>JBBAXF010000005.1:302320-822320 GCA_037837765.1 Delichon dasypus
CGCAGCTCCCTCATCCAAAGGCCCCGAATGAAAATTGCCGCCGAGCTGCGCTCTAAACCCAACTGAAAGCGCTGTAATAAACCCTGAAAATAACCAAAAACACCGAAACCAACCCATTTTCTGTCGCTCCACCTCTCCTTCCCCGCCTCGTTTCCTTTCTCCTCCCTTCTCCCACGGCTCCTGCTTGGATTCGTTTGCAAATCCGGGTTCTGGTCGTCGATCACCGCCGGGTTTCAGCTCCTTCCCCTCGGAGGGGACGTGAATCATTTTCCAATTAGGAAAGGAGCCTGCCCCGTGCATCCCACGGGATTTTCCAGGCTGAGAAACGCTCCTGCTGCTCCGCGCTTTGCAGCGGTTTAGGATAATAAACGGCGGAAAAACGGGGTTACGGGAGGATTTTTTAAATTTTTTTGCCCGGTTGGATCTTTTTTCGACTTAAAAAAAAAGAGGAAATTCAAAATGCGGCGTTGTGGTGATTGAAGCCATCAGGGCCTCCGGGGTAATTAAGGTTTCATTAAAGAAACGAGGAGGAGCGAAGGGAATGTTTTATTTGGAGCCTTCAGGATGCTGCTGGAGATCGCACAAACTCTGCTTCCTCCTTTATTTATCCTGTGCTTATTCCAGCTTGGGGTGGCGAATCCTGGAAATTCCCGTGTCTGGAAATACCCACGTTTCCAAAAAACCCGCCTCAGGTCTGGTTTGTGCTCCTGAGGAAAGGGAAATGGGTTTTCCACGGCCAAATCCAGGATGAAATCCCTGGGCGGATGGAGGGAGTGGCGGTGTCAGAGATGGACACAGAGAGGATGGGATTTGAGAAGGAATTCCCGGCTGGAATGGGATTCCCAGAGACCCCTGGATCCTTGGAAGTGTCCAAGGATAAGCTGGGAAAGACTTGGGGCACCCTGGGATAGTGGAAGGTGTCCCTGGCTGGGCTTGGAGGTCATTCCCACCCAAACCATTCCCAAATTTTCCCTCTTCCCTGAGCCTTCGCACAGATGTTGGGAAGAGTCCCCTAAAGCAGCTGTTGTCACCCCAGAACAGCCCATCCCGAGCCGGCAGTGAGGAAACCATGGAATCCACGGAGAATTCCCTCCCGGCAGGCTGGATCCCTGACAGGAGCAGAATTCCCGAGGAATTGTTGTGTGTTAGGTGATCAAATCCAAGCAGAACAAAGCCACGCCCTGGATTTCCTTTCCTTTCCTTTCCTTTCCTTTCCTTTCCTTTCCTTTCCTTTCCTTTCCTTTCCTTTCCTTTCCTTTCCTTTCCTTTCCTTTCCTTTCCTTTCCTTTCCTTTCCTTTCCTTTCCCTTTTTCCAGCAGATTTCTGCACTGGTGCTCGCACAGGGAGAAGCAGATTTTCTCTGGAAAATCTGGAGATTTTCTGTGATTTTTAGACCTTAAACCCGGTTTTACCAAAGCTGCCCCCAGGTTCTTGTGCCCTTCAGCAGCAGCCGAGCTTTCAACCAAATTTCTCTCCCAAAAAACATCGGGAAATGTTTTGTGTGCATCAAAAGTCGCACGTGGAGGGGTTGGCTTGGGCTGGGCGACACGAGCGGAGTTAACCACTGAAATTCATCAGAGGTACGGCCCAAAGCTGGGGATAATTAGGCAGGAATCCGTACTTTTAGTGGGATTTTGCCCTTTTTTTCCTCGAAAGCAGCAAAAGCCAAAACCTTTGGTGGTGCAGGGGAGCGAGGAGTCAGCGTGGGGACGGGACAGAAAGGAGGGCGAGGGCTCTGAGTTTATTTTTTGTTTTTATCCGTCCTTTTAGGGATTGATTCTCTCTTAAGTCCATCTCGTGTGAAGCTCTGGGCAGTTTTCAGATGTTCTTTTCTCCTCCCAAAAAGATTCCCAGGAACCTTTTTGCCCTGGGAATTTGTGGATTCTCCATCCCTGGAAGTGTCCCAGAGCTTGGAGCACCCTGGGACAGGGGCAGTTTTCCCTGCCCATGGCAGGAGCGGAAAAACTCCCAATTTTCAGGTCCCTTCCCACCCAAACCATTCCCGTGATTCTCTGATGCAGCAAAAATCCCGTCCTGGAATGGGGAGAGCACAAAAAAGGACAGGAATCTGTTGTTCTTTAGGAATTATTTATCCGCAGAGGAATTGCTGAACCCTTGAAGGATTCCCAGCTCTGCGAGGGAAGTTGTTGTGGCGTGAGGGTGCTGCTGCAAGGGCTCAAAACACCAAATTTTTTCGCTGGAAAAGCTCAGGGAATGGCCCCATCCAACATTTTGGATTTCCCAGCCTTTTGCCGCCGTTATCTCCATGGGTTTCGCTGAAACGTGAGGACGCTCCTCATTAATCCCGCCGCTCCTTTAGGAAACTCTCAGATCGCTCCCTGTCGGTTTTCCCCTCCCGCCACGCTCGTTGAATCCCATTTTCCGAGCTCTTGGGAACGCTACTGGGGACAGGCCCGGCTCCGGGGTTGGGCTGCAGTGAGGAGAGGGCTCAGATTCTCCTGCAAGTATCAAAGGCTGCGGCTTTTGGCTTTTTGGGAATTATTATTTTATCAGCTCAGCTCCGGGGAACTGAAGTGAGGAGAAGAGGGGACCCGGAGGAAGCGGCGCTGCCTTGTTGAGCCTTTGGGAGAATCCGTTTGGATTTCCAGGAGAAAATCCGTTTGGATTTCCCAGGAGAAAATCCGTTGTTAGAGTTCTGAAAGGAAAACCGTAAGAACGCCGTAAACACCGGGAAGGGAAAGCTCTGAAAGCGCCAGGAGCAATGGGATGAAAATGGGATAAAAACGGGATAAAAATGGGGTGAAAATGGAAAATTCTAAAAGCGCCATGAGCGCTGGGATGGAAATGGGATGAGGATGGGATGGAAATGGGATGGAAATGGGATGACAAATGCGCTCGGCTGGGGAGGGGGATCTGTGCAAACCTCGTGAGGATCAGCAAGGCCAGGGACAAATCCTGCACCAGGGCTGGGCAATTCCAGCCACAGATCCAGCAGGGATGGGGAGAACCCTGGGAGAGGGACCTGGAGAGAGCCCAGAGGAGTTCCAGGGCTGGAGCCGGGCTGGGAGAGCTGGGAATGCTCACCTGGAGAAGGGAAGGATCCAGGGAGAGCTTCCAGAACATTCCAGGGCCTGAAGGGGCTCCAGGAGAGCTGCAGAGGGGCCCAGGAATTGCTGCCTGGGCTGGGATTGCCAGAGCAGCTGTGGATCATTCCCTGGATCCCTGGAAATGTCCAAGGAAGGATTGGAGCAGCCTGGAATTGTGGAATTATCCTTGAAATGAGCTCTGAGCTCCCTTCCCACCCAAACTGGTTCAGGATTCTGGGATTTGGGACACTCAGAATCCATTCAGTGGGATTTTTATGGAAAATTGGGAGAGAAAAGAGAGGGGAAGGGAAGGGAGACCCTTGATGGTGCCCTGAGATTCCAAGTGAAGCCCATAAATTTCTTGGAGAGGAGATGGATCCAACCTCAGGCTCTGGAGCCGGGCTGGGAGAGCTGGGAATGTTCTCCTGGAGAAGGGAAAGATCCAGGGAGAGCTTCCAGAACATTCCAGGAGAGCTGCAGAGGGGCTGGGGACAAGGCCTGGAGGGACAGGACACAGGGAATGGTTTCAGATTGGAAAAGGGGGATTGGGGTGGGATCTTGGGAAGGAATTCCTGCCTGGGCTGGAATTGCCAGAGATTCCCTGGAATGTCCAAGGAAGGATTGGATCACCCTGGGACGGTGGGAGCCGTCCCTGCCACGACAGGGGTGACACTGGGTGATCTTTGAGGTCCCTTCCCCACCCAGCCCCTTCCAGGATCCCATCCCATCCCCATTTATCCCGAGCAGATCCTCGGAACGATTCCGCTGATCCCGAATCACCCGTTTATTCCAGGGATGACAAATCCCTGGCTCCTAAAACCCTGCGTTATTTAATGCAGCTCCGGGCAGCGTGCGAGCCCATCAAACCCTTTCAGACGATTCCCAGATAAAACAGCGGCCGGGTTGGATTTTTCCGAGATTTTCCCGGCTCTCGGCCCCTCCTCCAGCAGAAGGTGACTAACGCTGTGTTAATTAACGCCTGTTAATTACCCCCGTTGGCGCGCGCTGTTCCCAATCCCTGCTTTTTATAAACCCCGCACCTTCCAAGCGGGGGCTGGGGTTGTCTCCCAAAAAACTCCTCGGGGATCTCAAGATTTCCTCCACCCCCACCACGGCCTTCGGGACCAGCAAACGTTGATTTTAGTTAATTTTGGCTAAATCAGGTCGGAAACACCCCAAAATCCTTCTCTGGGCAGACTGGAGGAGCCGGGAACTTTCCCTGGATTGGTTCGGGGTGGCGGCATCGGTTTGCATCCCAAAAAACCTGCTGTAAAAAAACCCCCCATAGTTTTTAGCATCTTTTCCATAAATCCAAGGAAATCGTGGTAAGTTTGGGGTAAAAAAGGCTGAATTTGGCTTTGAGCAGTGATATTTTTTTTTTAAGGACTGAGCCTGGAGCACCTGCTTGGTTTCCAGAGCGATTTTTTTTTTTCTTTTCCTGATTTTCGTGTGTTAGTACACAAAAGGGGGATGGGTGAGCAGAGAGGAGCAGATGGGAGGAAACCAGATTGGAGTGGGACCACGGGATCCGGGAAAGCTGGAAAAGGACACCGAGTCCTGCTGGGAAGAAACTCTGGCTGCAGAGCCTTTATTATTTATCCCCGAAATTCCTGCTCCGGGGTTTCAGTGGGCAGCAGAGCTGGGAACAGATTCTGCCTGAAATAATTCGGAAATTCCGATGATAATTCCGATAATCCAGTGCCTCTTCTGGAATCCTCAGTCCGTAAAACGGCCGGTCTCACGTGTTCCACGCTCCTGTCACCCCCGTTGGATCCCGTTCCCGGGCGTGGGAGGGAATAACTCAGCTTTTCCTTTGGAGCTGTCAGAGCTTCCAGAGGGAGGCTCGTTAGTAATCCCTCATTAGTCTCATTTTAAGGCTCTCACATGGATTTTCACCGTCCTCCTTGATCTTTTAATACGCACGGGAAAAAAAAGAAAAGAAAGAAAAAAATCCTTAATTGATTCACCTGCTCCTCTCATTCCTTTTGGGTTTATCAGGCTGCGTTTATTAATCCCCTTGGAGCCTCCCGGATAATTCCAAGGATAAAATTCCTCGGGTTTCAGTTTGTCCCTGGTTGGGTTTGATTAAGATGAGCGCGGGCTGCTCCGTGATTTCCCAGCTGGGCAGGAGAGGAGGTCGGAATGGGAATAAATCCCCGACTTTGCTGCCACAGGTTGGGAAAGGGAACAAGGAAACGGGATGGAAAATCCCTATAAATCCCTATAAATTTATGGAAATGTGCCCCAGGGTTCTTTCAGCTGTCTCAAAAAGGGGAGAGGTTGTGGATTTTCCATCCCTGGAAGTGGAATGGGTTTGGAGCACCCTGGGATCAGGGGGAATTTCCCTGCCCATGGCAGGGGTGGGACGGGATGAGCTTCGGTCCTTTCCCACCCCAACCATTCCGGGATTTTCGGATCCAAATGGAAAATCACTCCAAATGTGGGTGAAAGCTGGGGCGGATTCACCTTCCAGAGCAACCCAGCAATTCCAAAATAAATCTGAATATTCAAACCATGCACTTTTCCCTAAAATCCTGTTTTGAGACGAGGAAGCTCAGTTCCGGACGGATTCGGGCAGAGCTCAGTGTCAGCACTTGGGATAACGAGAGGAGGAAACATTCCTGGCTTCGGGAATCCCTCGGAGCGGGGAAATGCTCAGGAAAATGAGAGTTCAGAGCAGGGCTTTACACGTTCAGCTCAGTCCGTTCCATCTGGGAACGTTCCAGCCAAGGCCGCGCTGGTTTTAAATTCCACGTCTGGAATTTGATTTTGCGGATTGCGATGCTGCCGAACTTTAAACTCCGGGTCTTTTTTCCCCGCTGACCGATTTCACTCTCCTACTTGCTGAGGCGCTTAAAAATCCTCGTTTTATTTCCACTTGCATTTCTCCCTCGCGTCCGTGCGGATTTTGGTGCATTTCGGTTTTCCTGGAGGTTCCGGTTCAATCCTCAGGCCTGGATTGAACCCAGGGGAATCCATACCCCCGACACAGGGGCCGGCTTTTCCACGGCTCTCCGTGCTCCCAGGGGCATTCCAGGCTCTCCCAGCTCCCTGGCACAGCCCCCTGGATGCCGAGTGATTAAAATGCCCAAATTAACGGCTCTTAATTGCGCTTGTCCGACTCCATTCCGCTCAGGAATTAACCTGGGGAGGGCACTGGGAAGCGAGCGCTGGATTTCCAGTAATCCCTCCCCTCCCTCTTCCTGCTTTGTTTGATTCCCCCTCAGCGATTTCGTATTAATAACCGAGTTTTTGTGTTTCGTGTTTTATCCCTGCTCCGTCCTTTTCCTCTTGGTGTGGGGCAAAGTCGTGAGGATCTGTAAAATGCCATTATTTATTCCCGGGGCTGATTCCCCTGCTGGAATATTTTGTCCTTGGTGGCAAAAAAAAATATTCCCAGTGTAAAAAAAAAAAACCAACAGCTTAGCTCGGGTTTGAACTTTGCTTCAGTGCAGGGAGGGAGAGATAATTTGAATTATTTGTGTAATTTCTGCAGGCACCGAGTGATTGGGATCTCGAAAACAGGGATTTGTTCAAGTCACGAGGAACGGGAAGGATCCAATCCTGACTTAAATCGGTTTAAAATACAAAAATAAACTTTGAAACAGTGGGTAAATTTCAGGGCGGTCCTGATTGCAAGGCCTGGAGGGACAGGACACAGGGAATGGCTCCCAGTGCCAGAGGGCAGCACTGGATGGGATCTTGGGAATCAGGAATTGCTGCCTGGGCTGGAATTCCCAGAGCAGCCCCGGGATCCCTGGAATGTCCAAGGAAAAGCTGGAGCAGCCTGGGAGCGAAACTTGAGAAATTTGGGGTTTAATACCCAAAATCAGCCAGGGGGTGACAGAGCGGGGACTCACTGGGGATAAAAAGATTTGGGATTGTTCCAATCTGGAGCTTTGACCCCGGGAAAGCAAAAACCTCACGTCCCTCAGCTGGGAGCGTCCCAGGAAATCTCAGGGATTCCTCAGGGAGCTCCTTGAAGGGTTGGCGAAGGAGCTGGAGTAAAATTTGCGAGGAATTTTTCCCAGGATTTGCCTGGAAAAAAAGTGCACCGAGAGCTCCTGGATCCGCAGGGGCCGATCCCTCGGAATAAACTGGAGATGAACCCTCGGAATTCTGGGCGGGTTTGTTTTTTATCCGCCACGCGCTGGAGTTAAACCCGGCTTAACAAGGCCTGGCTTTGTGCAAATTCATGAGCAGTGTTAGTGAGAGAAAGGGTTTCTCCTCCGTGTTCCGGCTGTTCCGATCCTTCCCTTGGCTCTCCTCTGCTCCGGCGCTCCCGAACGGCGACGAACCCGAGGGAAAAGCTGGATTTGCGTCCCCAATCCTTAATCTGGGATTTGAGGGGTTTCTCCCCTTCCCCTTGGACACCCCGGAACTTCATTCCCATGGGAAAGAGGCGGCTCAGGGAGCGCTGGGCCGTCGTTCCCCGTTCCGGGAGCTCCGTTCCTCATTACACCAAGCTCCGCTGATTAAAGCTCCTCTCATTAACTCCATTTTCCCTCTCCTGGGAGCGGCATTCCCAGCCCTGGGATGGCTCGGGAATGCCGGGAGCTGGAGCCACTCCCTTCCCTCTGGCTGTGGGGACAGGCCCCAGTGTCACCGAGCTGCTCAAGGGTGAGGTTTGATTTCTCCGGCTGTGACGCCTGGGAGCGGGAATTAACGGGAGTTGTCCGCGAGCACCGGGATCCCAGGGAGGCTTTTCCATCCCAAACACCCCAAAGCTGGGTGAGGGCTGGAGCAGGGCAGGGTTTCCTCGGCAGCTTCGGGGTTTTGGAGAGGTTCCCTGGGATGTGGAGTCAGGGAATGGTTTGGGTCCCATTCCAGCTGCTGGTGGACACCTGGATTCCAAACCCCGTCCAGCCCGGCACTGGGTGGACTTCAAGGACCCTTTCCACCCAAACCATTCCAGGATTCCGTGGGTTTCCAGCATAAATCCCACCCTTCAGCAGAAATCCCACCTCCCACCAGACCAGGCCGCTCAGCCGCGCTCGGTGAGCCCCGCGTGTCCAGTATTTTTTCCAAACATGGAATTCACCACAATCTCCTCCTCCTCCTCCTCCTCCTCCTCCTCCTCCTCCTCCTCCTCCTCCTCCTCCTCCTCCTCCTCCTCCTCCTCCTCCTCCTTAGCCGGCGACATTTAACCCAAAAACGTTGATTTATGATTTAATTTCTATAATTTAATTTTTTTAGTTCTCCTCTTCCCACCACGCATCAAAGCCTGAAGAAAGCTCCCAGCTCTCTCCCAGAACTCCATCTCTGATTCTTGTCCCAAGGATGCAATTCCATGGCTCTCCCCAAAGTTCTCCAGACCTTTCTACTGGTGCTCCAGCCCCAGCTCCATTCCCTGCCCTGGACACGCTCCAGGCCTTGTGAGGGCCCCAGGATTTGAGACGGGGCCTCACCGGTGCGGAATTTTCTGGAATTCCAAGGGGAAGGGAAGGGCTGGAGAGCTCCCAGGTGAGCTGTGCCTGGAATCCTTGGTGGGGAACACCAGGACGCCAAACAGGGACATCCAGGGACAGCCTCTGAATCCCTTCCCAATCCTTCATTCCCCACCAGCCGCTGGCGTTTGCAGCTGGAAGAAATCCCAACAAATGCCCCGATCCTGGACCCTCCTCAGCTCCTCTCTGGTTTTTGCCTGTTTTCCTCCATCCGTGAAAACTCCGGGAATTTTTTCCGCAGGCTCTCGCTCCCCCTCGTGCCTGCGTGGGGATCTTGCAGCCTCTGGGCTGGAATTCATCCCCTTCCCTCCTTCTTCATCCCCTTCCCTCCTTCTTCCAAGAGCCCGGCTTTGATCCCGTCCTTCCCTCCTGGAATTTTCAGGGATGGCAATCCCTGTATTTTTGAGGATTTGGGCAATAATTCCTAATTCTTGTTCTCCGGTCAGGGCTTTAATCCCGTTCAACCTCTGGATGCTGGAAATTTTATATTTGCTGAGGTTTTTAATTGTTCTTTGCCCTGAGACTCATCCCTAAGTGATTTATTGATCAAAGTAAGGTTTAAAAGCTTTTCCTAATTGTTCTCCCTTTTCCCAGGTCCGGGACTTGGAGCAGCTTTTCCGAGCAGGTCACTGCTGGTATTTCCTGAATTTTTAAATAATAAACCTTGGTTGCAGTCAGGGATATTGGAAATTGCCATCCACAGGGAACTAAAGGTTGGGGAACATCGGGGAGGTTTTATCCCGGTGTTTTCAGGGATCGTGGCAGGGAAGGAGGAAAATCCTGTTTTCTTCATTCTGACCTAAAGCTTCATCTCCTCTAAAACTTCAGAGGAGCTTAAATACTCATCATCCACATTTTTAAATTTTTTTTTCCCCCTAAAATAAGGTTGTAGGGCCCAGGTGGGAAAAGATGGGAGCGCACCACTTGTGCTCAAATTCCTGATCTGGGAGATGATCCCAAAAGGTTTGCGGTGGAAAACGGAATCAACTCGGCGTTTATTACATCGGGATGTTTTGTTGGATCAGACTTCCCGGGAATGTCTCATGGGATTGGGTCCATCAGGGCCACCCGGGCCAGGTTGGCCAGGACCAGATCCCGTCAGGTGTTGGATTTCTCCAAGGACGGAGCCTCCACGGGATGTCCCTGTGCCTGGAAAACCGGGAATTTCCGGTGCTCCTGACTGTCCCTGGTGGCTCTTGCCCACTCAGGGGTGACCACGGAGGAGATCCTGGCTTTGTCCTCCTCTCAGGTGTTGGTGCTGTCCAGGTGCTCCTTGCTCCAGGCTGAGCATTCCCAGATTCTCCAAGGGACGCTCCCTTCCCTTGGCCACCACCGAGGTCCTGCCCTGGCCTTGCTCCAGGTTCCTCTCCTGTCCTGGGGACAGGGCTGGCTCCTGTGAGAAGCTTCCAGAAGCTCCACTGCTGGCCGGGGCTGCATCCGTCAGGAATGGTGGGAACGCCTCCGGGATAAATTCCAGGAGGGAAAACAAAACGCCGGAGGTGGGACAGCAACGGGAGAAAGGAGAAGAGGGATGGGAGAGGGGCAGCTCCCCGGTGGGGAAGAAGGGCAGGAGCTGCTCCAGAGATTCCCAGAGATTCCCAGATTCCCAGCCCATGGAGAGGCGGCTGAGCCCAGCAGCCCAGGGAGGTCCATGGGAGGAGCCCACACTGGAGCAGGGAATGCCCAAGGAAGGCTGTGATCCCACAGGAAACCCCAGCTGGAGCCGGGTCCTGGCAGGAGCTGTGGATCCGTGGAGAGAGGAGCCCAGGCTGGAGCAGATTCCTGGTAGGATTTGTGACCCCACAGGGATCCAGGCTGGAACAGTTCCTGAAGGAATGAGCCCATGGAATAAAAGGATCCAGGCTGGAGCAGTTCCTGAAGGAATGAGCCCATGGAATACAGGGAACAGTTCCTGAAGGAATGAACCCATGGAATAAAGGGATCCAGGCTGGGGCAGTTCCTGGTGGGATTTATGACCCCACAGGGATCCAGGCTTGAGCAGTTCCTGAAGGAATGACTCCATGGAATAAAGGGATCCATGCTGAAGCAGTTCCTGAAGGAATGACTCCATGGAATAAAGGGATCCAGGCTGGAGCAGCTCCTGAAGGAATGAGCCCATGGAATAAAGGGATCCAGGCTGGAGCAGTTCCTGAAGGAATGACTCCATGGAATAAAGGGAACGGTTCCTGAAGGAATGAGCCCATGGAATAAAGGGATCCATGCTGGAGCAGTTCCTGAAGGAATGACTCCATGGAATAAAAGGATCCAGGCTGGAGCAGTTCCTGAAGGAATGAGCCCATGGAATAAAGGGATCCAGGCTGGAGCAGTTCCTGAAGGAATGAGCCCATATGGAATAAAGGGAACAGTTCCTGAAGGAATGAGCCCATGGAGTAAAAGGATCCAGGCTGGAGCAGTTCCTGAAGGAATGAGCCCATGGAATAAAGGGATCCAGGCTGGAGCAGTTCCTGAAGGAATGAGCCCATATGGAATAAAGGGATCCAGGCTGAAGCCATCCATGAAGGACTGACCCCATGGGAAGGACACTGGAGAAGTTCCAGGGGAGGTTTAGATTGGATTTTAGGGAAAATTCCTTCCTGGAAAGGCTTATCCATCCCTGGCACAGCTGCCCAGGGCAGGGGTGGATTCCCCATTCCCCATTCCTGGAGGGATTTCAAAGCCACATGGATGTGGCACTTGGGGACACGGGCAGTGCTGCGTTGGGACTCCGTGTTCTCCAAAGGCTTTTCCAACCTCAACGATTCCACGTTTTCCATGGAGAAAAGAATGCCCGGTGTGCAAGGACAGCGAGAGCTCCGGGAATCCTTTGGCTCCCTGGGAATACGCGTGCTCTGCAAATCCCACGCTTCCGCTTTTTCCTGGCACAAATTAAACTTGGTGTTCCCGGAGTTGGGAATGGGACCGGCTCAAGGCAGCAGTGACTGGGAGATTCTTCCCATCGGGAAGGGGGAACTGCCAGCAGCGGGAAAATACCACCCCAAATGTAACAAACTCCCAGAAATTCCCGGCAGAGAAGGGGAATTCCAAGGGGGAAGAAGAAGGGGGAATGCTCCCAGCCCCACCTTCACCCTGGCACTGCTGACAATCCAGAGAGGGCTCAGAAAGTTCATGGAAATGTGGAACTCTGAGCGAATTTCATGGAGATGAAACCTCAGCTCAAAGCCTTCATCCTGCAAAAGGGGCGGGATTGTGTTTGTATCAGCTCTGGATGTGGAATTGTGCAGGAAATCCCTTCCCAAATGTTCCTGCCTGTCCTCTCTGCTCAGCAGAGGGAGCTGCAGCCCTTCCAGCGGCTCCGGCCCTGCTCTTCCCTGGGATCGCGATAAAGCATTCCCCGTGGAATGAGGAGTTCATTCCCAACCGGATCCATCCTTTGAAAACATTCCCCATGGAATGAGGAGTTCGTTCCCAACCGGATCCATCCTTTGAAAGCATTCCCCGTGGAATGAGGAATTCGTTCCCAACTGGATCCATCCTTTGAAAGCATTCCCCGTGGAATGAGGAGTTTATTCCGAACAGGATCCATCCTTTGAAAGCATTCCCCGTGGAACGAGGAGTTCATTCTGAACCAGATCCATCCTTTAAAAACATTCCCCATGGAACGAGGAGTTTATTCCGAACAGGATGGCTCCTTTAAAGGCATTTCCCTCGGAATGTGGAGTTCATTCCTTCATTCCGAACCGGATCCATCCTTTAAAAACATTCCCCGTGGAATGTGGAGTTCATTTCGACCGGATCCATCCTTTGAAAACATTCCCCGTGGAATGTGGAGTTCATTCCTTCATTCCGAACCGGATCCATCCTTTAAAAGCACTGTGGAATATGGAGTTAATTCCGAACTGGATTGATATTTTAAAAACATTCCCCGTGGAATGTGGAGTTCATTTCGACCGGATCCATCCTTTGAAAACATTCCCCTCGGAACGTGGAGTTCATTCCGAACCAGATCCATCCTTCAATCCCCTCGGAACATGGAGTTCATTCCGAACCGGATTGAGCTGGAGCTGCGCTTCAGTCAGGATTTTGTGGCATCCCTGCTCTCTTTGGGTCAGAGCTGCGGGAATTTTGATGGTGCCAAGTGAAATCCTCGGTGCTGGAAGCCTCCGGGTCTAAATCCCGGCGTGCCTGCGGGACATCGCTGCCGGATTCCTTCCTGGGGACATCGGGATTTTGGGGGACGCCGGGCTGGGACCATCAGCAGGCGACGGATGGACGAATCCTCCGCGCCACAGCCGGGTCGTTCCTGACTCAGACACCGAGCTGAGGTCGGTGGGGAATCAGGGATGTAAAATCCGGCTGGATCCGAGCCCTTCCCGGGTTCGGGGTTTGGAGCAGGAATGAGGAATCCATCACTTCCCTGAGCGCGAGGCCGGATCCTGAGGGACCTCTCTGCTGGGATATCTTCTGTCCCTGCGGGTCCGGGAGCTGTGGGGCCGGGCTGGTGCATCCCAGTGCTTCCCAGTGCATCCCAGTGCATCCTCAGTGCATTCCCAGTGCATCCCAGTGCATTCCCAGATGTGAGCGTGGAGGGATTCGCCGTGGGAGATGTGGGACGCCGGCGCCTTCCAGCTGCCCCAGTGGATGGTGAGTTACTGACCTGCTCCCTTCAACCAGCTGAATTCCTGCGGAGAGCGTCGGGATACGCCGGCATTTAGCTGGGATGAGGCTCGTTAAGGTGGGAGATTAACGAGCGGGAATTAATTACAGCCAGGTGTCCAGGGATGATCCCACCCCGGTCACCCCAAACCCGTTGTATTAACAACCGGTTTTTATAGGGATTTGGGACTGGCGGGGAGGAGGAGTGGGATTTTAACTCTCTCCATGCAGGAACTGAAATTCCTGATTTCATTTCAGGTGGATCTGGGGAGTTTGTGCTGCTTAATCCCATGGAAAACTCTTGTTTTTTCTCTCTTTGTTCCCTAAAAAAAAAATAAATATCTGTGGAGAATCGATTACAGACACTCAGAACAGAGCAGTTTCCTGGGACTGAGCCGAGTTCTCTCTGTTTTTATTTGCCTGACCCAGAAATTACAGAAGATTCCTGAACACAGCATGTTCCAGGGGATTTGGAATTTCATCCCAGATCCATCTTTTCAGCCTAATTTTTAACCACCACTTTACATCCTGCTGTCAGAATAAAACCTCTAAAACTCCCAGGGCAACAAACGCTCCTCACTTGAGTAGTTGAAGTGTTTAGAATGGATCCCTAATATTAAAATCCGCTTTTCCCTCCTTTTACCACCGGAAAGAATTCCCAAAGCAGCTGAAAATAAAATGACAAAGCTCCAAAAACCTTCCAGGCAGGGCTTGGAAGGCAGAATTCCGTGTCCGGGATTGGCTCCGTGTGTCCTCGAGGGGTTTGTCGGTGTCCTGCGGCTCAAGAATGGACCAATGTTTGTTATTTCTCTCCGTATTTCTGCTGACAACTCCAGTTTCTGGGTTTGAAGTCATCCTTCCTGGTAGTTCTTCTAAAAACACGTGGATGGATGTGATAAAAACTTGGAATTCTGGTGCTCCTGGGAAGGACTTTTATTTTATTTACAAATATTGTCCGTGCAGTTCAGGCGTCATTATTCCCCTTTATATCCAGCTTTATGTTCCCCGCTGTCCCTTTCTTAATTTTACGGATTTCATTGTAAAAATCCCGGTTTATTCTGCCTCTCACTCGTTTTTTCAGCTTTCCCCCAGATTTTAATGTCATTTTTATCAGCGCTCAGGAATGAAGTTGGCGTTTCAGGGTTATCAGTGGCACACTTTTGCATCCTTCACAGCTTCATTTATTGTCTCAGATGTGGAGTTTTCCTTCCGAACAAAAAAAAACACCTCTCCCTGTGGGTTCTCCGATTTTTTTTTTCCCATTACGGATCCGGTATTCCCGGGATCGGGGGGGGGGGGGGGGGGGTCAGGTGACAAAAACTTTATTTAAATAGATTTTTTTTTTTAATAGCTTCAGTAATTTCCTTTTTATGATTTCACGGGTGGTTTGAAGCTGCTTCGGCATCAATTCCGTCTCCGGAGGGCTCCGGGTCACGTCCCGCGGCGACGTTTTTAATCAGGATTTTTAACTTGGCTCATTTGCATTTTATGTGGTTCCCCGGGTCAGCGTGGGAGGGAGCAGCCCCATTTCAAGAAATAATTAGCCCGAGCTCTAAATTGCTCGTTATCCTTTGAGGTCGTTGTTTCAAACAGTCTTTTAGGTCTCCGTGTTGTTGCTGAGTCCCCGTTTTGACGTTTTTAACCTTCTTGTTATTAACCAAATATTGGGAAGTTGTATTAGTAGTGAATTATTGTTATTATTATTAATAATAATTATTAATATTATATATATATAATTATAAATTATATATATTATAAATAAATATATATAAAATAATATAATAATTATAATAATATAATATATATAATATATAATATATAATATATATTATAATAATTATGATTATAATTATAATTATTAATAATAATTATTAATAATAATAACATTAATATTGACATGAATATTAATGTTAATTTTTATATCATATAAGAATATAATTATGTTATGTATTATATATGATATATGATATATCATATATTAATATATTAATTATATATTAATATGTAATAAATTAATAAATAAATTAATTTATTATATTATTATTAATACATTCATGATATATAATATATATTATATTGATTATATAATTATATTATAATTTATTATTACGATTGTTAATGTTAATGTTATTATTACTATTATTATTATTATTAATATTAATATCATTATTTTGGATTGCTTCTTGGGAAAGCAGCTTAAAATATGGGTTCTCCCATATTTTGGGGCTCTGATGGAATCCTTGAGGTTGGAAAAATCCCTCTGAGCCCGTGGAGTCCAACCATTCCCAGCACTTCCCCACGTCCCCAAGTGCCACATCCACGGGGCTTTGAAATCCCTCCAGGGATGGGGACTCCAAACCTCCCTGAGCAGCTTTTCCATGAAGGAATTTCCCTAAAATCCCACCTGACCACCCTCAGCAGGAATGGGGACTCTGAACCTCCCTGGGCCGCTTTTCCATGAAGGAATTTTCCCTGAAATCCCACCTGAACTTCCTGAGCAGGGATGGAAGGACTCCAGACCTCCCTGGCCAGCTTTTCCATGAAGGAATTTTCCCGAAAATCCCTCCTGAACCTCCTGAGCAGGGATGGGGACTCCAAACCTCCCTGGGCAGCTTTTCCATGAAGGAATTTTCCCTGAAATCCCTCCTGAACCTCCTGAACACCCTCAGCAAGAGATGGGGACTCCAGATCTCCCTGGGCAGCTTTTCCATGAAGGAATTTTCCCTGAAATCCCACCCGACCCTCCTGACCACCCTCAGCTGGGATAGAAGGACTCCATGCCCGGCTGTGGGAGGAGCTGTGGGATCCCACGGGATCCTGGCCCGGAATGGGGCGCCCCTGGCAGGAGCTGATTCTGCAGGGATTTTCCAGCTCCAGCTGCTGAGATCCCACAATTTCAAACGCTGGAACACCCGTGATCCGTTCATTGCAAGTGGAGGCCGTGTGGAAATTTCCTCTTTTTTCCTGCTTTTTTTGGGATCGTGACCGACGGAGCTGGGGTGGCCCAGGACATTCTGCTGAGGGAGGAGAATTTCCCTCTTCCTTGTCCTTCCCCTTGTCCCCACTGGAAGTGCCTGGGTTAGGATTTTGCAGGAGAAAGGTTCACGGCTAACGCGGAAAATGAAAATTTTACCCGGAAAACGCGACTTGGGCTGCGGTGTCCAGTGAGAAAAATCAATGTGGAAATCATTAATATTTCCATTTTTCACACTTTTCGGTTATTGTACAACTCAGGAATTCCAGGGGGTTTTCCCTTTTTTGTTTTTGTTTTTGTTTTTTTCCATCCATCCCTCCTGGAGTTGCTTTCATACAGCTCAGGAAGTTTTGCTGTTTCAAGTGGATTCCTTGAAATCTGCCCAGGAGATGGAAAATGTGGAAGGAATATTTTGGAAGGAATTTTCCCTGACAGCGTTTCCCATCCTCGGGACGACTGTTGAGGAGCAGGATCTGGTGTAGATCCAGTGCAAATCCGGTGTAAATCCAGTGCAAATCCGGTGTAAATCAAGTGTAAATCAGTTGTACAGAAAGAATCGGGTCTGGGGGAGCTTTTTATTCCATATTCAGTCAGAAATGGTGCTGAGGATAATCGGTGGTGCCCTGCTGCTTCCCAAATCCCTTTTCCTTGGAATCACAGGATGGGGTGGGTTGGAGGAGACCTCAAAGCCCCGCCAGCCTCTGCCAGCGCCTCACCACCCTCATTTTTCCCATTTTTTTTCCTTCCTTGGATCGTCTCTCCCCACCTAAAGGGCTGTGGAATGAACGGACCCTGTGCAGGGCAACAATTTTAATTCTCGTTTAGCGGCTGGCATTGTTATCCAAGGAGTTTCATCCCCGATCGTTTATTCCCTGAGACAATTCCCATAAAAACCCCTCAACGTCCTGCCCAGAGGAGCCGTGGCTGCTCCATCCCTGGAAGCGTCAGCCTGGGATAACGGGAGGTGTGGGGTGGAACTGGATGGGGTTTAAGGTCCCTTCCAACCCAAACCATCCCGTGATTCCGTAATTCCCGAAGGACTGGGATGAATGTTGGAGTCTGGACCCTTCCAAGGACAAACTCTGCCCTGGTTGCCGCGGGGGAGGACGCAGCGAGGGCCGGGATAATTAAAATAATAACAATTAAAACCCACTTGGCCGTCCAACAAACGCCCCCGTTGTTTTAGCTGCTCATTAGTTAATTTCCCTCTAACGAGGCTCCGTAATCATCTGACATTGGGGGGGGCGCAAGAGGAGAGAGCGGGGAGGGGAGGACCCGAGTTAAAGGAGCTTAATTAGCGAGTTAATTATAGCGAGCAGGGAAATGTTCTGGTTACATAAATGAGGCATTGTTATGCGCACACCGGCCAGGCCGCTGTTCAAAACCTCCGCCGCGGAGCTCCGGAGGTCAGGGAACGCTGTAATTCCACACGAAACACAGGCAGGAATTGTTTGTCGGGACGCCTCATTAAGTCCACGGTGGGTCTGCCAAAAAAAAACCAACAACCCAAAAAAACCAAAACTAAAATAAAAACCCAAACCAGGAGTCTGAAAATCCAACTGGCTCCCCTTCGCCTCCCGCCCGCGGTGAAACCGGAGCGGGCAGGATCAGCGGGATCGGGATGGGGCTGGCGGATATAAATCGGGCGGTCCCTGCTCCCTCGCAGTGCCGCGCCCGGGGGCCGCCATGCCCAACAAGAAGAAATACAACGTCAACGGGGAGCCGGGGGTGAAGGCCCAGGTGAGGGCACTCGTCGGGACCGTAATCGTGGCTTTTTCTCCTCAAAACCGCGATTGTTTCCGTCGCCTCCCTCTCCTTCCTCCTTTCCCTGCTGTTTCCACCCAGTCACTTAATTCCTGGAGCCCCTCGGTCGGAGAAAGTCCCGATCTCCGGGGAGATTCTCTTAGTTTTCTCTCGGGAGGGACGAAGCATCGAGGCAAACGTCGCTCCGGGGTTGTTCTTCTGTCCGGAGGCGTTGGTGGGGTGGGCGCAGGGGAGGTTTTCCAGGAAAACCTTGGGTAAGGAGACCTTTTTTTGCAGGGGGAAGTAGCTGCAGGTGGCACTTTGTGATGGAAGCCGCAGGTCAGATCTCATTTGGAATGTAAAGGTGAAACCTCACCTGCACTGAGCACTCATTAACCCCCTGTGCCCTCGCAGGTGAGGTTTTCCAGCGGGAATTGTTTGTTCCTGCCAGAATTTGAAAGCAGCAGCTCTTGTGTCGCTTCAGAGCAGCTTGGGCTCCTAAATCCAAGGAGCTGCAGCTCTCTGAGGCTCCACAGCTTCTCCATGGAGCTGTTGCCTTCAGAGGGGCTTTGGTGGGAGCTGACCAAGCTCAGCCTGGAGCCAAATCCCTCCTTTCATCCCCACCTGGAACATTCCCATCTTCCCAGCCCGGCTGGAGCGCGGCTGTTGTGGGTTTGGCAGGGGTTGGAGCATCCTGGGATAGGGGAAGGTGTCCCGTGGCAGGGGATGGAACTGGAGGATCTTTAAGGTCCCTTCCAACCCAAACCATTCCTGGACTCTGTGAAATTCCCTTTTTGCCCGCTTCGTCCGTTCCCTAAAGGATTAAAGCCCAAGGACATCAGCCAGTGCAAGCCAAAAACAGATCCAAGCCTTGACCTGACCCCTTCCCGAATTTCCCTTTCCTGGTGCTTCCAAGCTCCTTCAGCTAAAGCTGAGCCCAGCTTGTGGCAGTGTTTAAGGGCTTTAAACCTTAAAGAGTTGATTAAAGTCTGGCTCTAATTCCGCCCGGTTCGGTCCGGGACTTCTTTTTCTTCGTCGTTTACTTGCTTTGGGATGTGTGAGGGTTCAGCGAGCTCTGAATTTTCCCAGATCATTGCGTTGTGGGAAAAGCCGTGCTTGATGCCCTTGAGGAGGGGATGCGGGTAAAAGGGAAACGTGAATTTAACCCAAATTATTCCCCCTTTGTTCAAATCCCCGTGTGTCTCCAGCACCGCGTCATGCCAGGAACCTCCTCCCTTGGTGGAGCTGCTCAGCCGTGGAGTGATTTTTTCTAAATTAAGGGAAGAAAAAAGGACAAAAAAGCGAAGTTATTTCAGGCCAGCAGCTTCTTAGAGGGGGAACATAAACCCCGGCTGTGTGCGCAAAGCCCCGTCCCGCCGGGATCAGGGCGTTAATCCCGGCACGGCCCTGGCTGTGGCTTGGGTTTGGTGTGGATTTTCCCTTCCCCTTGGCGTTCCTGATCCGGTGTCGTTCTGCTGTGCGCTCCTAAAAACTTGCGTTCTCCGTGCGTCCGCGCTCCCAAAATTCTACAGCCTGGAGCGACACCTCCAGTCTTGGCCGGAAGGACTGAAATTAAACAGAATGGGCAAAACTCACCCTATCCAATGCCCATGAAAAAAAACGGGAATTGTGCTCCAGGCCATGGCTGAGACGGTGTCTGCTCAAGCCTTTGGGTCCTTGGGATTGATCTGGCGGGGTTTTTTTGGGTTTTTTTACAGAAAAATCCCTGTTTTCCTTCCACAGATCCAGTTTGCCGACCAAAAGCAGGAGTTCAACAAGCGCCCGACCAAGATCGGCCGCCGGTCGCTGTCCCGCTCCATCTCGCAGTCGTCGACGGACAGCTACAGCTCAGGTGTGTGCAGCGATCATCTCCCGCCTGCGCTCCGGGCTCGGCGGGAAGGCGTGCAAACACGGTTTTGCTTTTTTTCCTCCTCGTCTTTTATAGCTGGATGGAAAATTAAATTATTCCAGTGCTCTCCTGCTCTCGTTTCGTGACCCCGGTGTGCAGGGGGGTTTTTAACCTTCCCTTCTGTTCCCTCCTGTCCTGCCCATCCTGTTCCTCCCAGGAAAATTGTTTTTCCCACATTTTATTTCCTCCTGTGCCGAGTAAATCCGCAGGGATCCATCCCACTGTGGGTTTGTGGCACGTGAGGTTGGAGTCTTCGGGGACGTTGAAGGGCTCTTGGAAGGGGTTTCTCCTGCTGGAATCTCGCTGGATGGATTTTTGGGAGGCTTGGCAGCTCACGGTGTATTCGGGGAGAATCTGGGAGGTTTCGGGGACTTTTCAGCTCATCTCATTCCAACCCCCTGCCCTGGTCAAGGACACTTCCCACCAGTCCAGGTTGCTCCAAGCCTCGTCCAGCCCAGCCTGAGAGGTTCAAAGCTCTGATTCCCAGCGTGGAAAACCTTGGGAAACTCCGGCTCCAGCTCCTCCTGATGGTTTGTGGCTGGTGGCCAGAAGTCCTCCTCACTGGGGACCCTCCTTGGTGTTTCTCCACTCATTCCCACCATTCCGAGGACGTCGGAGACGAGCTGGGGCAGGAGCGAGCTGTGAGGAGCTCTTGGAATTCCTCAGCAGGAAATTGGCTTGGAAAAGCCGTGGTTATCCGGTCACTCAGCTCCTGGCAGAGGTGCTCATCTCCAGAAGGTGCAGCTGCTGGAGGTTCTGACCTGATCCTGGACACCGCAATCCCGCGGCTTCATCCCGGTTTTTGTGGGAAAGCCAGCTGTTCCTCGTCTCTTCTCCCAGCTCCTGCCTTGCTGCTTCCTTCGTGCCGCTTTCCAGGCTTGGAGGAACCTCCAAAGCCTCTTCTAGAGGTTGGGAGGAGCCCCTCAAAGCTTGGGGACAACCTGGGTGACCCATCCTGCTGGCGCTGCTGCGTTCCCACGGAAAAAGGGAGAAATTCAGGAATGCTCAAGCCGTGTTCTCTCCAGAGGCACGTCAGCCCGGGCTTTGTTTGGAATCCGCTACTCCATCCAATCCCTGAGCACCGGGGAATATTTTGGGATTATTTTTGAAGACTCTGGGTCTCCTTAGCCTGGCTGACGTCACCGTGTTCGCTCCCAAGTTACAGCTGGAAGGACTTGGAGCAACTTCAAGGAATTCTCCTCCTCTCCTTGCAATTAACATCAGAATTGCAGTTAATTAGCTCGTGGAAATGTTCTATTTCCTGCTAATGAAAGGAGCGAGAGTGGCATTCCTGATGGAGAACTTCAGTTCCCATGATGGCTGCCGGATGCGTGGATGGATGAGGGATGGATGGATGGGGGATGGATGGAGGATGGATCCATAGATGGATGAATGAGGGGTGGATCCAGGGATGGATGGATGGGGGATGGATGGATCCATGGATGGATGGGAGGTGGATGGACGGATGGAGGGATGGATGGATGGATGGATGGATGGATGGATCCATGGAGATGGATGGATGGGGATGGATCCATGGATGAATGGATGGATGGATGGATGATGAATGGATGGATGGAGGGGTGGATCCATGGATGGATCCATGGATGAATGGATGAGGGATGGATGGATGGACGGAAGGATGGATGGATCCATGGATCCATGGATGGATGGATGGATGAGGGATGGATGGATGGACGGAAGGATGGATGGATCCATGGATCCATGGATGGATGGATGGATGAGGGATGGATGGATGGGTGGATGGATGATGGATTATGGATTATGGATGAATGAGGGATGGATCCGTGGATGGATAGATGGATGGGGATGGATCCATGGATGGATAGATGGATGGATGGAGGATGGATCTGTGGATGGATGGATGGATGGATGATGAATAGATGGATGGGGGATGAATGGATGGAGGATGGATGGAGGAATGGATGGATGGATCCATGGCTGGCTGGATGGATGGAGGGATGGAGGGATTATGGATTATGGATGAATGAGGGATGGATCCATGGATGGATGGAGGAATGGATGGATGGATCCATGGATGGATGGATGGATGGATGATGAATAGATGGATGGGGGATGGATGGATGGATGGATGGATGGATCCATGGAGATGGATGGATGGGGATGGATCCATGGCTGGATGGATGGATGGATGGAGGAATGGATGGATGGATCCATGGATGGATGGATGGATGATGAATAGATGGATGGGGGATGGATGGATGGATCCGTGGAGATGGATGGATGGGGATGGATCCATGGGTGGATGGATGGATGGATGGATGGATGACGAATGGATGGATGGATGGATGGATGATGAATGGATGGAGGGATGGATCCATGGATGGATCCACGGATGGATCCATGGATGAATGGATGGAGGATGGATCTATGGATGGATGAATCGGGGAATGGATCCCTGGATGGATGGATAGATTCCTTGTCCTTCCCGTTGTCCCCACTGGAAGTGCCTGGGTTAGGATTTTGCAGGAGAAAGGTTCACGGATAATGCGGAAAATGAAAAATTTACCTGGAAAACGCGACTTGGGCTGTGGTGTCGAGTGAGAAAAATCAATGTGGAAATAATTAGTATTTCCATTTTTCAGTTATTGTACAACTCAGGAGTTCTGGGGGGGGGGGGGGGGGTCCCTCCTTTTTTTTTTCCATCCATCCCTCCTGGAGTTGCTTTCATACAGTTTTCATTGATTAGCTTTGGAGGATATTTTTGGGAAACTGTCCCATCGAGTAATGACAGGAATCCTTTCCTTTCAGTCCTTGTTTTTCATTCGACAAGGAAAACGAAGGCAAAACTGACTTTTAGCGATTTGGTTTGCTGTTATATTAACTAACGGCACTCATTTAATTACCACAATTACATGTACGCTTCTCTATTTTAGATTGATTTAATAGTAAAAATCCTCCTGCCTATGAAAACCTGGTGACTCCAGACAGGATTTTTTGCTGTTGTTGTTGTTCAAAAAAAAATTACTTTTAGCCCCCAGAACCAAAACTGCCTGGTTTTAAAGTAACCTCTACACAGATTAACTCCCTTCAAGGAACTAATCCTCCTCCAACTAATTAATCCTTCCTCCTGGAGCCCTTGATACAGAGAAGTTTGGTTTATGTAAGGTTCCCTTTGTGGTCAATCCGAGCTCCTGGTCCCTCGGGATGCTGCGGGATTGGGAACCGTGCGGGAGCCCCGCTGCACTCGGGGGTTGTCGGCAGGGCGGGATTCGCCCTTCACCCCCTGCCAAGGATGGGGAGGAATTCCAGCGATGCCTAATTCCCTCCTAATTCCCTGGGAGCGGGAGCCGGGCGGCTCTGGGGGAACCTGGCACGTGCCCGGCACCCAGGCGGAGCTCTTTCCTTGGAATCTTTGTGGGAAGTGTGGAGCTCGTTGTGTCCTGCAGGAAACACAGCTCCATGGCCAGTTTAACTCTTGGGGGTTTTTTTGGTGTGGAAATGTCACCAGAGCTGATCAGGGTGGGATATTATTTGATTTACTGGCTGAACTTTTTCCTTGGAATTTTGAATCCCTTCCCGTGAGCCAGGAGGGAAAGTGTGGAGCTCTTTGTGTCCTGCAGGAAACACAGCTCCATGGCCAGTTTAACTCATTTTGGGGGGGGGGTTGGTGTGGAAATGTCACTGGAGCTGATCAGGGTGGGATATTGATTGATTTACTGGCTGAGCTTTTCCTTGGAATCTTTGTGGGAGGTGTGGAGCTCGTTGTGTCCTGCAGGAAACACAACCCCATGGCCAGGTTAACTCTTTTTTCCTTTTTTTTTTTTTTGGTGTAGAAATGTCACTGGAGCCAATCAGGGTGGGATATTATTTGATTTACTGGCTGAACTTTTTCCTTGGAATTTTGAATCCCTTCTTGTGAGCCAGGAAGGGAAGTGTGGAGCTTGTTGTGTCCTGCAGGAAACACAACCCCATGGCCAGTTTAACTCATTTTTGGGAGGGTTTTGGTGTGGAAATATCACTGGAGCCGATCAGGGTGGGAGATTGATTGATTTACTGGCTGAGCTTTTTCCTTGGAATCTTTGTGGAAAGTGTGGAGCTCGTTGTGTCCTGCAGGAAACACAGCTCCATGGCCAGTTTAACTCTTGGGGGTTTTTTTGGTGTGGAAATGTCACCGGAGCCGATCAGGGTGGGATATTATTTGATTTACTGGCTGAACTTTTTCCTTGGAATTTTGAATCCCTTCCTGTGAGCTAGGAAGGGAAGTGTGGAGCTTGTTGTGTCCTGCAGGAAACACAACCCCATGGCCAGTTTAACTCATTTTTGGGGGGTTTTGGTGTGGAAATGTCACCGGAGCCGATCAGGGTGGGAGATTGATTGATTTACTGGCTGAGCTTTTCCTTGGAATCTTTGTGGGAGGTGTGGAGCTCTTTGTGTCCTGCAGGAAACACAACCCCATGGCCAGGTTAACTCTTTTTTAGTTTTTTTTTTTGGTGTGGAAATGTCACTGGAGCCAGTCAGGGTGGGATATTATTTGATTTACTGGCTGAACTTTTTTCTTGGAATTTTGAATCCCTTCCCGTGAGCCAGGAAGGGAAGTGTGGAGCTTGTTGTGTCCTGCAGGAAACACAACCCCATGGCCAGTTTAACTCATATTTGGGGGGTTTTGGTGTGGAAATGTCACCGGAGCCGATCAGGGTGGGAGATTGATTGATTTACTGGCTGAACTTTTTCCTTGGAATTTTGAATCCCTTCCCATGAGCCAGGAAGGAAAGTGTGGAGCTCTTTGTGTCTTGCAGGAAACAGCTCCATGGCCAGTTTAACTCCTTTTTTTGGGGTTTTATTGGTGTGGAAATGTCACTGGAGCCAGTCAGGGTGGGATATTATTTGATTTACTGGCTGAGCTTTTTCCTTGGAATCTTTGTGGAAAGTGTGGAGCTCGTTGTGTCCTGCAGGAAACACAGCTCCACGGCCAGTTTAACTCTTGGGGTTTTTTTTGGTGTGGAAATGTCACCGGAGCCAATCAGGGTGGGATATTATTTGATTTACTGGCTGAACTTTTTTCTTGGAATTTTGAATCCCTTCCTGTGAGCCAGGAAGGGAAGTGTGGAGCTTGTTGTGTCCTGCAGGAAACACAACCCTGTGGCCAGTTTAAGTCTTTTTTTGGGAGGGTTTTGGTGTGGAAATGTCACTGGAGCTGATCAGGGTGGGAGATTGTTTGATTTACTGGCTGAGCTTTTTCCTTGGAATCTTTGTAGAAAGCGTGGAGCTCGTTGTGTCCTGCAGGAAACACAGCTCCATGGCCAGTTTAACTCATTTTTGGGGGGTTTTGGTGTGGAAATGTCACCGGAGCCAGTCAGGGTAGGAGATTGATTGATTTACTGGCTGAACTTTTTTCTTGGAATTTTGAATCCCTTCCCGTGAGCCAGGAAGGAAAGTGTGGAGCTCTTTGTGTCTTGCAGGAAACAGCTCCATGGCCAGTTTAACTCCTTTTTTGGGGTTTTTTTTGGTGTGGAAATGTCACTGGAGCTGATCAGGGTGGGAGATTGTTTGATTTACTGGCTTTTTCCTTGGAATTTTGAATCCCTTCCCATGAGAGAGAATGTGCAGCTTGTTGGAGCCTGCAGGAAACACAACCCCATGGCCAGTTTAACTCCTTTTTTTGGGTTTTTTTTGGGGGTGGAAACGTCACCGGAGCCGATCAGGGTGGGAGATGGTTTGATTTACTGTGGATAAAGGAAGGGGCTGCTGGAATCCGTCCCCGCTGGAATGCCGCGGCTCTCTGGGAATGCTGGTGGGATCGGCACCATGAGAACCTTCCTGCTGCCCCGTTCCCCCAGTGCGGATTGGGGGTGGAATTTGGGAATCTTGGCCGTTGGCTGGAGCAGCTCCCATGGGTTCCTGAGGCCTGTGGGGACATGGAAGAAGGAGTATCCCTCACCGTGTCCGTCATTCCCGGCGATCCAAAACATCAGCCAACTCCACCAGGGCCATCACGGATGGAGCTGTTCCACCACGGAATTCCTCTGGGATGGAACAAATCAGTGGATGCCAGGCCTTGGGTTGAGTTCACAAGCACCACATGGGCTGGAGAGGAGGGACTTGGAGCAGAACAACTCCATGAGGAATGAGGGAATCTCCAGCTGGGTCCTGGAAGGGTCACCTGGAGGAGAAGGACTTGGAGCAGAACAATTCCAGGAGGAACGAGGGAATGGCCAGTTGGGTCCTGGGAGGGCAAGGACTTGGAGCAGAACAATTCCGTGAGAAATGAGGGAATCTCCACTTCGGTCATGGAAAGGTCACCTGGAGGGACAGGACTTGGAGCAGAACAATTCCAGGAGGAACGAGGGAATGGCCAGTTGGGTCTTGGAAGGGTCACCTGGAGAGGAAGAACTTGGAGCAGAACAATTCCAGGAAGAATTAGGGAATCTCCACTTGGGTCCTGGAAAGGTCACCTGGAACGGAAGGACTTGGAGCAGAACAATTCCAGGAGGAATTAGGGAGTCTCCACTTGGGTCATGGAAAGGTCACCTGGAGAGGAAGGACTTGGAGGAGAGGAATTCCATGAGGAATGTGGGACTCTCCACTTGGGTTCCTGGAAGGGTCACCTGGAGAGGAAGGACTTGGAGGAGAGGAATTCCATGAGGAATGTGGGACTCTCCAGTTGGGTTCCTGGAAAGGTCACCTGGAGAGGAAGGACTTGGCGAGAGGAATTCCATGAGGAATGTGGGACTCTCCAGTTGGGTTCCTGGAAGGGTCACCTGGAGAGGAAAGAGGAGCTGGGATTTGGAGCTCGCTGCGCTGCTCTGGCTGCTGGTGCCAGGCCTGGAAGATGGAAGAGCTTTGGTTTCCCACAGCGAGGGCAGATTCCAGAGGAAAACGTGGCACAAGGGATTCCTTCAGCTGATCCCAAGCGCTGGCTGATCCATCGTGACTCGAATCACTCCAGAGGAAAACGTGGCACAAGGGATTCCTTCAGCTGATCCCAAGCGCTGGCTGATCCATCGTGACTCAGATCAGAAACTGGTATGATTTTATTTCCTTTCCCGGGATTTTAGGAATCCAACGGGAAAGGGGAGCTCTAACTCCACCAAGGGCTCTTCCATCCGTCTGCCGTGGGCCGATTCCGTAATCGGAAGTTTGGAGGGCACCGATAAGGAAGGAGGACAATCGTCGACAGCTCCTGGAATTCTTTCAGCACATCCAGAGCCTCCCTTAAGGCAGAACCTTAATCCGATCCGTGGGGCTCAGGACAGGATCCAGCCATCCCCGGCTTTCCAGACAATTCCCAAAATCCCCTGAGGACGGAGAGCCAGCAGCTCCCTGGACAATCCACCCCAATTTCCCGATGGAGAAGTTCCTTCCAACCATCCCACATGAGCACCAGCTCGTCGTCACTGTGAGGGAAAACCAAAACAGCAAATCCAAGGGTCGGGAACCCCATGGCAACGGGAAAATCATCAACTCACACCCTCCCCGTGACTGTTTGGGATGGAAGAGGGCCTGGAATTACAGTTCCTGCTGGGTTTGGAAGTGCTCTAAACCTCAGCAGGCGTTTTGTGGGATGTCTTGGAGATGTGGAGGGCTGAATTTTGGGAAGAGAGGTGTGAGAATGTTTGGGAAGAGAGGTGGGGGAACTTTGGGGAAGAGAGGTGGGACAACATTTGGGAAGAGAGGTGGGAGAACTTTTGGGAAGAGAGGTGGGAGAACATTTGGGAAGAGAGGTGTGAGAATGTTTGGGAAGGGAGGTGGGAGAACTTTGGGGAAGAGAGGTGGGAGAATATTTGGGAAGGGAGGTGGGAGAATGTTTGGGAAGAGCGGTGGGAGAATGTTTGGGGAGAGACAGAACTTTTGGGAAGAGAGATGGAAAAACTTTTGGGAAGAGAGGTAGGAGAACATTTGGGAAGAGAAGTGTGAGAATGTTTGGGAAGAGAGGTGGGAGAACTTTTGGGAAGAGAGTGTGAGAATGTTTGGGAGGAGAGGTGGGAGAACTTTTGGGAAGAGAGATGGGAGAATGTTTGGGAAGAGCGGTGGGAGAACTTTGGGGAAGAAAGATGGGAGAATGTTCGGGAAGAGAGGTGGGAGAACTTTGGGGAAGAGAGGTGGGAGAATGTTTGGGGAGAGACAGAACTTTTGGGAAGAGAGGTGGGAGAACTTTTGGGAAGAGAGGTGTGAGAATGTTTGGGAAGAGAGGTGTGAGAATGTTTGGGAAGAGAGGTGGGAGAGGGCCGTGGAGATGAGCCCGTGTGGGAACTGGGCAATGCTCAATCCATCACCTCTGCTGTGGTGTTGAGGTAGAGGCAGATGAGAATTAAAAATTCCCGGCTAAACCCAGCTGGGAAAACTGTCACAGTGAGGAGAAGGAGAGATCCCAGCTGGGGCTGGAAGGAGTTGGGATGGAAAAACATCCACGGACACCTTCCATGGGCCATCCCTGCATAACGGGGATTTCGGGAAGGATTTCGGGGAGGCTTCATCCCGTTCCTGACCTCCTCTGCTCCCTGCAGCCGCCTCCTACACGGACAGCTCCGACGATGAGACCTCTCCCCGGGACAAGCAGCAGAAGAACTCCAAGGGCAGCAGCGACTTCTGCGTGAAGAACATCAAGCAGGCCGAGTTCGGGCGCCGCGAGATCGAGATCGCCGAGCAGGGTGAGGGCGGCTCCTTCCCTCCGCCTCCTCCGGGGCTCTTCCTTCTCCCAAATCCCCTCCTGGGGAGCCTGAGGCTGCTGCTGGCTTCCTGTGCCCCTCCCTGCTGGGATGGGAAAGATTCCGGGGGGATTTGAGGGATGGGAAAGATTCTGTGGGGTTTGAAGGATGCGAAAGCTTCTACGGGATTTTGAGGGATGGGAAAGCTTCTGCGGGATTTTGAGGGATGGGAAAGATTCTATGGGTTTGAGGGGTGGGAAATCTGTGGGATTTGAAGGATGGGAAAGCTTCTGTGGGGTTTGAGGGATGGGAAAGATTCCGTGGGGTTTTGAGGGATGGGAAAGCTTCTGTGGGGTTTGAAGGATGGGAAAGCTTCTGCGGGATTTTGAGGGATGGGAAAGCTTCTGCGGGATTTTGAGGGATGGGAAATCTGTGGGACTTGAAGGATGGGAAAGCTTCTGCGGGATTTTGAGGGATGGGAAAGATTCCGTGGGGTTCGAGGGATGGGAAAGGTTCCGTGGGGTTTTGAGGGATGGGAAAGATTCTGTGGGATTTGAGGGATGGGAAAGATTCCGTGGGGTTTTGAGGGATGGGAAAGATTCCGTGGGATTTGAGGGATGGGAAAGGTTCCGTGGGGTTTGAGGGATGGGAAAGATTCTGTGGGATTTGAGGGATGGGAAATCTTCTGTGGGTTTTGAGGGATGGGAAAGATTCTGTGGGGTTTGAGGGATGGGAAAGATTCTGTAGGGTTTGAGGGATGGGAAAGCTTCCGTGGGGTTTTGAGGGATGGGAAAAGCTTCTACGGGATTTGAGGGATGGGAAAGATTCTGTGGAGTTTGAGGGATGGGAAAGCTTCTGTGGGATTTGAGGGATGGGAAATCTTCTGTAGGATTTTGAGGGTTGGGAAAGATTCTGTGGGGTTTGAGGGATGGGAAAGATTCCATGGGGTTCAAGGGTTGGGAAATCTGTGGGATTTGAAGGATGGGAAATCTTCTGTAGGATTTTGAGGGATGGGAAAGATTCCGTGGGGTTTGAGGGATGGGAAAGATTCCATGGGGTTCAAGGGTTGGGAAAGGTTCCGTGGGGTTTTGAGGGATGGGAAAGATTCTGTGGGATTTGAGGGATGGGAAATCTGTGGGATTTGAAGGATGGGAAAGCTTCTGTGGGGTTTGAGGGATGGGAAAGCTTCTGTGGGATTTGAGGGATGGGAAAGCTTCTGTGGGGTTTCAAGGATGGGAAATCTGTGGGATTTGGGGAGTTGGGAAAGCTTCCATGGAGTTTGAGGGGTGGGAAAGCTTCTGTGGGATTTCGAGGGATGGGAAAACTTCTGTAGGATTTTGAGGGATGGGAAAGCTTCCGTGGGGTTTTGGGGGATGGCAAAGGAGTTCCAACCAACTATTAAGGAACTGTTTTACGGCTGAAATTACTTTGTTAAATCAGTAGAAAAGGTGAAATCCATCCCAGAAATTTGACAATTTGGGTTTAGTTTTTTTACCTCCAAAAAAAAAACCAGCAAAGGCCGGGCCAGGTTCAGGTGTTGGATATTGGAGGGGTGGAGCAGCAAATCCCAAATCCTCAGCCTGAAGCAGATTTTCCTGCAGCCTCACCTGGAGGCAGAAATCTGAACATAATGGGGAAAACCGGGAGGGATTTGGGCTCATTTTGTCGTATTTGGGGTTTGCTCTCGAGGCTTTGGCTGGTTTGAGGCTGTGTGGATTTATGGGAACGCCAGGCAGCTCCTCCTGTGTTCTTCCCATGCCGTTCCCGAGCTCCTTTTCCCGTTTTCCCTGCAGAAATGCCGGCGCTGATGGCTCTGAGGAAGAGAGCTCAGGGGGAGAAGCCTCTGGCCGGGGCCAAGATCGTGGGGTGCACTCACATCACGGCACAGACAGCGGTGAGAGCCCGGCCCCGAGCCGATTTTCCTGATGTTTTTGCAAACAAAACCCAATTTTCTGTTGGCTGAGCCAATTTTCCCTGTGTTTTTGCAAATTAAACCCCTGATTTTCCTCTCTGAGCAGATTTTCCCAATTTTTCTGCAGATAATCCTCCTGATTTTCCTCTCTGGGCTGATTTTCCTAATGTTTTTGCAAACAAAACTCCCAATTTTCTGTTGGCTGAGCTGATTTTCCCAAAGTTTTTGTAAATAATCCCCCCTGATTTCCCTCTCTGGGCCGATTTTCCTGATGTTTTTGCAAATAAAACTCCCAATTTTCTGTTGGCTGAGCCAATTTTCCCGGTGTTTTTACAAATAACCCCCCCGATTTTCCTCTCTGAGCTGATTTTCCCAATGTTTTTGCAAATAACCTTTCTGATTTTCCTCTCTGACCGATTTTCCCAATGTTTTTGCAAACAAAACTCCCAGTTTTCTGTTGGCTGAGCTGATTTTCCCAGTGTTTTTGCAAATAAAACTCCCAATTTTGCTCTTTGAGCTGATTTTCCCGATGTTTTTGCAAATAATCCTCCTGATTTTCCTCTCTGAGCCTATTTTCCTGAAGTTTTTGCAAATAAAACTCCCAATTTTCTGTTGGCTGAGCCGATTTTCCCGGTGTTTTTACAAATAACCCCCCCGATTTTCCTCTCTGAGCTGATTTTCCCAATGTTTTTGTAAATAACCTTTCTGATTTTCCTCTCTGACCGATTTTCCCAATGTTTTTGCAAATAAAACTCCCAATTTTCTGTTGGCTGAGCTGATTTTCCAAGAGTTTCTGCAAAAACCCCCCCCGGTTTTCCTCTCTGGGCTGATTTTCCCGATGTTTTTGCAAACAAAACTCCCAATTTTCTGTTGGCTGAGCCGATTTTCCCGGTGTTTTTGCAAATAAAACCCCCAATTTTCCTCTCTGAGCTGATTTTCCCAATATTTCTGTAAATAATCCCTCGATTTTCCTCTCTGAGCAGATTTTCCCAATATTTCTGTAAATAACCCCCTGATTTTGCTCTCTGAGCCGATTTTCCCGACGTTTTTGCAAATAACCCCCCCCTAATTTTCCTCTCTGAGCCGATTTTCCCAATGTTTTTGTAAATAACCTTTCTGATTTTCCTCTCTGACCGATTTTCCCAATGTTTTTGTAAATAACCCTCCTGATTTTGCTCTCTGAGCTGATTTTCCTGATATTTTTGCAAACGAAACTCCCAATTTTCTGTTGACTGAGCCAATTTTCCCGGTCTTTTTGTAAATAACCCCCCCGGTTTTCCTCTCTGGGCCGATTTTCCCGATGTTTTTGTAAATAACCCTCCTGATTTTCCGTGTTTTTTCGGGATGCAGGTGCTGATGGAGACGCTGGGAGCGCTGGGGGCTCAGTGCCGCTGGGCCGCCTGCAACATCTACTCCACCCTGAACGAGGTGGCGGCGGCCCTGGCCGAGAGCGGTACGGAACCTCCGCGGCTTCCCTGGGATTTTATTGGGAATTCGTCCGGGATTTTATGGGGGATTCGTCCGGGATTTTATTGGAATTCATCTGGGATTTTATTGGGAAATCATCCTGGGCTTTATTGGGAATTCATCCGGGATTTTATTGGGAAATCATCCTGGATTTTATAGGGAAATCATCCTGGATTTTATAGGGAATACCTCATGGGTTTTATTGGGAATTCATCCTGGGTTTTATTGGGAATTCATCCGGGATTTTATTGGGAATTCATCCGGGGTTTTATTGGGAAATCATCCTGGATTTTATTGGGAAATTCATCCTGTATTTTATTGGGAATTCCTGCGTTTTATTGGGAATTCATCCTGGGTTTTGTAGGGAATTCATCCTGGGTTTTATTGGGAATTCATCCTGGGCTTTATTGGGAAATCATCCTGGGTTTTATTGGGAATTCATCCTGGGCTTTATTGGGAAATCATCCTGGGTTTTATTGGGAAATTCATCCTGTATTTTATTGGGAATTCCTGCGTTTTGTAGGGAATTCATCCTGGGTTTTATTGGGAATTCCTGCATTTTATTGGAAAATCATCCTGGGTTTTATTGGGAATTCATCCTGGGTTTTATTGGGAATTCATCCTGCATTTTATTGGGAAATCATCCTGGATTTTATTGGGAATTCATCCTGGGTTTTGTAGGGAATTCATCCTGGGTTATATTGGGAATTCATCCTGCATTTTATTGGGAAATCATCCTGCATTTTATTGGGAATTCCTCATGGGTTTTGTAGGGAATTCATCCTGGGTTATATTGGGAATTCCTGCATTTTATTGGAAAATCATCCTGGATTTTATTGGGAATTCCTCATGGGTTTTTTAGGGAATTCATCCTGGGTTTTATTGGGAATTCATCCTGGGTTTTATTGGGAATTCATCCTGCATTTTATTGGGAATTCTTCCTGCATTTTATTGGGAAATCACCCTGGGTTTTTTTGGGATTTCCTGGATTTTATTGGAAAATCATCCTGCATTTTATTGGGAAATCATCCTGGGTTTTATTGGGAAATCATCCTGGGTTTTATTGGGAATTCTTCCTGGGTTTTATTGGGAATTCCTGCATTTTATTGGAAAATCATCCTGCATTTTATTGGGAATTCATCCTGGGTTTTGTAGGGAATTCATCCTGGATTTTATTGGGAATTACTGGATTTTATTGGGAATTCATCCTGGGTTTTGTAGGGAATTCATCCTGGGTTTTATTGGGAATTCATCCTGCATTTTATTGGAAAATCATCCTGCATTTTATTGGGAATTCATCCTGGGTTTTATTGGGAATTCTTCCTGCATTTTATTGGGAAATCATCCTGGATTTTATTGGGAATCCTCATGGGTTTTGTAGGGAATTCATCCTGGGTTTTATTGGGAATTTATCCTGCATTTTATTGGGAAATCGTCCTGGGTTTTATTGGGAATTCTTCCTGCATTTTATTGGGAAATCATCCTGGGTTTTTTTGGGATTTCCTGGATTTTATTGGAAAATCATCCTGCATTTTATTGGGAAATCGTCCTGGGTTTTATTGGGAATTCTTCCTGGGTTTTATTGGGAATTCCTGAATTTTATTGGGAATTCATCCTGGGTTTTATTGGGAATTCCTGGATTTTATTGGAAAATCATCCTGCATTTTATTGGAAATTCATCCTGGATTTTATTGGGAAATTCAGATCCTGTATTTTATTGGGAATTCATCCTGGATTTTATAGGGAATACCTCATGGGTTTTATTGGGAATTCATCCTGGGTTTTATTGGGAAATCATCCTGGATTTTATGGGAAATCATCCTGGGTTTTATTGGGAAATCATCCTGGATTTTATTGGGAATTCCTCATGGGTTTTGTAGGGAATTCATCCTGGGTTTTATTGGGAATTCATCCTGGGTTTTATTGGGAATTCTTCCTGCATTTTATTGGGAATTCATCCTGGGTTTTGTAGGGAATTCATCCTGGGTTTTATTGGGAATTCTTCCTGCATTTTATTGGGAATTCTTCCTGCATTTTATTGGGAATTCTTCCTGCATTTTATTGGGAAATCACCCTGGGTTTTTTTGGGATTTCCTGGATTTTATTGGAAAATCATCCTGCATTTTATTGGGAAATCGTCATGGGTTTTATTGGGAATTCTTCCTGGGTTTTATTGGGAATTCCTGAATTTTATTGGGAATTCATCCTGGGTTTTATTGGGAATTCCTGCATTTTATTGGAAAATCATCCTGCATTTTATTGGGAATTCATCCTGGGTTTTGTAGGGAAGTCATCCTGGATTTTATTGGGAATTACTGGATTTTATTGGGAATTCATCCTGGGTTTTACAGGGAATTCATCCTGCATTTTATTGGGAATTCCTCATGGGTTTTATAGGGAATTCATCTGGGATTTTATTGGGAATTCTTCCTGCATTTTATTGGGATATCATCCTGCATTTTATTGGGAATTCCTCATGGGTTTTGTTGGGAAATCCTGCATTTCATTGGGAATTCCTCATAGGTTATATAGGGAATTCATCTGGGATTTTATTGGGAATTCTTCCTGCATTTTATTGGGATATCATCCTGCATTTTATTGGGAATTCCTCATGGGTTTTGTTGGGAAATCCTGTATTTCATTGGGAATTCCTCATAGGTTATATAGGGAATTCATCTGGGATTTTATTGGGAATTCTTCCTGCATTTTATTGGGATATCATCCTGCATTTTATTGGGAATTCCTCATGGGTTTTGTTGGGAAATCCTGCATTTCATTGGGAATTCCTCATAGCTTTTATAGGGAATTCTTTCTGGATTTTATTTGGAATTCCTCGTGGGTTTTGTAGGGAACTCATGCATGTTATTGGGAGTTCCTCGTGGGTTTTATAGGTAATTCATCCTGGATTTTATTGGGAATTGCTCATAGGTTTTACAGGGAATCTCTCTTGGATTTTATAGGGGAATTCATCCTGGATTTTGTAGGGAATTTCTCCTTCATTTTATAGGGAATTCCTCATGGGTTTCATAGGAAATTCCTCATGGATTTTATGGATAATTTCTCCTGCTTTTTACTGGGAAATTCTCCTGGATTTTATAGGGAATTTCACCTGCATTTTTTAGGGAATTGCTCCTGGATTTTTTAGGGAAAATCTCCTACGCTTTATAGGGAATTTTTCCTACATTTTAAAGGGAATTTCTCCTGCATTTTATAGGAAATTTCTCCTGCATTTTATTGGGAATTTTTGCTGCCCCATCGTTTATCACCCCTTGGAGTTTTTCCTCTTTATTCCCTTCAGTTTAGAATAAACCTACAGCACAAAATCAACCCTTTCCAGAGCTCAGGAACTCTTGGAATGTTTTTGTTTGTTTATTTTTTCCTGGACTTATCCAGGTAAAACCTCTGGATTTATCCAGGGGAAACCTTTGGTCTTACCCAGGTAAAATCTTCGTTAAAAATGTAATTTATTGAGCTGAAGCTGGAAGTTGTTTTGCTCAGAGAAACGAAGATGAATTGGGTTTAAATTCTATAATTGGGGGCACAGTTTGGGTAAAAGAGAGAACTTGGGGGTGGGATGTAATTCCCAAAGCAGAAACTGAACGTGTGGGGGTTACCTGGGAAATCCTGGGTGTTTCCAGGGATTTTACCCAGGAAAATCCAGGGGTTTTCCCTAAAACCAGGGATTTTATCTGGGTGAGGCCACAGGTTTTAACCTGGATACATCCAGGGATTTTACTTGGAAAACACCAAGGGATTTTACCTGGGTGAGGCCAAGGATTTTACCTGGATAAATCCAGGGATTTTACCTGGAAAAATCAGGAGCTTTACCTGGATAATCCAGGGTTTTACCTGGGTAAATCCAAGGATTTATACCTACCCTGAATCCAGTCAAGGATTTAACCTGGAAAAATCAGGAGCTTTACCTGGATAATCCCAGGGGTTTTACCTGGGTAAATCCAAGGATTTTACTTGGAAAACACCAGGGATTTTACCTGGGTGAGGCCAAGGATTTTACCTGGATAAATCCAGGGATTTTACTGGAAAAATCAGGACCTTTACCTGGATAATCCCAGGGGTTTTACCTGGGTGAGGCCAAGGATTTTACCTGGATCCAGTCAAGGATTTAACCTGGAAAAATCAGGAGCTTTACCTGGATAATCCCAGGGGTTTTACCTGGGTGAGGCAAGGATTTTACCTGGATCCAGTCAAGGATTTAACCTGGAAAAATCAGGAGCTTTACCTGGATAATCCCAGGGGTTTTACCTGGGTGAGGCCAAGGATTTTACCTGGATCCAGTCAAGGATTTAACCTGGAAAAATCAGGAGCTTTACCTGGATAATCCAGGGTTTTACCTGGTGAGGCCCAGGATTTTACCTGGATCCAGTCAAGGATTTAACCTGGAAAAATCAGGAGCTTTACCTGGATAATCCCAAGGGTTTTACCTGGGGAAATACAAGGATTTTACTTGGAAAACACCAGGGATTTTACCTGGGTGAGGCAAGGATTTTACCTGGATAAATCCAGGATTTTACCTGGAAAAATCAGGAGCTTTACCTGGATAATCCCGGGGTTTTACCTCGGTGAGGCCCAGGATTTTACCTGAATCCAGTCAAGGATTTAACCTGAAAAATCAGGAGATTTACCTGGATAATCCCAAGGGTTTTACCTGGGAAATCCAAGGATTTTACTTGGAAACACCAGGGATTTTACTGGGTGAGGCCAAGGATTTTACCTGGATAAATCCAGGGATTTTACCTGGAAAAAATCAGGAGCTTTACCTGGATAATCCCAGGGTTTTACCTGGGTGAGGCCAAGATTTTACCTGGATCCAGTCAAGGATTTAACCTGGAAAAATCAGGAGCTTTACCTGGATAATCCCAGGATTTTACCTGGGTGAGGCCAAGGATTTTACCTGGATAAATCCAGGATTTTACCTGGAAAAATCAGGAGCTTTACCTGGATAATCCCAGGGTTTTACCTGGGTAAATCAAGGATTTTACCTGGATCCAGTCAAGGATTTAACCTGGAAAAATCAGGAGCTTTACCTGGATAATCCCAAGGGTTTTACCTGGGAAATCCAAGGATTTTACTTGGAAAACACCAGGGATTTTACCTGGGTGAGGCCAAGGATTTTACCTGGATAAATCCAGGGATTTAACCTGGAAAAATCAGGAGCTTTACCTGGATAATCCCAGGGAGTCTGGAGTTTTTTACCTGGGAGAGAGCAAGGATTTTACCTGGGTAAATCCAGGGATTTTACCTTGGCAAAGTCAGGGGATTTACTGGGTAATGCCAAGGATTTCACCTGGATAAATCCAGATATTTTACCCGGTAAGACCAAGGATTTTACCTGGAAAAATCCAGGATTTCACCTGTGTAAAACAAAGGATTTTACCTGGGTAATGCCAAGGATTTTACCTGGGTGAGGCCAAGGATTTTACCTGAGTAAATTCAGGGTTTTACCTCCATGAGGCCAATGAATTTACCTGGAAAACTCCAGGGATTTTACTTGGATAAGGCCAAGGATTTTACCTGTGTAAAAACCCAGGATTATACTTGGATGAGGACAAGGTTTTACCTGAATAAGACCAAAGAATTTAACTGGATGAGGTCAATGATTTTACCTGGATAAGGCCTGGGATTTGACCTGGATAAGACCAATTTTTAACTGGGCAAGAGCAAGGATTTCACCTGGATAAGACCAAGGATTTAACCTGAGTAAATCCGGGAATTTTACCTGTGTGAGGCCAAGGATTTTACCTGAGTCAATTTAGGGTTTTTACCTGCATAAGGCCAATTAATTTACCTGGGTAAATCCAGGATTTTACTGGGTAAGACAAGGGATTTTACCTGCGTGAGGCCAAGGATTTTACCTGAGTAAATTCAGGATTTTATCTGCCTGAGGCCAATGAATTTACCTGAATTTTAGCTGTGTGAAACTGGGGATTTTACCTGGGTAATGCCAAGGATTTTACGTGTGTAAAACCCAGGATTATACTTGGGTGAGGACAAGGATTTTACCTGAATAAGACCAAAGAATTTAACTGGATGAGGTCAATGATTTTACCTGGATAAGGCCTGGGATTTGACCTGGATAAGACCAATTTTTAACTGGGCAAGAGCAAGGATTTTACCTGGATAAGACCAAGGATTTAACCTGAGTAAATCCAGGATTTGACCTGTGTGAGGCCAAGGATTTTACCTGAGTCAATTTAGGGTTTTTACCTGCATGAGGCCAATTAATTTAACTGGTAAATCCAGAGATTTTACTGGGTAAAACAAGGGATTTTACCTGCGTGAGGCCAAGGATTTTACCTGGAATTTTAGCTGTGTAAAACTGGGATTTTACCTGGTAATGCCAAGGATTTTACCTGTGTAAAAACCCAGGATTATACTCGGGTGAGGACAAGGGTTTTACCTGAATAAGACCAAAGAATTTAACTGGATGAGGTGAATTATTTTACCTGGATAAGACCAGGATTTGACCTGGATAAGACCAATTTTTAACTGGGCAAGAGCAAGGATTTCACCTGGATAAGACCAAGGATTTAACCTGAGTAAATTTAGGGTTTTTACCTGCATGAGGCCAATTAATTTAACTGGGTAAATCCAGAGATTTTACTGGGTAAAACAAGGGATTTTACCTGTGTGAGGCCAATGATTTTACCTGAGTCAATTCAGGGTTTTTACCTGCATGAGGCCAATTAATTTAACTGGGTAAATCCAGAGATTTTACTGGTAAAACAAGGGATTTTACCTGTGTGAGGCCAATGATTTTACCTGAGTCAATTCAGGGTTTTTACCTGCATGAGGCCAATTAATTTAACTGGGTAAATCCAGGGTTTTTACTGTGTGAAACAAGGGATTTACCTGGGTAAATTCAGGGATTTTACCTCCATGAGGCCAATGATTTTACCTGGGTAAATCCAGGGATTTTACTGTGTAAAACAAAGGATTTTATCTGGGTAATGCCAAGGATTTCACCTGCATAAATCCAGGGATTTTACCTGGGTAAGACCAAAGATTTTACCTGGCTGAGGACAATGATTTTACCTGGATAAATCCAAAGAATTTACCTGGGTGAGTCCATGAATTTCACCTGGATAAATCCAGGGATTTCACCTGGATAAATCCAGGGATTTTACCTGGGTGAGTCCTGAATTTCACCTGGATAAATCCAGGGATTTCACCTGGATAAATCCAGGGATTTTACCTGGGTGAGTCCCTGAATTTCACCTGGATAAATCCAGGGATTTCACCTGGATAAATCCAGGGATTTTACCTGTTTAAATCCAGGGAATTCCCCACAGCTCTGACCACAAGCTCTGGGACACCCAGCAGAACCCAAACCCACCGCATCACCCATGGGTCTCGCTGCCCGAAGCTGCGTCCTAATTCCACATAAATCAACACATCAATTAATCAATCCGAGAGCTGATTCCCGAGGATTTTTCCCTGCCTTAACCCCCTCTCCCTCCCTGCCCAGGGTTCCCTGTGTTTGCCTGGAAGGGCGAATCCGAGGACGATTTCTGGTGGTGCATCGACCGCTGCGTCAACGTCGAGGGCTGGCAGCCCAACATGGTGAGCTGGGAATTCCCACCTGGAGAGGAGGAGGAGCAGGAGCAGATTTTTGGGTGTTTTGTTGGATTTCCGAGTATCTTTCTGCAGTTTAAACTGCTGGAAAATGGCTCCGAATCGGAGTTTTTTTGGGAAGAGTTTCCACCCTTTTCACCCTTAAATCCTCACCTTTGGCCGAGGTGATTTTCACAGATTTTTCCCCGATTTCCGGCTTTAACCCACACAAACCTCAGGTAGCCCAGCTCCCCTTTTCCATCCTGCCCTTGTTTCCAGGGAAATTCCACCCGAATCGGGTGAGAGGAATCATTTTCAGCTGTTAGACGTGCAGCTTTCATCACATTTCCCCCGGAGGTTTTGGAGCCCTGGGGCTCCTGATCTAAACGAGATGAGAAGTAATCCGAACAAAAACCCGGATCTGAGCCGGGTTTTTTGTGGATATCGCCTCGTTTGAGGTGGGATTTTTTTTTTTTTAATCCCTTCCAGCGTCTGTCACCTTTAAAAAGAACCGGGAATGTAAAAAAAAAAAAAAAATTAAAAATCCACCCCCGAGGTTTCAGACTGAGTCTAGACACGAGAGCAGCTCCGGGAGGAAAAAATTCCCATTCAAAACGTCACTTTTGGAACAAGCCGGTGTCCCAGAAAAATGCGGATTTTGCTTTCCCGGGATCTCTTCATTCAAAGTCGCGGAATTATGGGATGGGTTGGGAGGGATCTTCAATCCCATCCCATTCCAAAGGGACAATTCCCACTATTCCAGGCTGCTCCAAACCCTGTCCAGCCTGGCCTTGGATATTCCAGGGATGCAGGGGCGGCCACAGCTACTCTGGGAATTCTGTGGCACCCTCATTTTTCCCGTGATTGCTCTGGGAATTGTGTGCCACCCTCATTTTCCCGTGATCTCTCTGGGAATTCTGTGCCACCCTCATTTTCCCCATGATTGCTCTGGGAATTGTGTGCCACCCTCATTTTCCCGTGATCTCTCTGGGAATTCTGTGCCACCCTCATTTTCCCCATGATTGCTCTGGGAATTGTGTGCCACCCTCATTCTTTCCCATGATCGCTCTGGGAATTCTGTTCCATCCTCATTTTCCCATGATTGCTCTGGGAATTCTGTGCCACCCTCATTCTTTCCTGTGATCGCTCTGGGAATTCTGTTCCATCCTCATTTTTTCCATGATCGCTCTGGGAATTCTGTGCCACCCTCATTTTTCCCATGATTGCTCTGGGAATTCTGTGCCACCCTCATTTTCCCGTGATCTCTCTGGGAATTCTGTGCCACCCTCATTTTTCCCATGATTGCTGTGGGAATTCTGTGCCACCCTCATTTTTCCCATGATTGCTCTGGGAATTGTGTGCCACCCTCATTTTTCCCATGATTGCTCTGGGAATTCTGTGCCACCCTCATTTTCCCATGATTGCTCTGGGAATTCTGTTCCATCCTCATTTTCCCCATGATTGCTCTGGGAATTCTGTGCCACCCTCATTTTCCCCATGATTGCTCTGGGAATTCTGTTCCATCCTCATTTTCCCCATGACTGTTCTGGGAATTCTGTTCCATCCTCATTTTCCCCATGATTGCTCTGGGAATTCTGTGCCACCCTCATTTTCCCCATGATTGCTCTGGGAATTCTGTGCCACCCTCATTTTCCCCATGACTGTTCTGGGAATTCTGTTCCATCCTCATTTTTCCCATGACTGGTCTGGGAATTCTGTGCCACCCTCATTTTCCCGTGATCGCTCTGGGAATTCTGTGCCACCCTCATTTTCCCATGATTGCTCTGGGAATTCTGTTCCATCCTCATTTTCCTCATGACTGTTCTGGGAATTCTGTGCCACCCTCATTTTTCCCGTGATTGCTCTGGGAATTCTGTGCCACCCTCATTTTTTCCCATGATTTCTCCCTGTTCCTTGGCCAGTTAACAGCCATTCCTGTTCTGGGAGTCCGTCATGGGAGGGCTCTGGGAATTCTGACCTTCAAGGGAAGGCTCCTTCTGGACAGGAATGGTTCAGAAAAGGGTGGGGTTTTTTCCCGGAAAATTCAGAATCTGCGAGGTTTCCTTCATGGAAGAGCCTCTCCAGGGTTTTCCGTTCAAGGAGAGAGGAGGGGAGCTCCAGGTACCTGCCACGGTTGCTTTTCCCTAGGAAAAACTATTTCCATCTCAAATAAAATGTTTGGGTTTTTTTCCCAAAAAACCACCCCAAAACCTGCCTGCAAAAAGCTGGGAAAACTGCAGGGATGTGGGATGTGCTGTTGGATGTGAGCTCGCAGCAAAGCCAGGGGTCTCCTTGGTGGGGTTTCCATCCCTTGCTCCCTCAGGGAAGGGGAACCTGCTGGATTCTCTCTTGGAAGGAGGATGGAGTGCTCCATCAGACAGGGATTGATGGAGCGGAGCCGTCCTGGGAGCCAGGGGGATTCCAAATTCCGAATTCTGAATTTTGAATTCTGAATTCCTGCCTGGAGAGCTCCAGTCCCACCTGATCCTTCCCAGCCCATGGGTGGGACATAGAACAGGGAATGGATTCCCTGGAGAGCTCCAGTTCCACCATGGATGGGACGCAGAGCTGGCAATGGATTCCCTGGAGAGCTCCCAGTTCCACCATGGATGGGAAACAGAACTGGGAATGGATTCCCTGGAGAGCTCCCAGTTCCACCACGGATGGGACACAGAACCAGGAATAGATTCCCTGGAGAGCTCCAGTTCCACCATGGATGGGACACAGAACCAGGAATGGATTCTCTGGAGAGCTCCAGTTCCACCATGGATGGGACACGGAGCTGGGAATGGATTCCCTGGAGAGCTCCAGTTCCACCACGGATGGAACACAGAGCTGGGAATGGATTCCCTGGAGAGCTCCAGTTCCACCACGGATGGGACACAGAGCTGGGAATGGATTCCCTGGAGAGCTCCAGTTCCACCACGGATGGGACACAGAGCTGGGAATGGATTCCCTGGAGTGCTCCAGTTCCACCATGGATGGGACACAGAGCTGGGAATGGATTCCCTGGAGAGCTCCAGTTCCACCATGGATGGGACACAGAACCAGGAATGGATTCCCTGGAGACCTCCCAGTCCCACCAGCCCACGGATGGAACACAGAGCTGGGAATGGATTCTCTGGAGAGCTCCAGTTCCACCATGGATGGGACACAGAGCTGGGAATGGATTCCCTGGAGAGCTCCAGTTCGACCATGGATGGGAAACAGAACGAGGAATGGATTCCCTGGAGAGCTCCAGTTCCACCATAGATGGAAAACAAAATCAGGAATGGATTCCCTGGAGAGCTCCAGTTCCACCATGGATGGGACACACAGAACCAGGAATGGATTCCCTGGAGAGCTCCAGTTCCGCCATGGATGGGACACAGAACCAGGAATGGATTCCCTGGAGAGCTCCAGTTCCGCCATGGATGGGACACAGAGCTGGGAATGGATTCCCTGGAGAGCTCCAGTTCCACCATGGATGGGACACAGAACCGGGAATGGATTCCCTGGAGAGCTCCAGTTCCACCATGGATGGGACACAGAGCTGGGAATGGATTCTCTGGAGAGCTCCAGTCCCACCATGGATGGGACACAGAGGTGGGAATGGATTCCCTGGAGAGCTCCAGTTCCACCATGGATGGGACACAGAACCGGGAATGGTTTCCCTGGAGAGCTCCAGTTCCACCATGGATGGGACACAGAGCTGGGAATGGATTCCCTGGAGAGCTCCAGTCCCACCACCGTGGATTTCTGTGGCTGGGTGGTTTTCCCAAGGCAGTTTTCCAGCGGGCTCCTCTCCTCTCCAGCACTTGTCTCCCAGCAGTGGCTCCCTGCAGGGTGACGCCATGGCTGTTTCCGTTCCAGATCCTGGACGATGGAGGAGATCTCACCCACTGGATCTACAAGAAATACCCCAACATGTTCAAGAAGATCAAGGGCATCGTGGAGGAGAGCGTGACCGGGGTGCACAGGTAACGGGAGAGCTTCGGGATCCAACGCGGCCCCCTGCGGAACCTCCAGCACCTGGAGCTGCTCCCAGATCCCAGCCGGGAGCAGCAGGAGCCCCTCCGGGGGTGGGAGGGTGTCCAGGGGTAGTTCTGCACCTGTGGGGTGGGAGAGGGAACACCGGGGGCTGAGGAGGAAGCACGGCCATGACCTAAATCCCTGGAAAAGAGAGAGGTTTGGAGGAGGAGAACTGGGGTGATTTTGAGGAAAGGGAGGAAGCCCTGACCTAAATCCCTGGAAAAGTGAGAGATTTGGGAAGAGGAGCTGAGATGATTTTTGGGGAAGGGAGAAAGTACAGCCGTGACCTAAATCCCTGGGAAGAAGTGGGGTTTGGGAAGAGGAGCTGAGATGTTTTTGGGAAAGGGAGGAAGCACAACTCTGAACCAAATCCTTGGGAAGAAGAGAGGTTTGGGAAGAGGAGCTGAGGTGATTTTGAGGAAAGGTAGGAAGCTCTGACCTAAATCCCTGGGAAGAAAAGAGGTTTGGGAAGAGGAGCTGAGGTGATTTTTGGGGAAGAGAAAAGCCCTGACCTAAATCCCTGGAAAAGAGAGAGGTTTGGGAAGAGGAGCTGAGTTGTTTTTGGGGAAGGGAGAAGCACAGCCCTGGCCTAAATCCCCAGGAAGGAGCAAGATTTGGGAAGAGTTGAGTTGTTTTTGGGGAAAAGGAGAAGCCCTGACCTAAATCCCTTGGAAGGAGTGACATTTGGGAAGAGGAACTGAGTCATTTTTTGGGAAAGGGAGGAAGCAGAACCATGACCTAAATCCCTGGAAAAGTGAGAGGTTTGGGAAAGGAACTGAGATGTTTTTGGGAAAGGGAGGAAACCCTGACCTAAATCCCTGGAAAAAGTGAGAGATTTGGAAAGAGGAGCTGAGATGATTTTAGGGAAAGGGAGAAAGTACAGCCGTGACCTAAATCCCTGGGAAGAAGTGGGGTTTGGGAAGAGGAGCTGAGGTGATTTTGGGGAAAGGGAGAAAGCACAACTCTGACTCAAATCCTTGGGAAGAAGAGAGGTTTGAGAAGAGGAGCTGAGGTGATTTCTGGGGAGAGGGAGGAAGCCCTGACCTAAATCCCTGGGAAGAAGAGAGGTTTGGGAAGAGGAGCTGAGGTGATTTCTGGGAGAGGAGGAAGCCCTGACCTAAATCCCTGGGAAGGAGCAAGATTTGGGAAGAGTTGAATTGTTTTTTGGGAAAGGGAGGGAGCCCTGACCTAAATCTCTGGAAAAGTGAGAGGTTTGTGAAGAGGAGCTGAGATGATTTTGGGGAAAGGGAGGAAGCACAGCCCTGACCTAAATCCCCAGGAAGGAGCAAGATTTGGGAAGAGTTGAGTTGTTTTTGGGGAAGGAGGGAGCCCTGACCTAAATCCCTGGAAAAGAGAGAGGTTTGTGAAGAGGAACTGAGATTTTTTTGGGGAAAGGAAGGAAGCAGAACCATGACCTAAATCCCTGGAAAAGTGAGAGGTTTGGGAAGAGGGGCTGAGTCATTTTTTGGGGAAGGGAAAAGCCCTGACCTAAATCCCTGGAAAAGGGAGAGGTTTGTGAAGAGGAGCTGAGATGATTTTTTGGGGAAGGGAGAAAGCACAGCCATGACCTAAATCCCTGGAAAAGAGAGAGCTTTGTGAAGAGGAGCTGAGATGATTTTTTGGGGAAGGGAGAAGCTCAGAAAGGAGTGACTGCAATCCCTGAGTCCCTGGCAGGAGCAGAGCTGAGGTGGGAGCAGCTCTGGGGGCTGGGAGGTGCCGCGGGAGCTTTTCCATGGAATGAATCCCATCCCTGAGGAGAGCAGCAGCTTCGTGCTGTGTTCCTGCAGCTCCGAGCTGGGTCAGAGCCTGGCCAGAGGCTCAGGCAGCTCCTGGAATGGGGAATTGAAACCTTTGAAATGGAAGTGGCTCCAGAGGGGTCGGGACAAGGGCTGGTGATACTTCCAGGATCCAAAATCCCGGTGCGGGGAAGAGGAGATTTCCAAAGGCAGGTTCTCTTTCCCGAGGCCTGGAGCAGGGACAGGATTTTCAGACCCTTGGTGGCCACAGACAGGGGTTTAAATTTAAATTCTTTTTTTAAAAAATTTTCCTGCTATGGGGAGTCAGGTTTGCTCCCAGAGCTGAGAGCAGGGGGATGCTGGAGATGAGAAGGATCCAGGGAGAGCTTCCAGAACATTCCAGGCCTAAAGGGGCTCCAGGAGAGCTGCAGAGGGGCTGGGGACAAGGCCTGGAGGGACAGGATGCAGGGAATTGATTCCCAGTGGGAAAGCAGAGATTGGGCTGGGATTTTGGGAAGGAATGAGGGCGGTGAGGGCTGAGTTCCCAGAACTGCTGTGGCTGCCCCGGGATCCCCCTGGATGCCCCTGCCCGTGGCCAGGACGATCCTTTAGGGCCCTTCCCGCCCGGATTCCCGGGCGCGGGGGTGAATTCCCTGGGGATGATCCCTGTGCCCGTGTCCGTGTCCGTGGCAGGCTGTACCAGCTCTCCAAGGCCGGGAAGCTCTGCGTGCCGGCCATGAACGTCAACGACTCCGTCACCAAGCAGAAGTTTGACAACCTGTACTGCTGCAGGGAATCCATCCTGGATGGGTGTGTGATTCCCGCCGGGAATGGGGAGGGATTTCTGCAGGGAATGGGGAGGGATTCACTCAGGGAATGGGGAGGGATTCACTCAGGGAAAGGGGAGGGAATTCACTCAGGGAATGGGGAGGAATTCACTCAGGGAAAGGGGAGGAATTCACTCAGGGAATGGGGAGGGATTCACTCAGGGGAAAGGGGAAGGGATTCCCTCAAGGAAAAGGGAGGAATTCACACAGGAAAAGGGGAGGGATTCTCACAGGGAATGAGGAGGAGTTCCCATAGGAAATGGAGAGGAATTCCACAGGAAATGTGAAGGAATTCCCTCAGAGAAAGGGGAGAAATTCCTACAGGGAAAGTGGAGGAATTCCCTCAGGGGAAGGGGAGGAATTCCCTCAGGGAATGGGGAGGATTTCCCTCAGGGGAAGGGGAGTAATTCCTGCAGGGAATGAGGAGTAATTCCTGCAGGGAATGAGGAGTAATTCCTACAGGGAATGAGGAGTAATTCCTACAGGAAAAGTGGAGGAATTCCCACAGGGAATGGGGAGGAATTCCCACAGGGAATGGGGAGGAATTCCTACAGGGAATGAGGAGGAATTCCCTCAGGGAAAGGGGAGGAATTCCCTCAGGGCTCTGCTGCCCTTTGGATCATCCTGTGTGTCAGAGGAGAATAAAATCCTTCCTTACCCCAGAATTCCCGTCCTGTCCCTCTCCCCTTTGGATAAAATCCGGGTCGTTCACCGCCCCTTGCCCTTCCTCCTTCCCCTCTTTATCCCTCTTTTCTCTTTATTCCCGTTGTTTTCCTGGAATTGTGTGTCCGTGCCCTTCCAGCCCCAAATTCCATCGTGGCTGAGCGAGGCTGCGCCGGGTTTTGTCCTCGTGCCGCCGTCTGTGGCTCCGTACACGGACAATCCCAGAATTCGGGATGTGCATGGGGGGGAAATACGGGAACAGAATTCCCAGAAAACTGCTCCTGGCTGCTCCTGGGAGTGTCCAAGGCCAGGCTGGATGGGGCTTGGGGCAACCTGGGATAGTGGGAACACCCCTGGGATCAATGGGATGGGATCAATGAGATCAGTGGGATCAATGGATCAGTGGGATCAATGGATCAATGGAATGGGATCAATGGGATGGAATCAGTGGGATCAATGGATCAGTGGGATCAATGGATCAATGGAATGGGATCAATGGGATGGAATCAGTGGGATAGGAACAATGGGATGGGATCAATGGGATGGAATCAATGGGATCAATGGGATGGAATCAGTGGGATCAATGGGATCAATGGGATGGGATCAATGGAATGGGATCAGTGGGATCAGTGGGATGGAAACAATGGGATCAATGGATCAATGGAATAGGATCAGTGGGATGGGATTGGATGGAATCAGTGGGATCAGTGGGATCAATAGGATTGATGGGATGGGATCAGTGGGATCAATGGATCAATGGAATGGGATCAGTGGGATCAATGGGATGGGATCAATAGGATCAATGGGCTCAATGGATCAATGGATCAATGGGATTAATGGGATCAATGGGATGGGATTGGATGGGATCAGTGGGATCAGTGGGATCAATGGGATGGGATCAATAGGATCAATGAGATCAATGGGATCAATGGATCAATGTATCAATGGAATGGGGTCAGTGGGATTAATGGGATAAATGGGATGGGATTGGATCAATGGGATCAATGGGACAGGATTGGAATTTAAACTCCTTTTCAACCCCCCCCAAAAATCCTGGGATTCTGTGGCAGCACCTTGGGATTGAGTTGGAATTCTGGCCCAGGAATTGAGAAGGGCGTCGGGGCAGATGGGAGCAGAGGTGCCTGGAAGCTGCTGTGGGGTTTTGGCTGAATTCCCGTGGGAAGCGGAGGGAATTTCACCTTCCCTGCGCCGCAAACCTCTCTACTCCAGAGCTAAAAATAGCCTGGAATGTAGGACACGCTCGGGGAGGGAGCGGGAGGAAACCAGAGGAAGGGAAAATCTTCCTTTGGGAAAAGCTCTGGGATTCTGGCGAGGAGCTCCCACTCGCCTTGGGGGGCGTTTGGGGTCGACGACACAAAAACTCGGATTAAAGGGGATTTTTTTGGAGAGGGTTTTCACTGTTTCGGGAAAAGGGAGAATGAATAAAAATCAAAACAAAGTGCTCCAAACCCCAATCCCATCCTTTTTGCTGGAAGAACGAAAGAACCCCCCCTACCCTTCCAAAAGGAAAAGGGAATTTTTGTGTGTGTGTGTGTGTTTTTTGGCTTTTCTCTCCCCCTGGGATTTCGGGGATGCAGGATCCAGGTGTGGATCCTTCCTCGGAGCAGCCTTTAGTTGTGGTTTTGATTTTATTTTTGCTTTTGTTTTCCCTCAGCCTCAAGAGGACGACGGATATGATGTTTGGAGGGAAGCAGGTGGTGGTTTGTGGCTATGGGGAGGTAAGGGGCTCCATCTCCTCAATTTCCCCCGGTTTTCCCACTGGGAATTCCGTGTGTCAGTCCTTCTTCGCTCTGCACCTTCGGGACCCTCCAAACCTCGGGAGTTTGCCAAAAACTGAAAGTTTTCTGTCGTTCCTTTATCATTAAAGAGATGCCAAAGCCAAATCTTTAAAAAAAATAATTACATTAAATACTCTGAATATCTTTAATACCTGGATATTGGCACGCCCAGGTATTGATACAACACTTATTTATATAACTTTAATATTATATTTAATCAGATTTCGCTACCTTTATATTTCTCTTTAAATGTATTTGTTACATTTGCTGATTTCACTAAAATCAGAGGCTCTGCAGGCGTTCTGGGCATTCCAGTGTGGTGGAGAGAGAATTAATCTTGATTTATCCCGTCACCCACCCTCTCTCCACATGGGAATATTCCCCTTTTCCCGGTTTTTCTCAGGACCAGCCCACACCAGTGCCCTGCCAGGATGTTTTTTTAATGTCCAAACAGCTGGAATTCCCGTTTTTCCTGCTGTAATCACATTTTTTGGGGGGAGGAAAATAATCCCCGGGACCGAAACCAAGTGGGGTTTTCAGTGCCTCCCTCCCCTAAGCCAGGCCTGAGTCTCGGATGGCTCCAAATCCTGGGATTTCACGCACCACAAACGGGGTTTGATCCCCACCCGAGGAGCCTGGAGGGGCTGGGAAGAATCTCCTGGAGCTGTGAATCCCTTGGGAGATTGCTGAGCTCCAGCCCCATCCACAACGGAGAAACTGAGGCACAGAAAATCCCCCCGGGCCCGAGGGAGAAATGCAATCTGGAAACAAATCGAGGATTTTTAATGCCCTAAAAAAACAAGAGACTGGGCGAGTTAAGTGAGGAAAAAAAACCCAAAACCCAGTTTGAAGTTCAGTGACGTCGCCTTTTGCAAAGTCAGGTAAATTCAGTGTGTAACAAAAATAACAAAATAACGTGGGTACAACAGAGAGAGCAGTTTGTGCAGGGATTTGTGTAACGATTTGTGTAAGGGTTTGTACAAGGATTTGTGCAGGGATTTGTGTTGGAATTTGTGCAGGGATTTGTGTTGGAATTTGTGTAAGAATTTGTGTAGGAATTTGTACAGGGATTTGTACAAGGATTTGTGCAGGAATTTGTGAAAGAATTTGTGTCAGAATTTGAGTAGGAATTTGTGTCAGAATTTGAGTAGGAATTTGTGTCAGAATTTGTGTAGGAGTTTGTGCAAGGTTTTGTGTAGGAATTTGTACAGGAATTTGTGTAAGAATGTGTGCAAGAATTTCTGCAGGAATTTGTGAAAGAATTTGAGTAGGAATTTGTGCAAGGTTTTGTGCAGGAATGTGTGCAGGAATTTCTGTAAGAATTTGAGTAGGAATTTGTGCAGGAATTTGTGTTGGAATTTGTGCAGGGATTTGTACAAGAATTTGTGCAGGAATTTGAGTAAGAATTTGAGTAAGAATTTGTGTAGGAATTTGTGCAGGAAACTGTGCAGGAATTGGTGTAAGAATGTGTGCAAGAATTTCTGCAGGAATTTGTGAAAGAATTTGAGTAGGAATTTGTGTGGAATTTGTGCAGGGATTTATGTAGGAATTTGTGTAAGAATTTGTGAAAGAATTTGAGTAGGAATTTGAGTAGGAATTTGTACGAGGATTTGTGCAGGAATGTGTGTAGGAATTTGTGTAAGAATTTGTGTAGGAATTTGAGTAGGAATTTGTGTAGGAGTTCGTGCAAGGAATTTGAGTAGGGATGTGTGTAGGAATTTGTGTAAGAATTTGAGTAGGAATTTGTGTGAGAATTTGTGCAGGAATTTGTGCAGGAATGCGTGCAGGAATTTGTGAAAGAATTTGTGTCAGAATTTGAGTAGGAATTTGTGTGGGAATTTGTGCAAGATTTTGCATAGGAATTTGTGTAAGAACTTGTGCAGGAATTTGTGTTTGAATTTGTGCAGGGATTTGTGTAAGAATTTGAGTAGGAATTTGTGCAGGAATTTTTGTGTAAGAATTTGTGCAAGGATCTGTGCAGGAATTTGTACCCGGTTTACCATGGGGCTGAGCTCTGTGGGGCCGTGGGGCTGTGGGTGCCATGGGGCTAAGCTCTATGGGGCCGTGGGTGCTATGGGGCTGAGCCCTGTGGGACCGTGGGGCTGAGCCCTGTGGGGCCATGGGGCTGAGCCCTGTGGGTGGTGATCCCCATGGGTGCTGTGGGGCAGAGCCCTATGGGGCTGAGCCCTGTGGGTGCTGTGGGGCTGAGCTCTATGGGGCCGTGGGGCTGAGCCCTGTGAGTGCTGTGGGGCTGAGCCCTGTGGGGCTGAGCCCTGTGGGGCCGTGGTGCCGTGGGGCTGAGCCCTGTGGGGCCGTGGTGCCATGGGGCTGAGCCCTGTGGATGCTGTGGGGCTGAGCTCTATGGGGCTGAGCCCTGTGGGTGCTGTGGGGCTGAGCTCTATGGGGCCGTGGGGCTGAGCCCTGTGGGTGCTGTGGGGCTGAGCTCTATGGGGCTGAGCCCTGTGGGGCTGTGGTGCCGTGGGGCTGAGCCCTGTGGGGCCGTGGTGCCATGGGGCTGAGCCCTGTGGATGCTGTGGGGCTGAGCTCTATGGGGCTGAGCCCTGTGGGTGCTGTGGGGCTGAGCTCTATGGTGCCGTGGGGCTGAGCCCTGTGGTGCCGCTGCAGGTGGGCAAGGGCTGCTGCGCCGCGCTCAAGGCCATGGGCTCCATCGTCTACGTCACCGAGATCGACCCCATCTGCGCCCTGCAGGCCTGGTAAGGGACGGCTCGGCCAGGCCGGAATTCCCGCTGCTCCCGGGGATTCCCTGCGCCCACGGCTCCGGCCTGGGGCCAGGAAAGGGCCTGAAACAGCTCCCAGTTTACTCCATCCCTGTTTATCCCATCCCAGTTTATCCCATCCCATCCCAGTTTATCCCATCCCAGGAAAGAGTCCTGCCCCTATAATCTCTCCCAGTTTATCCCATCCCATCCCAGTTTATCCCATCCCAGGAAAGAGTCCTGCCCCTATAACCTCTCCCAGTTTATCCCATCCCATCCCAGTTTATCCCATCCCAGGAAAGAGTCCTGCCCCTATAACCTCTCCCAGTTCATCCCATCCCAGTTTATCCCATCCCAGTTTATCCCATCCCAGGAAAAGGCCCTGCCCCTATAACCTCTCCCAGTTCATCCCATCCCATCCCAGTTTATCCCATCCCAGGAAAGAGTCCTGCTCCTATAACCTCTCCCAGTTCATCCCATCCCATCCCATCCCAGTTTATCCCATCCCAGTTTATCCCATCCCAGGAAAGGGCCCTGCCCCTATAACCTCTCCCAGTTCATCCCATCCCATCCCATCCCAGTTTATCCCATCCCAGTTTATCCCATCCCAGGAAAGGGCCCTGCCCCTATAACCTCTCCCAGTTTATCTCATCCCATCCCAGTTTATCCCATCCCAGTTTATCCCATCCCAGGAAAAGGCCCTGCCCCAAAAACTCTCCCAGTTTACCCCATCCCACAGCATCCAGGAGTTTGGGGTCGTGGCTTTTGCAGGGATTTTGGGACGGAGCTGCTCCCTGGCTGTGCCCACGCCTCACCCCAGGCTTTTGGGGTCCTGTGACCCTCACCGAGCCCTCAGGGCCACCGGGACACCCCAAAAAAGGCCGAGCACCCCCTGAGATCCGACCTCCATCCCCCCACACGCAGCTGGGTTTGGATTCTCCTGCATCCACAGGGATCCCCAGACCTCTCAGCCTGCTCCCCACCAGCTCCTTCAAAGGTCACTGAGAGCACTAACGAGCTCTAATTAGCAGAGCTGATGAACTTGGCGGGTTCCTCTGTGCCCCTCATCCACCCTCAGCTGGGAATTTCCAGCAATCCCTTCCCTGCAGGCAGGGGGGGAAAAGCTCAGGGAACGGGGACATGCAGCAAGGAAAAAAAACCCAAAAATAAAAACTTCTTTTTCTTTTTTTAGTAACTGGGATTTTGCAGCCTGTGAGAGGCACGGGAAGGAGCTTCCACAAATCCCAGATTAAAAACCCCACAACCTGCCCTCGTTAGCCCTGAGCTCACCTCCCTGGGGAGGCTCAGCGGCCCTGAGGGCTCCGCAGGTGCCTAAAATGGGATTTCAGGGGTGTCCAGAGGCACCCGCAGCTTCGGGGTGGCTTTTAGGGTGCTCTAAATCCATCCCAAGCTGGATTCTGAGCTCCTGGACGTTCCTTGCAGGAGGGGGCAGCTCTAAAAATCCCACCTAGGTCGAGAATTGAGGCTTGCAGATGAGAAAGGGCTTGGCAGGAGATGGGAAAAAAACCCCAAATCCCTTCTCACTTCTCCTCACAAACGTCCCAGACCCTCCAGGATGTCCCCAGAAATTCCCAGTGGCCCCGCAGGAAGTTGAATTTGGGATCCGGGGTCACTTTTTCCCCGCGTTTTTCCTCTCAGCATGGACGGGTTCCGGCTGGTGAAGCTCAATGAAGTCATCAGGCAGGTGGACATCGTCATCACCTGCACAGGTACGGGGCAGGAAATTGGGATCCACGCCCCAAAAGGGGCCCAGGGGAAGCCCCGGAAGTGGGGCAGGGGCCGATTATCGGGGTTTTGGGGCGATTATCGGGGTTTTGGCACCGCAGGGAACAAGAACGTGGTGACCAGGGAACATCTGGACAGGATGAAGAACAGCTGCATCGTCTGCAACATGGGGCACTCCAACACCGAGATCGACGTGGTGAGCGCGGGCACGCGGGGCTTGGGGTGTGGGGTGTTTGAGGTTTGGGGTGATTGGGATGTGGGGTGTTTGGGGTGATGGTGTTTGGGTGATTGTTTGGGGTAATGGCATTTGGGGGTGATTGTTTGGGGTGATTGCAGTGTTTAGGGTTGATGGTGATTGGGGTGATGGGGGTTTGGGGGTGTTTGGGGTGATGTAGGTTTGGGGGTGATGGTGTTTGGGGGTGATGAGGGTTTGGGGTGATGGTGTTTGGGTGATGGGTTTTGAGAGTGATGGAGGTTTGGGGTGTTTGTGTTTGAGGGGAACGGTGTTTGGGGTGATGGTTTTGGGTAATTGGGGTAATGGCGTTTGGGGTGATTGGGGTGTTTGGGGGTGATGGCGTTTAGGGTTGATGGTGCTTTAGGGTGATGGTGATGGGGCTTTGGGGGTGTTTGGGGTGATGGTGTTTGGGGTAATCCTGTTTTGAGGTGATGGTGCTCTGGAGTTGCAGTGTGTTTGGGGTGATGCTGTTTGCGGGTGATGGCGTTTGGAGTGACGGGGTTTTGAGGGTGATTTTTTGGGGTGATGGAGTTTGGGGTGATGGAGTTTGGGGGTAATCCTATTTTGAGGTGTTGGTGCTCTGTAGTTGCAATGTTTTAGGATGGTGACTCTTTGGGGTGATGGTGTTTTGGGGTGATTGTTTGGGGTGATGGGGGTTTGGGGTAATCCTCTTTTGAGGTGTTGGTGCTCTGGAGTTGCAATGTTTTAGGATGGTGGTTGTTTGGGGTGTTCATTTTAGGGTGATGGCGTTTGGGGTGATGATATTTTGTGGTGTTGGTGTTTTGGGGTGATGATATTTTGGGGTGATGGGGTTTGGGGTAATCCTGTTTTGAGGTGTTGGTGCTTTGGAGTTGCAGTGTTTTAGGATGGTGGTTCTTTGGGTGATGAGAGTTTGGGGTGATGCTGTTTGAGGGTGATGGCGTTTGGAGTGACGGGGTTTGAGGGTGATTTTTTGGGGGGTGATGATGTTTAGGGTGGTGGAGTTTGGGGTAATCCTGTTTTGAGGTGACAGTGCTCTGGAGTTGCAATGTTTAAAGATGATGATTCTTTGGGGTGATGGTGTTTGGGGTGATGATATTTTGGGGTGATGGTGTTTGGGGTGATCCTGTTTTGAGGTGACGGTGCTCTGGAGTTGCAGTGTTTTAGGATGGTGGTCCTTTGGGGTGATGGCATTTTGGGGTGATGATATTTTGGGGTAATCCTGTTTTGAGGTGACGGTGCTCTGGGGTTGCAGTGTTTTAGGGTGATGATATTTTGGGGTGATGATATTTTAGGGTGATGATATTTTGGGGTAATCCTGTTTTGAGGTGACAGTGCTCTGGAGTTGCAGTGTTTTAGGATGGTGTTTTGGGGTGATCCTGTTTTGGGGTGACGGTGCTCTGGGGTTGCAATGTTTTAGGATGGTGGTCCTTTGGGGTGATGATATTTTGGGGTGATGATATTTTGGGGTGATCCTGTTTTGAGGTGACAGTGCTCTGGAGTTGCAGTGTTTTAGGATGGTGTTTTGGGGTGATGATATTTTGGGGTGATCCTGTTTTGGGGTGATGGTGCTCTGGGGTTGCAATGTTTTAGGATGGTGGTCCTTTGGGGTGATGGCATTTTGGGGTGATGATATTTTGGGGCCCCACCACGGCTCTGTCTGTCCTGAGGAAGCCCCCGCAGGAGATAAATCCCTCACCCCCCGTGTCCCAGATGTGTCCCGGTCCCTCCTCGATCCCGAGGGATGCCGAGGAGCGGGAAGGGATCTCCAGCACCCCGATCAGGGCCTGGTGCCCCCAGCCTCACCCTTCCCTCGGGATCTGGGAACCCAGCCAGGAATCCCAAAATCTGCAAAAACACAGGGGAGCCTCCTCTGGAGAATTCCAGAGAATTCCGGGGGGTTTGGAGGCGTTTTCGGGGCTGGAAGGAGCGGCTGCAGCCGTGCAGGGTCCGTGCATCCTCCTCACCAGCTCTTGGCCCATCACCGTGGGGGTTTTGATGTGCTGAGATGACGAAACCAATCCAGGCTGTGACTCCGAGGTGTCACCGGGGTCGGGATGGGATCCCAGGGCTCCGGCAGGGATTTGCTGCCCCTCCTCAATCCCTTCTCCGCGGCTCTGGGGCTGCCCTGAGCTCGGGAGGTTTTGTGTTCCAGGCCAGCCTGCGCACGCCCGAGCTCACCTGGGAGCGGGTGAGGTCCCAGGTGGATCACGTCATCTGGCCCGACGGGAAGAGGATCGTGCTGCTGGCAGAGGTGAGAGGGGCGGCAGGAATTGCAGCCGAATCGCGGAACCCGGGATCACGGAGTCCTCGAGGTTGGGAGACACCTCCGAGAGCGCCGAGTCCAACCGTTCCCAGCCCCCGAGTGCCACATCCACTTGGAAATCCCTGCAGGGATGGGCGCTCCAAACCTCCCTGGGCAGCTCTGCCAGGGCTGGACAAACCTTTCCATGGAGGAATTTTCCCTAAAATCCACCCTGGGGCCGTTCCCTCTGCTCCTGTCCCTGTTCCCTGGGAGCAGAGCCCGACCCCCCCTGGCTGTCCCCTCCTGTCCCAACTTGTGCAGAGCCACCAGCTCCCCCCTGAGTTCCTGGCATGAAGAAAAAGCTTCCCAGTTTATCCCATCCCCTCCCAGTTTATCTAATCCCAGAAAAGGGGCATGCCCTAAAACATCTCCCAGTTTATCCCATCCTATCCCAGGAAAGGAGCCCTGCCCTAAAACATCTCCCAGTTTATCCCATCCTATCCCAGGAAAGGAGCCCTGCCCTAGAACATCTCCCCCATTATCCCATCCCATCCTAGTTTATCTAATCCCAGGAAAGGAGCCCTGCCCTATAACCTCTCCCAGTTTATCCCATCCCAGTTTATCCCATCCCATCCCAGTAAAGGGCCCTGCCCTATAACCTCTCCAGTTTATCCCATCCCAGGAGAGTAACCCTGCCCTAAAACATCTCCCAGTTTATCCCATCCTATCCCAGGAAAGGAGCCCTGCCCTATAACCTCTCCCAGTTTATCCCATCCTATCCCAGGAAAGGAGCCCTGCCCTGTAATCTCTCCAGTTTATCCCATCCCAGTTTATCTAATCCCAAGAAAGGAGCCCTGCCCTATAACCTCTCCCAGTTTATCCCATCCTATCCCAGTTCATCCCATCCCATCCCAGTTTATCCCATCCCAGTAAAGGGCCCTGCCCTATAACCTCTCCCAGTTTATCTCATCCCATGCCAGGAAAGGAGCCCTGCCCTGTAATCTCTCCAGTTTATCCCATCCCATCCCAGTTTATCCCATCCTATCCCAGGAAAGGAGCCGTGCCCTATAACCTCTCCCAGTGTATCCTATCCCAGGAAAGGAGCCGTGCCCTAAAACCTCTCCCAGTTTATCCCATCCCAGTTTATCCTATCCCATCCCAGTTTATCCCATCCTATCCCAGGAAAGGAGCCGTGCCCTAAAACCTCTTCCAGTGTATCCTATCCCAGGAAAGGAGCCCTGCCCTATAACCTCTCCCAGTTTATCCTATCCCATCCCAGTTTATCCCATCCTATCCCAGGAAAGGAGCCCTGCCCTAAAACCTCTCCCAGTTTATCCCATCCCATCCCAGTTTATCCTATCCCATCCCAGTTTATCCCATCCTATCCCAGGAAAGGAGCCCTGCCCTAAAACCTCTCCCAGTTTATCCCCCAGGCTTTTCTCCCCCAGGGAGATTCCCCCTCCCCTAAGGGCAGCCACGCCCTGGTGCAGGTGACAAACACCTGGGACACCATCCCCTCCCCTGGGGCGGCGGGCCGGGTTTGGCGCCCCGGTACCAACCGGGTTCTGCTCCCCAGGGCCGCCTGCTGAACCTGAGCTGCTCCACCGTGCCCACCTTCGTCCTGTCCATCACGGCCACCACGCAGGTGAGGGGGCTGCGCCGGGCCGGGGCGGCGCCGGGGCGCGGCGGGCGCTGACACGCGTGTGCTCCGCGCAGGCCCTGGCTCTCATCGAGCTCTACAACGCGCCCGAGGGCCGCTACAAGCAGGACGTGTACTTGCTGCCGAAAAAAATGGGTGAGCACGGAAAAAATGGGGTGAGGAGGAAACAAAGGGGTGGGCACGGAAAATAGGGGTGGGCATGGAACAAATGGGTCAGCACGGAACAAAGGGGTGGGCATGAAATAAAGGGGTGAGCACGGAAAATAGGGGCGAGGAGGAAAAAATGGGGTGGGCATGGAAAAAATGGGGTGAGGAGGAAAAAAGGGATGAGCACAGAAAATAGGGGTGGGCATGAAATAAAGGGGTGAGCACGGAAAATAGGGGTGAGGAGGAAAAAATGCGGTGGGCACGGAACAAAGGGGTGAGGAGGAAAAAAGGGATGAGCACAGAAAATAGGGGTGGGCATGAAATAAAGGGGTGAGCACAGATAAAAGGGGTGAGCACGGAAAAAGGCGGTGGGCATGAAACAAATGGGTGAGCACAGAAAACATGGGTGAGCACAAAAGATAGGGGTGAGGAGGAAACAAAGGGGTGAGGAGGAAACAAAGGGGTGAGCACGGAAAAGTGGGTGAGGACAAAAAAAGGGATGAGCACTAAACAAGTGGGTGAGCACGTCCCCACTGCTGCTGGCTGCGGGGCTGGGAGGTGACACCGGGCCGGGTCCCTGTCACAGCTGGGCAGTGGCACTGGGCTGGGCTGTGTCACTGTCACAGCTGGGAGGTGGCACTGAGCTGGGTCACTGTCACAGCTGGGAGATGGCACTGATCTAGGTCCTTGTCCCAGCTGGGAGATGACACTGGGCCAGGCTGTGTCAGTGTCACAGCTGGGAGGTGACACTGGGCTGTGTCACTGTCACAGCTGGGCAGTGGCACTGGGCTGGGCTGTGTCACTGTCACAGCTGGGTGGTGACACCTGGCCAGGTCCCTGTCACAGCTGGGAGGTGGCACTGAGCTGGGCTGTGTCACTGTCACAGCTGGCCGGTGGCACTGGGCTGGGCTGTGTCACTGTCACAGCTGGGAGTTGACACTGAGCTGGGTCACTGTCACAGCTGGGAGGTGACATTGGGCTAGGTCCTTGTCACAGCTGGACATGGCACTGGGCTGGGCTGTGTCCCTGTCACAGCTGGCGGGTGACACTGCGCAATGTCACTGTCACAGCTGGGAGGTGACACTGTGTGTGTGTCACTGTCACAGCTGGCAGGTGACACTGTGCTGTGTCCCTGTCACAGCTGGCGGGTGACACTGCGCAATGTCCCTGTCACAGCTGGCGGGTGACATTGTGTGTGTCCCTGTCACAGCTGGCAGGTGACACTGTGCAATGTCCCTGTCACAGCTGGGAGGTGGCACTGGGCTGTGTCCCTGTCACAGCTGAGAGGTGGCACTGGGCCGGGCTGTGTCCCTGTCCCAGCTCTGGAGAGCAGGGCACATCTCCCGGGGGTGCCGGCGTCCGGTGGGGGCTCGGTCCCGGCAGCAGCTCCCCCGGCCGAGCCCCCTGAGCACCCTGCGCCTCCAGAACGAGCTGTTGGGTGCGAATCGGGGTTTTGGCAGCCGGGGTGGCTCGTCCCGCTCTCGGGGTGAGGTGACACCTCCCGGAGACCTCGGGGGGGTCCTGCCTCAGCCCGGGGGTCTCGCTGTGACGGGGCCCCGGCTCCTCTGTGCCCCCAGACGAGTACGTGGCCAGCCTGCACCTGCCCACCTTCGACGCGCACTCTGACCGAGCTGACGGACGAGCAGGCCAAGTACCTGGGGCTCAACAAGAACGGACCCTTCAAACCCAACTACTACAGGTGCCCTCCAGCCCCGTGCCCCTCACGGTGCCCTCCCGACCCTCTGCTCCTCCCAGTGCCCTCCTGGTGCTCTCCCAGCCCTCTGCTCCTCCTGATTTCCCTCCTGGTGCCCTCCCGACCCACTGCTCCTCCCAGTGCCCTCCTGGTGCCCACCAACCCTCCGCTCCTCCTGATTCCTCTCCCGGTGCTGCCCTGGTGCTCTCCCAGCCCTCTGCCCCTCCTGGTGCCCTCCTGGTACTCTCCCAACCCCTTGCTCCTCCTGGTGCCCTCCCAGCTCTCTGCTCCACCTGATTCCCCTCCCGGTGTCCTCCCGACCCTCTGCTCCTCCCAGTGCCCTCCTGGTGCTCTCCCAACCCTCTGCCCTCCCAGTGCCCTCCAGCCCTCTGCCCCTCCTGTTGCCCTCCCAGCTCTGTGCCCTTCCTGGTGCTCTCCCAGCCCTCAACTCCACCTGATTCCCCTCCTCTGCTCCTCCCAACCCTCTGCCCCTCCTGGTGTCCTCCCAACCCTCGGATCCTCCCAGTGCCTGTCCCAGTCCCCTCCTGGTGCCCACTGATCCTCTGCCCCTCCCAGTGCTCTCCTGGTGCCCTCCCAGCTCTCTGCTCCTCCTGATTTCCCTCCTGGTGCTCTCCCAATGCTCTGCTCCTCCCAGTGCCCTTCCCAGTGCCCTCCAGCCCTCTGCCCTTCCTCGTACCCCTCCTGGTGCCTTCCCATCCCTCTGCCCCTCCCAGTGCTCTCCCAGTCCGGTGCCATTCCTGGTGCCCTCCAGCTCTCTGCTCCTCCTGATTTCCCTTCCTGGTGCCCTCCCAACCCTCTGATCCTCCCAGTCCCCTCCTGGTGCCCACCGATCCTCCGCTCCTCCTGATTCCCCTCCTGGTGCCCTCCCATCCCTCTGTCCCTCCTGTTGCCCTCCCAGCTCTGTGCCCTTCCTGGTGCCCTCTCAGTCCTCTGCCCCTCCCAGTGCTCTCTCAGTCCAGTGCCCTTCCTGGTGCCCTCCAGCTCTCCGCTCCTCCTGATTCCCCTCCTGGTGCCCTTCCCAGCTCTGTGTTCCTTCTGATTTCCCATCCCGGTGCCCTCCTGGTGCCCTCCAGCCCTCTGCTCCACCTGATTGCCCTCCCAGCTCTGTGCCCTTCCTGGTGCTCTCCCAACCCTCTGCCCTCCTGGTGCCCCTCCCGGTGTCCTCCTGGTGCCCTCCCAACCCTCTGCCCTTCCCAGTGCCCTTCCCAGTCCCTTCCTGGTGCCCACCGATCCTCCGCTCCTCCTGATTCTCCTCCTGGTGCCCTCCCATCCCTCTGTCCCTCCCAGTCCCCTCCTGGTGCCCTCCAGCCCTCTGCCCCTCCTGATTCCCCTCCTGATTCCCCTCCTGGTGCCCTCCTGGTGCCCTCCAGCCCTCTGCCCCTCCTGATTCCCCTCCTGGTGCCCTCCCATCCCTCTGTCCCTCCCAGTGCTCTTCCAGCCTTGTGCCCCTCCCGGTGCCCCCCATCCCTCTGCCCTCCTGCCCCGCTGTGGGGCACTCCCGTGGGGAGCACAGGGGCTTTCACCCCGCTCCCGTCCTGAGCGGGCCGGCAGCGCTGTGGCGGGGGGCCGGTGCCGCTGGAGCCGTGTGGCAGCAGCTGTCACCCAGACGTGGCAGATGCCAGCGCCGTGCCACCGGCTCGCCGGCAGCTTTATTTTTAAAGTTTGACGGAGGAGGAGGTGGCACAGGGCGGCCTGGGCCCCGGGGCTGCTCCCACGGGCTCGGCTCCTCTCCCGAGCACAGCCTGGGCAGATGCCCAAAATAGCAATTTTCAATGGGAGCCCCTGGATCGCTTCCCTCTCCGCGTTTTTTATAGCCAGCGCCGCCGTGAATTTCTGCCGGGACAACGAAACGGCTTGGCACAAACGCGGATCGGATTGGGAGGGTGAAGCCCAGATCCTTTTCCAGCAGGAGATGGGATTTTCTTGGCAGGCAGAGAGCACCAGAACTCTCCCAGCTTGGGGATTACTGGGTTTTCCCAGATCCTGAGGGGTTTTTTCCGTGCAAAATCCTGGTGCTTCCCCATGGCTGTGGAGGAATTCCCTCTGGTTCAGTTGTGTGTGCCTGGTTTTGGTGTCTGCCATGGCCCAGCCCTGGGGGAATGAGGTTTGTCCCTGGTTTTGGTGTCTGCCATGGCCCAGCCTCATGGGAATGAGGTTTGTCCCTGGTTTTGGTGAGGTTTGTCCCTGGTTTTGGTGAGGTTTATCCCTGGTTTTGGATCTGATGTGGCCCAGCCTCATGGGAATGAGGTTTGTCCCTGGTTTTGGTGTCTAATGTGGCCCAGCCTCTGGCAATGAGGTTTATCCCTGGTTTTGGTGAGGTTTGTCCCTGGTTTTGGGGTCTGACATGGCCCAGCCTCATGGGAATGAGGTTTATCCCTGGTTTTGGTGAGGTTTGTCCCTGGTTTTGGTGCCTGATATGGCCCAGCACTGAGGGAATGAGGTTTGGCCCTGGTTTTGGTGAGGTTTGTCCCTGGTTTTGGATCTGATGTGGCCCAGCCTCATGGGAATGACGTTTGTTCCTGGTTTTGGTGTCTGCCATGGCCCAGCCTCTTGGGAATGAGGTTTGTCCCTGGTTTTGGTGAGGTTTGTCCCTGGTTTTGGTGAGGTTTGTCCCTGGTTTGGGGTCTGACATGGCCCAACCTGAGGGAATGCGGTTTGTCCCTGGTTTTGGTGAGGTTTGTCCCTGGTTTTGGTGCCTGATGTGGCCCAACCTGAGGGAATGAGGTTTGTCCCTGGTTTTGGTGAGGTTTGTCCCTGGTTTTGGTGCCTGATGTGGCCCAACCTGAGGGAATGAGGTTTGTCCCTGGTTTTGGTGAGGTTTGTCCCTGGTTTTGGGGTCTGACATGGCCCAACCTCGTGGGAATGAGGTTTGTCCTGGTTTTGGGGTCTGGCATGGCACAGCCTGGGAGAATGAAGTTTATCCCTGGTTTTGGTGTCTGATGTGGCCCAGCCCTGGAGGAATGAGGTTTGTCCTGGTTTTGGTGTCTGATGTGGCCCAGCCTCATGGGAATGAGGTTTATCCCTGGTTTTGGTGTCTGGCATGGCCCAGCCTCTGGCAATGAGGTTTATCCCTGGTTTTGGTGAGCTTTATCCCTGGTTTTGGTGTCTGGCATGGCCCAACCTGAGGGAATGAGGTTTATCCCTGGTTTTGGTGTCTGCCATGGCCCAGTCTCATGGGAATGAGGTTTGTCCCTGGTTTTGGTGAGGTTTGTCCCTGGTTTTGGTGTCTGCCATGGCCCAGCCTCTTGGGAATGAGGTTTCTCCCTGTTTTTGGTGAGGTTTGTCCCTGGTTTTGGTGTCTGACATGGCCCAACCTGAGGGAATGACGTTTGTCCCTGGTTTTGGTGAGGTTTGTCCCTGGTTTTGGTGTCTGATGTGGCCCAATCTCGTGCGAATGAGGTTTGTCCCGTACACGGAGAGGTCGGGATCCGTCGGGGGTCACCGGGAGTTCCCTGCACTGAGAGGGAACCACGACCCCTCCGACGTCCCCTGGGCACCTCGGAGGCAGCGAGGACCGAGTCCCCTCCTCCACCATTCCTGTCCTTGGCGTCTCCCCCTCCCCAAATCCACCGTGGTGCTGCCGGGGCAGCTTCTCACCGCTTCCCCGCTCCCCGAATTCAGTTCAGCAGAAGTCTCGTTTTTCCTCCTTTTCCCAGATACTGAGTTCCTGCCGCCGCGTCCCGGAGAATCGCGAGGAACAGCAACGACCGCCCAAGTCTTTCTCAACTACTGTACAGGATGAAACCGCGCAAGCTTCCCACGCTAGAGCCGGGCTTGCTGCCATAGTCGACAGTGTGTTTTAGGTTATTTATTTATTAAATTAGAATACTGTTCACGTGGCCTCCGCCACTGGTGTTCGTCCTGCCGCGGGACTGGGAGACGCTGGATTTTTCTTTCCCTTCCTTTCATTCTTCTCTTTGGGTTCGTTCTTTTTCGGGGCTGGGAGGACGGGGGAGGCGAGGAGGAAGCTGCTGGAATCGAGCCGTGGAATGATCCCTTACCCCTGCTCGCCCCCGCGCTCGGTGGGACCCGGCCTGGGAGCCGCTTTTGGGTTTCCTCCACGCGCCAGCGCTTCTCCAGCGGCGCCGGATCCTGGCGAGCCGGGGACTCTCCGGCGCTTTGACGACAAAGCCAAAACCCTCCCTGGCTCCAGGCGCCTCGGGAGCTGGAGAAGCCTCTCCGTGTGCCCCGGCGGTGCCCGGGGCCGTGCCTGGCCGGGGAACCTCGCCTTAGCTCTGCCCGGAGCTGCGCCCGAGGGTCGGCGCCGGCCGGGAACGCTCCCCTGGCCGCGGCCCCGCGGCGTTTTCCTGCTGCTGTCGTTCCGAGTGCCAACCTCTCTGGATCAACCAAAGTCGCGTTCCCGGCGGGGCCCGCGCTGCTGGAAGGGCCTCGCCCACCGATGCTGCTCACGCGCCCGGCGGCTCTGCCCGCGCCCAGCGGAGCTCGCCGGCCGCCCGGCTGGGAGGACTCGGGTCCTTCTCCGGCCGAGTTTCAGTCCTCATTGGAAACGTTGGGAGTTTTTATTTCCTGGTCCCTATCTGTACGAATCCGGAAATCCCCTTTGGAATGTACGAGACGTCCGCCGGAGCGACCCCGCGCCAGGGGAGGGTCGGGCGTCGCCGAAACCCTTTTGGTCGCCTGGAATCTCGGTGTGTCGGAGCTGATGGAGAATAAACTTGCCAGAGTTCCCCGTTTTATCCCAGGATGTGCCACCTGAGCAGAGGACAGCGTGACCCTTCCCGAGGTGACCCACAGTCCCGTCACGAGGAGAAGGTGACCCTTCTGAAATAAAAGTGCCCAGCGCCGTGAGCACAGGAGCCTTGGTCCTCCTCCCCGTTCGCCTCCCGAGTCTCTCATCGCCTGCAGATCCGTGTTTTGTCCTCCCGGGCTTCTTTGCCGTCACGGGGAACTCTTTTGTGGCAGCTCCTTCGCGCACAAGGAATGGAAGACGGAGGAATTACGGCCTCGGGGCTTTTCCACGGCTCTCAGGAGGTTTGGAGTCGGGCTGGCCGCGAGCCGCTCGTCTCCAGAGCAAACGTTCCCATGTGCCGGCTTATCCCAAGTTTCTCTTTGACATCTCTCAAAATCAGGAAGGAAAACCTTGAGGAAACCTTGAGAAGACCTTGAAATAAACCTTGAAGAGGCGTTGGGAAGGGCTCTGAGAAAGCCTTGAGGAGACCTTCGGGCTTTGAGAAGCTTCCACATAGACGGATCGCTGACCACCGACTTGAAACGATCTCTGCTCGTTCGTTTTGCCCGGATCCTGAGATTTTTTTCGGGAAGAATCCCCTGAGCTGTTTGAAACATCCCACGCAGGTCTTTTCTCCCCATAGCTGGATCCTGGTCTGTGCCAGCCCCCGCTGCTCTCTGGGGTCACTGGGGCAGAGCAGCTTTGGGAAGAACGGGAATCCAATCCCGAGCCAACCAGTTCCCCCTGGAAAAGCCCCTTTCATCCCGACCCCTCTCATCCCCAGAGCCGCGTCCTGCCCCGTGCCTGCTCCGCACAGCCCCGGATCCCTCCCTGCCCTGTTTCAATCCCCTTTTATCTTCCAGGTAGATAGGAAGGGGAAAAAAAAATAAATATATATATATATATATTAATACTAAAATCCCACCTGGCTTTTCCCACCTCGATTTTTAAAGCTCTTCTCCATGTTCTGCTTCTCCTGTAAAAGCTTTTTTGGCTCGCTTGGCTTTTTTCCTAATCAACCTGGAATCATATCCTGTGATCATCTCTAAATTAAACGTGTAATGGGGTTTGGTTTCTTTTATCTTCTTTTTTTTTTTTTTTTTTTTTTTTTTTTTTTTTTTAAATGTAACACATTTTTCAAGACTTAGGAAAAAGGAGATTTTAGGTAACACCAGCAAAATCATATAAAGGAAATTAATTCTGTTTTGAACTTTAGAGATAATAAGACAAAACTCGTTCATCAGCAGTGAGGAAACGAAAACGTTGCAACCGTAACATTTCAAAAAGGATGTTTTAAATATTAATGTCTGAGTGATTGTATTAGATCAGCAATAAAGACTCTGTAATCTCAAAACACAAATAAAACATTGGAAAACCCAGCCTCTCCCGAACATCCTTGGGGTCAGGCCGGGATTTTGGGGCGGGGGGGACAAGGAGGGATCGGGAATGGGGGTGGGATGAGTGGGGAGCCTTGAGCCGTGTCCAGATAATTCCAGCGGCTCCGCGGCCGTGTCCTTGGGGCAGCCGGGTCTCCTTGGGCTCCTGGGCTGGCGTGTCCTTGGGGAGCGGTGCCGGAACGATCCCGATCCCGTTATCTCCTCTGGAACAATCCCGGTTTCTGCTCTGGCCCCGCTGCACACGCTGCCGGGGCAGCCAAGGGAAATTCCGACCCAAACCTTGGGGGTTTCCAGAGGCTCTGAAGGGATGTGGGACAAGAAATGGGGCACCCGGTACCTCCCCGGCCACAGACCGGTCACCCCAAAACCAGCCGCACCCCCTTTTACTGGGTGTGGGAATGGGAGTGGGAATGGGAATGGGAATCCTGCTCGCTCCCACTGCTGCCCCAGGGCCCCGGGAGCTGCCTGGCACCAAAATGGGGAGAACGAGTTTGGACAAAATGAGGAGAGTGGGGTTTGGACAAAATGGGGATAAAGGGGTTTGGACAAAATGGGGATAAAGGGGTTTGGACAAAATGGGGGGAATGGGGTTGGACAAAATGGGGAGAAGCGGGTTTGGACAAAATGGGGAGAACGGAGTTTGGACAAAATGGGGGGAACGGGGTTTGGACAAAATGGGGAGAATGAGTTTGGACAAAATGGAGATAATGGAGTTTGGACAAAATGGGGGGAACGGGGTTTGGACAAAATGGGGAGAAGCGGGCTTGGACAAAATGGGGAGAAGCGGGTTTGGACTAAATGGGGGGAACAGGGTTTGGACAAAATGGGGAGAGTGGGGTTCGGACAGCCCGTCTGACCGGGTGCTCCGGTGGGTGCCTCAGGGTGGGACCTTCAGCCCTGCCCGTGCTGGGGCAGCTGCAGCCCCACAGGTGCCCCCGGCCCCTCCATGGTTACCCCAGGGGCACCTCTGACACCACCAGCTCCCGCTCTGCTGCCCCAGTTCAGCGCCCCAGGGACACCCCATAACACCCTGTGACACCCCACGATCCCCAGCATTCCCTGTCCCCAGCAGGGACACTCCACGATCCCCAGCATTCCCTGTCCCCATCAGGGACACCCCACGGTCCCCAGCATTCCCTGTTCACCCCAGCAGGGACACCCCATAACACCCCAGCATTCCCTGTTCACCTCAGGGACACCCCATGATCCCCAGCATTCTCTGTTCACCTCAGGGACACCCCACAGTCCCCAGTATTCCCTGTCCCCATCAGGGACACCCCATGATCCCCAGTATTCCCTGTTCACCCCAGGGACACCCCACGGTCCCCAGCATTCCCTGCTCCCAGCAGGGACACCCCACGATCCCCAGCAGGGACACCCCACGATCCCCAGCATTCCCTGTCCCCATCAGGGACACCCCACAGTCCCCAGCATTCCCTGTTCACCCCAGGGACACCCCACGATCCCCAGCATTCCCTGTCCCCCCATGCCCGTCTCCCCCCGTGTGTCCCCATCCCGAGGGATCCCCGCGTTCCCCCACGTTCCCTCCGCCGTCACCGCGGGCCCCGCCCCGTCCCGCTGCGGACCAATGGCGAGGCGGGGGTGTGTCCTGAGGCCGGGCCCCGCGTGCCGCCGGACCAATGGGCGTGGCGGGGGCGTGGCGGGGGCGTGGCCGGGCCCGGCCCCCACGTGCTGGCGGCGGCCGCGGTGCCGCGGGATGGAGGCGGCGGGAGGCGGCGGAGCCCCGGGCAGGGCCCGGCCGGGACAGCCCCAGCCGCAGCCGCAGCCGCTGCCCAAGGGCCGGGAGCTCTTCAGGAGCCAGCGGAAGGAGTCCGAGGTGAGAGCGCGGAGCTCGGTGCCGGCAGCCCCGTCGGGACCGGCTATGGCGCGGGGCGTCCCTGCTCCGGGGCTGCGGTTCCTGCGGACGGAGCTTTGTCCAGGACTGGGGGTGCGCTCGGTCTTGGGGGTGCTCCCTACCCCAAACTGGGCTCTTTAGGGGTGCTGCGGGGGTGGCTTTAGCGTCCTGCGATGCCCAGCCCGGAGCGGGGTGTCCCCAGGGGCGCTCCCCGCCACTGCCACCTCCCCGCTCCACTCCCGGACACAGCTGCAGAGTTTTGGGGTGCTGGCTCAGCACCGGCACCTCCCAGCTCCACGCCTGGCGCGGCTTTGGGGGCTGCCCCACACTCTGCAGGCTCGCCTTTGCCCCTCACCGAGGTCCGGGTGCCACAGTCCCCTCCTGCCCCAATAACCCCGGGGCACGGGGGAAACACCAAACCCCGCTGGGCTGCTCTGCCCCGGCTGCTCCCGTGCGGCTTCGCGGGTGCCAGGCTGGGGAAACAACACCGGGATCGCGTCACCAGGATCCCACCGGGCTCTGATGTCCCCGGCCGCCGTGAAACCACCGGGAGCGAAGGACGAGGAGACTTCGCTTTCCCACCGAGGAGCTCCCTCACCCCAAAAGGGTCCCTGGGAACGGAGTCCAAGCCGTGCCCCCAGCTCGTGAATTTGGGCTTTGCTTTGCTCCCCAGCTCGTGGATTTGGGGTTTGCTTTGCTCCCCCAGCTCGGGCTCTCAAAGCGGATTAGGGCTGCAGGCGCTTCGCCGAATTCCTCACCGGCTTTAACTCCCCGAGCCGCCCCGCCGTGCTGGGCTGCAGAAACTGGGTGAGAAACCGGCGTTTTTGAGCAAGTCGGGCTCAGCCCGGAGCCGCTCATCCTCTCCTGGGTCATCAATATTAATCGCGACGATGCGCATCAGTTCCAGCCCGGCTGCCGAGGAGGGATGCTGAGACTCGGAAGGGGAAATTATGTTAATTTAGTTGATTTCCCATTCATGTGTTCCATTAGCCGGGGCTGGGCGGTGCGGTGCCCGGCCTTGGGTCGTCTGGCTGCGGCTGCTCGCTCGCTGCCCCGCCGGAATCCTCGGGCGAAGTTTCATGCTCCAGTTCCTCATCCGCAGGGGAGGAGGGGGAGATCAGAAAGGCAAAGCCCTGCCCCGAGAGCTGTCAGATCTGCGCTGCTGAGGACGGAGCTCTGCCATCCGCAGCATCCTTTTGCTTTTGAACCAGCCCCGGGGTTTGTTTTTAGAGGCTCGGAAACGCATTGAATATTCGCCGGCATTTCGTGTCGTGCCTTTGCTTTCCTTGGGATTTGAGAAATGCTGGTTTTACACACGGATTTGCATATTTTATTTTTTTTTTTTTACACGTTTCCGTTGTATTTTAAGCCGCCTCGCGCGGATTCCCCGCTCCCGCCCGAGAGACCCATCCGTGCGAGTCGCTGCTCCGGCGGCTGGAGGAGCTTTGGCGCAGAGGCTGCGAGCGCTGGCAGCCATCCCTCATCCCAAAATATCCCCAGGGATGTTGTGCCAGCCCCTTCCTAACCCCGTGCCGCTCTCCGCCAGGGCTCCGTGGATTGTCCCAACCTGGAATTTGAGTACGGGGATGCCGACGGCCACGGCGCTGAGCTGGCAGGTGAAGCAGCGTTTGAGCGCCGCGTTGTTATTTTTAGGCGGCCGGCGGGCAGGGAAAATGAAAATCCCGCCGGGATTGGGGGGATGGATGTGGAGCGGTGTCATCCCTGCGGCAGTAGAGCAAGAGGGGTTTGTTATTCGAGGGCCGGGCACTCGCTGGGGACGCAGAAGGGACGCGTGGGGACACGGGGCTGGCAGGAGGGCGGAGTGTCGGGTGACAGAGCCCAGGCGGGAGGTGTCACCCTTTTATCGGGCGGGTGGCGTCCTTGTCCCCCGTGTTCCTGCTGTGCCGTGGCTCCGGCTGCTCCTGCTCCCTAACCCCGCGTGTCCGGAGAAAACGGGGGTTATTTTTAGCTCGGTGTGTCTCAGCTGCACGGGCTGGCCTGGCAAAAAACACGGGATCCTTCCTCCTTCCCTGCGGGATCGCTTCAGTCCTCCGCGGTGCTGCTCGGCACCTCAGGACTGGAGGGATTCTGTGGGAACAGGTGCAAGATCCGAGCCCAGCCCCTCCGTGCAGGACCCAAAATGCCCGAGCTGCTGGGGGTGGGATCAGCGCAAGCCCTGCCTGGGTGTTCCTGCATTCCCTTCATTCCCAAACTGCTTAAGTGAGACTTGAAATGTCCCCTCGAAAACCCCAGTGAAATTGCAAACGCAGCTGGAGCTGGGAAGGGCCCAGCCGGGACATGGGGACAAAGGTGACGGATTTGGTGGCACTGGGTGGCACAAGGTGCCCTTGGAGCTGCAGGAGAGCTCAGGTTTAGGCCCCTGTCCCACCTCTGCCTGGGTGCACAGGGACGCTTCCCAAGGAATTTGGGAATGAGGAGGAGGGTGAAGCCCCTCCATGTCCCTGCTGATCCCTGCCTCCGTCAGAGCTGTACAGCTACACCGAGGAGCCCGAGCTGAGCCACAACAGGAGATGCTTCGAGGAGGATTTTCACACTCAAGGTACCAGCCCTGGCCTCAGCCACCCCGGGGCGTGGGGCAAGAGCGGGAAGCACCCGGCTGGAGGTCGTGTCCCTCTTCCAGTGCCGGACAGGAGGTGGCTGGAGCTGGACAGGGCTCAGCAGAAGGCCTACATCATGCGCCTGCTGGATGGGCTGGAGGTGGTCAACAGGGACAAGAGGCTCCGAGTAGCACGGGCCATCCTCTACCTGGCCCAGGGTAAGGACACCTCCCGCCATGGGGGGTTTGGGAGAAGCCTTTCTCGGGATTGTGCCGGGTTGGTGCAGTGAAGCTCCTGCCTGGGGTTGTCCTGTGGACTCCAGAGGTTCAAAGGCAGATCCTCCCTCACCAGTGTTTCTCTTTGGGGCCTCTCCAGGTGTCTTCGGGGACTGTGATAATGAAGGTGATGTCCTGCACTGGTCTCGACACAACAGCTTCCTCCTGTACCAGCTGGGAACCTTCTCTGCCTTCCTGGAGCTTCTCAACATGGAGATTGAGTGAGAGGACTGTGCTGCCCTCGCCCACCTCTCCCTCCTTGTCTTTTTCACTTCATTCTTTCTTCTCACCCCTCTGCTTCTTGGACCCGATGACCTTGGAGGCATTTCCCAACCGAAACGCTTCTGTGATCCTATGATCTGCTTTCACTCTTTCTTCTCTTCTCCCATTAAATTTGCTCTCATCCTCTTCATCTTCTTCCTCCCCACTTTCCTCACCTTCTTCTTCCATCCTCCTCTTTCTCTTCATCTTCTCACCTTCTTCCTTTTCATCTTCTTTCTCCTCATCCTCTCACCTTCCTTCTTTTCATCTCCTTTCTCCTCATCCTCCTCACCCTTTTCATCTTCTTTCTTCTCATCCTGCTCCTCCTCTTCATCCTCCTCCTCATCCTCTCACCTTCCTCCTTTTCATCTTCCTTCTCCCTGTCCTCCTCACCCTTTTCTTCTCACTCTCCTCTTCATCTTCTTTCACCCCATCCTCCTCTGTTCTTCAATCCTCCTCACTCTCCTCTTCTTTCTCCCCATCCTCTTCACCTTCTTTCTCCTCATCCTCCTCAACCTTTTCCTCTTCTTCTTTCTTCTCCTTCTCCTTCTCCTCATCCTTCTCACCTTCCTCCGTTTCATCCTCCTTCTCCCTGTCCTCCTCCTCCTCCTCCTCCTCATCTTCTTTCAGCTCATCCTCCTCACTCATCTTCAATCCTCCTCACCTTCCTCATCTTCTTTCAGCTCATCCTCCTCTGTTCTTCAATCCTCCTCACTCTCCTCTTCTTTCTCCCCATCCTCCTTTCCATCTTTCTCTTCATCCTCCTCACCCTTTTCCTCTTCATCTTTCTTCTCATCTTCCTCCTCCTCTTCATCCTTCTCCTTCTCCTCCTCACCCTCTTCCTCCTCATCTTCTTTCTTCTCCTCCTCCTCATCTTTCTCACCTTCCTCCTTTTCATCTTCCTTCTCCCTGTCCTCACCTTCCTCCTCATCTTCTTTCAGCCCATCCTCCTCACTCTTCTTCAATCTTCCTCATCTTCTTTCAGCCCTTCCTCCTCATCTTCTCTCAGCCCATCCTCCTCACTCTTCTTCAATCCTCCTCACCCTCCTCCTCATCTTTTCTCCCCACCCTCCTCCTCCTCGGGAGGTGCCCCAGCCGTGTCACATCCCCCGGTGTGGCGTTCCCGGCGCTGCAGCCGTGGGCTGGGGACGAGGGCGCTGAGCTCGTCCCTGTCCCGCAGGAACAGCCAGGCGTGCAGCAGCGCCCTGCGGAAGCCGGCCATCTCCCTGGCCGACAGCACGGAGCTCAGGTACCCCCTCGGCGCTGGGAGAGGGCTGGGGCAGCCTCTGGGGACAGAGAGTGGCCTCAGCACCTGCCTGTGCCGGCAGGGTCCTGCTCAGTGTCATGTACCTGATGGTGGAGAACATCCGTGTGGAGCAGGAGACGGATCCCCCCGAGTGGAAGACCTGCCGGGAGACCTTCAGGATGGAGCTGAGTGAGCCCCAAAGTTCATTGTGCTCTCTCGAGGTCCCTTTGTCGTGCTGGAGCAGCAGGGAGAGCTCATGGGTGGAGGATCGGTTCTGACCCCGCTCCCTTCTCCACCAGGTTTCCCCGTGCACGCTGAGGAGCCGTTTGCTCTGCTGCTCTTCACCATGGTGACCAAGTTCTGCAGCGGCCACGCTCCGCACTTCCCCATGAAGAAGGTCCTGCTCCTGCTCTGGAAGGTGCTCCTGGTGAGTGCAAACCCTTCCTCACTCCAGAAACTTCCGTTCTGGAATGGCGCTGCTGCGGCCCGGGTGTTCCCCACCATCCCACCCAGCCATAACGTGGTCATTTAGGACGGCACCGGGAGCTGACACAAGGGAACAACTCCTGCGGGGCGAGCGTGGGCTGGGGGAGGAATCTGGAGAACGAACCGTGGTGCCTTCCCCCGTCGGGTCTCCCCACCCAGCTGCCCACCAGTGCCGTGCGCGCTCCGTGCTCTCCCCTCTCTCTCTCTCTCTCTCTCTCTCCGGTCCCCAGTTCACGCTGGGCGGGTTCGAGGCGCTGCAGGCCATGAAGGTGCGGCGGCGGGAGGAGCTGGGGCTGCCGCCGCTGCCCGAGGACAGCATCCAGGTGGTGCGGGGGATGCGCGCCGCCTCCCCGCCCACCTGCGCCATCGAGCTGGTGGAGCAGCAGCAGCAGCAGCAGCAGCCGCAGCAGCAGAAGCGGGGCCCCCGCAGCCGCAGGGTGAGAGCGGGAGCGTCCTCCTGGGTTTCCAGCAGGCGCCGTCACCAGGAGCGCTGGTGGTTCCCTTTTCCCCACAGGTGCTCCGGTGTTTTGCTGTTTTAGGCTCGTGGAAAGGTTTGGGCTTCACTTTCCGGGTTTAGGCTTGGGTTGCAAGGGACCTTGAGGACAATCCAGTTCCTGATCCATTAGATCAGGTTTCTCACAGCTCCGTCCAAGCTGGCCTTGGACGCTGCCAGGGATCCCGGGGCAGCCACAGCTGCTCTGGCAATTCCAGCCCAGGCAGCAATTCCTGACTCCCAAGATCCCATCCAGCGCTGCCCTCTGGCACTGGGAGCCATTCCCTGTGTCCTGTCCCTCCAGACCTTGTCCCCAGCCCCTCTGCAGCTCTCCTGGAGTTCCTTTAGTCCCTGGAATGTTCTGGAAGCTCTCCCTGGAGCCTTCTCCTCTCCAGGTGAGCACCCCCAGGTCTCCCAGCCTGGATCTCTGGGAACTGAGGGGCTCCAGCCCTGGAGCAGCTCCATGGATTCCTCTGGAATCGCTCCAGCAGCTCCAGGTGCTGCCACCGTGTCCCCAGGGCTGGGGCAGCTCTGCAGCTGGGGTCTCACCTGAGGGGACACAGGAGCAGAATCCCCCCCTCTCCTGCTGCCCACGCTGGGGGATCAGCCCAGAGCTGGGAGGGGTTTGGGGCTCTCAGTACACGTGGCCAGAGCACGTCCAGTTCTTCATCCACCAATTTGAGTAGCAGCAGTTCAGCCCCATGGGGTGTTTGATCCAGAGGAAGCCAGAGGACATCCTGACCTTATGGCAAAGGGTTGATAACCGGGGAGCAAACTGCTCACAGCAAGTTCTTTTTTTAGCTCTGCTCTTGGACTTGCTGTGTTATGGTCTGGGGATGAAAATGCCTTTTGCCAGGAGATGTCGGATGGAGGCCCCAAAAGTTAAGGTGGAAAATGGGGACGCACCTCCTAGAGCAGCAAGATTAGAGGTACAGAAGGGATTACTCTTGTGCAGGCTTTGGTGGCAACAGCCAGGAGGGAAATCCTGACCTGAGGAACATCTGAGAGCTTGATCCTTTCAGGATGGAGACATCTGGTGCCAACACCTGAGAGGGAAAATAAAATCCTTGGAGTGACTTGAATTTTTATCCTCCCCCTTCTGCTGCAGCCCCTGATGAAGCAGGACAGTTTGGACATCTACAACGAGAGAGATCCCTTCAAGAACGATGAAGGAGGGGTTGATGAAGAGGAGAACGACGACGTGGACGGCGGGATCGAGGGGGAGCTGGACCTGATTGAGCGGGACGCGATCATCCCCGCGATGCCGGCTCAGCGCCTGCCCATCGAGAGGGTGTCCTTCCCCAAGGGGCTCCCCTGGGCCCCCAAAGTCAGGTAAAGCCACCTGGTGTCATCCTCCCCAGCCCTACCTGTCCTGGAGTCCACTGGGGATTTTTGGGAAGCACTGGGAAGTTTTTTTTGGCCTCTGGCGGGTTGAACTGAAGCGACTCCGCTTCTCTTTTAGTCAGGGCTGGTCCTTTCTGGATTGGCCGCTTGCCACAGGTTTGGTGTGTAAATCCTGGGGAAGAGTTCAGCTAAACCCAGCCCAAGGCAAAAAATGGGCAACCCAACTTTTTGGTGATCCAGTTTTGGATGTCCCAGGCTGTACTGGGAAGGAGGCTGTGCTGGGGCACTGTGGGAGCAGGGTCATCTCTCCCAGCCAGATCCCAGTGGATATTTTGGTAGCACAAAGTCCTTGACTAATCGTCTTGGGAGATGGTTAATGAAATCCTGTTGGGTGAGTAGGACGCTTGTGTCGCCAGGTGAAGCCTTTTTTAGTGTCTGAGGATAAAGGAGTTGGTGTTTTTCATTCCTGAGACAGATAGCCACGCATGAAATGAGGGAATGTTAGGGAAAAAGGGTGAAAACCTCTGCCTCTTTCCCTCTTTCCACATGAGGGGTTTTTTTTTGCTGTTAATGCCAAGCCTGGATTTAATCCAGTCCCTTTAAAACACACGAACAAATAGATCTTTTTTGAGACAGGAGCAGTGACAGGGTTAAGTGTGTCTGTCCAGAGCATTCCTAGCAGGAGCTGGTTTCCCACATGGATCTCCACGGTGGTGCTGTGGTGCTCCACCTCACTTCACACTCTCAGCTTTGAAATCAAATGGCTGCTGCTTTCCTTGGCTGCTGGCTGGAAATCCAGCTGGATTCCTTTCTGTCCAGGAGAGCCTTGGCTCACAGCTCATGTCCTGCCCTGTAGCGCAGAGATGCCGAGCAGTTCCCACGACAGACGCCCGAGGTGGACAAGATGTCATCTTGCTGTTGGAGCAGCGTGTGCTCTGACAGACCGTGGAGACGACATTTGTTCCCTCAGAGCGAGCAGATGCTCCTTGGAGATGCGTGCGAGGAGCGCAGGAGGTGGATACAGAGATGCTGGTTGTAGGAAACTCCTCTCCGTCCACTCGCACGTTCCCAGGGAGTTGCACAGAAAATACAAATGGTTTCGGTTCACCCCGCTCCCTGGCTTTTGCCCGTTGTTATTGAGATCTCTAGGAACCAGTCTGAGGTCGTGATCTTGTACCTGGCTCTTTTCCAACCTTCTCCTTGTTTTTGTCTCTCCGCTGCTCCATCAGACAGAAGGACATCGAGCATTTCCTGGAAGCAAGCAGGAACAAATTCATCGGATTCACGCTGGGACAGTGAGTGTTTTATCCACCAGATCTGCCCTGGAGCTTCCGTCGGTGGGGGTTAAGTGGCGGGAGGTGACCACAAAGCTCGGGTTTTCCCAACTCGAGACGCGCTCAGGATGAGGCAGTGCTGGGTTTGCCGGAGCTGCAGCAAGGAAAGCAGCGCTAGAAAAAACATGTTCCTGGAGACACTGGTCCCCAGGGATCTCTTTCTATTAAAAATCAGACCTAGCCCAGAATAAGTGACCGCTGGCCCAAGCCAGGAACTGGTTGGATGTGAACAGTTTGGTATCCACAGCAAATTACCCAGTTTGTGAATAAATCAAGCTGCGGGTGCAGAGCCGTCCTGGGACAGGCCCAGCAGGGTACATTCGTTTTGAGGTGCAGTGCCGGGCTCGGACTGTCTCCACCCTATTTCTGATCTCATCTGATCTCATCTGATTTCACCCCAATTCTTCACCCTGATGTCTCTCTCCTCTCGGGCTGGCTGATGTGGAGAAGGTGGGAGGGCAGCAGCTCCTGCCAACACCTCTCCCAATTCCTGACCCATCTGGGATGCATTCAGCAGACTCCAGGCTCCCTCTTTTTGCCTGTTATGACACGGGAATGTTTGAACGTGGATGTACTTCCCAGAACTGCCCTCCTTTCCTCTTCCCCAGGGACACCGAAACCCTGATAGGGCTCCCGCGGCCGATCCATGAAAGCGTGAAGACGTTGAAGCAGGTGAGATGGTGGCTCCATGCACGGCACGGGATATCCCCCACGTGGATGCTCCTGGCCAACCTCACCGAAACACAGTTACTGCGGGGAGTAAAGGGTTGGTTGCCGCAGGAAAAGCTTCTGGAGCTTCTTGCAGGAATCGAGGCAAAAAAAATTAAAAATTGAGTCCTCAAAAATTAAAAACTAGGCTATGTTGGTTTTTTTTTTTTTGGTGGGGCTATCCAGCATTTTCACTTTCCCTTTATCCAAGGTGTGTAGCATTCCTGCTTCCTGGTGAGTGTCTGGCACGTGTGTTGAAGGTGACAGACTTTCAGAGCTGGGTTTGGACATGCATTCCCAAACGGGTGCTGTTCCCAGGGGGAAGCACGGCCAGCCTCAGCTCCTGCACTGCTCCACGGGGAATGGAGCTGAGGACAACCCATCTAAGGTCTGGGTTGTCTTTTGGAGGTGACTGTCCCTCTAATTCCTTACAGAGAGCTCCGAGAAGGAGCAGGTGGGAGTAACCAAAGGCAGGAGGTGCGAGGGGCTCCAGGGAGAGAGGGATGTCCCACACAGGGATGCGTTTCCCGTGGATGAGTTCCTCAGTGGGATGTAGCTGTGACCATCCCTGGCCGTGTTTCCTCCTTCAGCTGTGACACTGCTCTGCCCCTCTCTCTGTGTTTTTACAGCACAAGTACGTTTCCATCTCGGATGTCCAGATCAAGAACGAGGAGGAGCTGGAGAAGTGCCCCATGTCTCTGGTAAGAAGGAAGTTGTTTCACCCCATCACCAGAGAGAAGACGGGAGGTTTCCAAGGTGTCACGTAAATCCATTTCTATTTTTGCTTCATTTTCCCTTGTTTTCAATGCTTCTCTGCCCTAGGGGGAAGAGGAAGTCCAAGAAACCCCTTGTGAGGTCTTGTATCGAGCAATGCTGTACAATCTCCCCCAGTACATGGTAAGTCCCCGTTCCTTAAAAGGAAGGAAGAGCTTTGGAGTGGGGAATGGTGCCAGTCTGGGAGCTGCAGTATTGTTGGGACGGTCACGACACAAAGAGTGGCACTGTACAAGTTTAGAAGGCTTCTTTTCTATTATCACCCTGTGCTGTCTCTTATCCAGTTTTTACAAACCTCGAGGGTACCTTCTAATTAGCTAACAGCTTTCTTGTTAATTATTCTGTTGGTTAGTAAAAGACATTTTACTTGTCCATCAAATGAATCTCTTGTGGGATTGTTTACATATTTTCTTTACTGATTTTCGTGGGACAAATCCTTTTGTTATTACGGTGCACTTATTTTTCACCCTCAGAGTAGATTGTTGTGTTAAAAAGGAGCTTCTCGTTCTCAAAACAGCTTCCCATGGGAACTTACAGATTACTTGTTAGCTGCACTTAGAGGAAATGACAGGCCAGCTTTTTACCCTGTCCCTACACTGCAGAGCTCGGCATGGGAGGTGTGAGATTTTGGTGGGAATCCTGAGCAGAGCTGGGAGGAAAGCGCAAGAGGGGGGATTCAGAGGATTCTGAGATGCTGACTGGGTCACGTGGGCTCTGTAGAGAGAGACGGAGATTTAAGTGCGTTTAAACTCTGGATGTTCCTTGTGTTGTTCTCCCCACACTGCCAGAGCTCAGGCACACGTGCTGCCTTAGGTGAAGGATCAAACAGAGCTGCTGAGCTCCCTGCACTTGTCCTGTCTGTCAGAGGCTGAGTGTGCTCTGGTGAAACCCTGTAGGGTTGGCTTGGAGTTGCCCAGTTTTGGCGAGCGAAGGAGAAGGAAGGAATTCCCTTTCCTGGGAAAACACCTGCCCTCTCCTGCAGATCGCTTTGCTGAAGATCCTCCTGGCTGCTGCTCCCACCTCCAAGGCCAAGACTGACTCCATCAACATCCTGGCAGACGTGCTGCCTGAAGAGATGCCGTAAGTCCCTCACCGTGGCCACCGGCCATCCCAACTTTGCCACCAAGTCCTGGACCAAGCAGGAGAGCTGATAGGTTTGGGAAGGCGCTCCAGATTTGGGGGTATCTGTTTGGGTAGGTGTAAATCACTGCTGGCACCAGGGCAGAGCTGTCAAAGCCAAGGGAAGCGATGCTGCAGCGATGATTTGAGTGCAGCCGCTCCAAGCTAAGTGACACAAATGACAGAAGCCTGCTGATTGACCCAAATCATAAAGATGTGTCAGCACAAAGGTGTCCAACACTCCTGGTGGAGGCCAATCCACCTTTTTTTCCTCCTTTATTAACGCATTTTGGCACCACCAGGTAGGATGGGTGGGGATGGGAGCCCCGGGGGGAGCGCAGGTCCTTGGTTTTGAAGCTCATCCAGGTGAACAGGAACTCCACATCCCTTGGGCCTCCCTGCTGCCACCTTCTCCCTCCACCCCAGCATCACCGTGCTGCAGAGCATGAAGCTGGGCATCGACGTGAACAGGCACAAGGAGATCATCGTGAAGAGCATCTCGGCGCTGCTGCTGCTGCTCCTCAAGCACTTCAAGCTGAACCACATCTACCAGGTGGGCCTAGAGGAGGGCATGGCCGTTGCCAAGCATTGGAGGTCCTGATAAACCCTCTCCTAGGAGACTTCCAGGGAGAGTTTCCGTGAGGAGCTGTAATCGCGTTTCCGAAGCTCCAGGATTCGTACAGGGTCGCTCAGGTTGGGGATAACCCCGTTGTGCTTTGACAACATCATTTCTACTCACGTGGCAGGAGCTTTTGGATTTCTGGGAATATCCATTCGGGTTAAATTTAGGAGACAGCACGAGCCTCCCTGGCAGAAGGGGGAAGAGAAAGGGGATTAGGCAAGACTCTCTTTTGCTCTGTCATCTCCAACACCCAGAAATAGTGCTGGGAAGGACCTCACGAGGTCACCTAATCTGGTTTTGGCAGGATCAGGTTCTTGGGGCTCCAGTTTCAACAGAGGCAGGAGGTCTGGGTCATAGTTGCAATCTGATTTTTGTTCCCAGTGCGATTTTTGTTCTATCTGCACGGCACCAATCAAACTGCACCCACTCCAGGGCTTTCCTTGGTTTAAAAAAACCCCAAGGACTAATATGAGCCGTGGCCCAGTTCTCCACTCGTTCTGCAAGTCAAACAATTAGTGTTTTCTAATTTTTTCTGCTGAAGCTTTCCGCACGCTACAAATCCCTCTGCGTTACAAAACCCACTGATATTTAACTGAGGATAAATATAAATCCACGTATTGGATTGGGCAAAACGAAACCAACTCCCACATTTTTACAATCCTACATTTGTTCTGCTCCCCCCCCACCCCCCACATCCCTTGATTAATTTTTCTCACTTCAAAGCGGCTCCTCTCCTTTCTTCCCCCCCAGGCAGGAGCAGCCTGCTGCTGAGCCTGGAGAAAGCTGTGGGGATTCATCCCTCTGATTCTGCTTTTTTTGTGTGTGTCTGCTCTGGGTGGTTTTGTTCTTTGGGTGACAGAGGTGGTCTCGGGGAGCGCCAGGAGAACTCCTGCCGGTCTGAAATGCAGGAACGGCTGAACCACGGAATGGTTCGGGTTGGAAGGGTCGGTTAGTCACCGGCACGTCCCAGTGCTGCGTCATCCGTGGCCTTGTGTCATCTGTGGCGTGCCAACGCTGGCAGCTGGCACCAGGCTGAGATGAGAACAAACTGTTCCTTCCCTCTCACAGCGGAGATGTTGATGGAAAGGCATGGGAAGGGCAGGATGGGATTGGACTGGGTTTTGCTGCAGTTTGCGTCCGTAGAGGATGGGAGAGATTTGTTGTATTATTGAACTGTAGAATGGTTTGGGTTGGAAGGGACCTTGAAGACCATTTCTTTGAGGGGGAAAGAAGTTAAAAGCAAGGAGGAAAATAGGGATATTATTTCAGTCCAAATTTCTAAGGGAGCTGGGATTAGTGTGTGAGAGCAATAGGAATTACTGTATTTTCTCATGTAACGGCTACAACTCCTTCCCTCTTCCCCACACACCGTTACTCCGCGGATTTAATTCTGAAAAGCCATGAGATGAGGTTATCCCTCCAGCACTGCCGTGAAGTTTGCGTGTCCTCTCTACTGCAAACGGAATTTTCCAGCTGCTGTGCACGACGCAAATCTTACACAGCAAACTTCATGGAGAAAATGGTCTGTGAGGTGTCTGGGAGCAAATCTTCCCATGTGCTGCGTTTTTGGCTGGAAAGAGGTTTCCATTTCTGAGTGGTGCTCCCAGCTGAGGCTGACCCGTTCCCCTTCTCTTCCCCAGTTTGAGTACGTGTCCCAACACCTGGTGTTTGCCAACTGCATCCCGCTGATCCTGAAATTCTTCAACCAGAACATCATGTCTTACATCACTGCCAAGAACAGGTACAGCCATTGGGGGACAGGGAGGCGATGGGACGGGAAGGCTTCGTGCCTGGAGAGCCCCGATGTGCTGGGGGGACCCAGGTGACCTCCCACGGCTTTGGGGTGTCCTGTCCACCACAGAAATACGTGGAGGGAGCAAATCCCTTTGGGGTGATGAGGATGGCTGGATGCTGGGTTTCCAATCTCTGGCTGGGCTGCTGAAATAGCACTAAAATAAAACAGGCTTCACCTTTAAAATAAAGCAGTTTTCATCTTCACGTGGGCTCCCGGGGTGCCACCGGGCATCTTTGGGCCACAGCTTCATCAAGGCCAGATGGGGCAGGACCTTCCAGGCCTTTCCCACTTTTTATAGCTGTGATTCAGCTTTCCTGACTCCTTCAGGGTTTCCATAGCTGTCACTGCCTTTTACTGCAGGTCTGAGAGAGGCACCAGCCCTGCTTTGAGCAGGGCGCTGGCTGGGCCACCATGGATCTAAGAGCTGAGACAGCACAGATCTTTCACAGCCCACCAGGGCAGGATTTCTCTGTTTGGAGAGGAGCTCCACGGGGATGTCAGAATGATAAAAAGATCCTTTTTTCCCCCCCTTTTTGTTGCTCTTTTTGTTGCTCTTCAGCTGCGTGTGTAGGCTGGTCTGTCTCCCGCACAGTATGGTTGTGTCTGTGCGAGGAGGCACGCACAGAAAAAACAGGAAGTAATATGTTGATCCTCCTGCTATAAATATTTCCACTTTTGGTCCTGTGCTTTACGTGAGGAGGAAACCTATCCCAGGAGCGCTCAGCTCACTCCTCTGCTCTGGGATGGAGGTTTCACAGGCAGGAGATGCACCTGTGAGTGAGGTGGGATGTGCAGCTGGATGCTCTGAGCCAAGGAGGTGTAAATTCCAGTTTGGGGTGCATGTATTGACTGCTTTAACAAATTCCTTAGGCCTGGAGGCCTTTGGAAAACCTGATACTCTGAATATTCACTCACCCTGAATTACCTTGCCGCCAATCAGATGCCTCCCTTGGAACCTCAGATCTATTTTGTTTACCTTTTTTCCCCCCCCTTTTGAAATATGCATACGAATAACTCATCTGTCGTGGCTTAATGGATCCAAATCCTTCGAGTCCTCATGAATGCACTCACGATGGAGCTTTGGAGCCAGGAGGCATCGACGTGCTCCATTAAGCCGAGGGGTGAGGCAGCGCTGAGCCTGGGATCCCGTTTGGATGCTGACACGGCACGGCTGCCTCACGTGCTGGAGACAGCATTGTTCCCCACCCAAATTATTTGTTGCATTTCCAGGCACAGAGCAGGAAAAACGTTACAGATTCCTGGGCACGATCATATAGATCGCGTTAGAAATTTCTCTCGTTGATTGGTTGACGAGCTCCTTCTCTCCCCCGTTCTCTGCAGCATCTCTGTCCTGGATTATCCGCACTGCACGGTCTGTGACTTGCCCGAGCTCACAGCAGAAAGTCTGGTAAGCAGCACAGGAAGGGGTTTATGTGGCCAGGACTGCTCTATGTGACAGCATGGGGAAGGATTTGGGTTTTCCATTCTCTGTCTTCTTTTTCTGTAACCCCCAACCTTTCCAAAATTAGACTTTTTTTTTCCCCTCCAGGCTTGAAAATGCCTCCCATCACGGTTCTGAGTCATTGTCAACTGTGGGGAAGAGGCACTGCTGGTGTTGGGTACCCCATAAAAATAGTTGGGTTTAGGGTTTTCCCTTTGACAGGATAGAATCACACAATTCCAAGATCATTGTGGTTGGAAAAGACCTCCAAGATCATCAGGTCAGTCTTTGCTCAAACACCACCTTGTCCCCAGCCCAGAGCACTGAGTGCCACATCCAGGAATTCCTTGGACACTTCCAGGGATGGGAACTCCAAACCCCCCTGGGCAGCCCCTGCTGAGGCCTGACCACCCTTTCCATAAGGAATTCTTCCTGATGTCCAACCTGTGCCTCTCCTGGCGCGGTTTGAGGCTGTTTCCTCTTGTTCTGCTTTGAAAGAGAATTTACCCAGAGGCTGTTGCCTGCCAGGCTTCAATTTGCTCTGAGTGCTCCTGGTTTATTGAGATATCAGTTTAAGGAATGAACCAAATTCCCTGCGGAGAGCAGCCTTAAGTGTTCCAGAGGCTGGCCAGCAGGATGGGCTGGGCAAATGCACAGACTGCAGATGGGATAATAATGCTGGCAGGTTCATAACTGCAATAATTCAAGTGCAGAGGAGGCTGGACTCGGACAGCGCAGGGGAAAGCTTTGGGATTAACAGGAAATAATGGATGGGGAATGGAGACCCTAAATCATTAAGAAGGATCCTGAGCAAACCCAGTCCGGGCAGGGATGATCTCATGGTGCTGCTGCAATCTGAGGGGGCCTTGTGTTGTTTTCCTTAGGTGTGTAAAGGTTAAAATCATCAGACAGAGAGATTTTCCCCAGGCCCACGGGCAGCATGCTGAAGGCTGGGTGTCCCCATCCAGCCCTGCCAGACTCCATCGCATCCTGGACCGATGGGGACATCTAGTGACACATCACTGAGGGCTCCGTGGCTCCTGCTGATCCTCACAATCACGCCTTAAGGCTGCAGGAGAAAACGGAACGTTTTTAGGGAAAATATTCCCAGTAGGGTCTCGACAGCTTGAGAGCCGTCGCATTCAAGGACAGCACCTTTCACTTTCCCCCAGCAGACGTGGATGTTATCCTCGAGGGAGAGCAATTTAATTACAAGATATGCAGAAACCAGCTTGAATTTTGCCACGAGGGTTTGTCTTTGGGAGGACACCCATGCAAGTGAGGATTTAATAGGAATTAGACACACCGTGGTCATTGAGGCGTATGTTTGTGCACGATTTATATTTCTTCTGCCAGCACTTCGTGCGTTGTTTTAGCCCTTTTTTTTACCACTCTGATGAGTGATTTTAACATCCCAACGTAACACATTTCTCAGGGGATGTAACAGATGATTCTGCTCTCAGTGGGTTGAGCACAGTGATGTGTTTTGGGGGATTCCCAAGGAGAGGAGGAGCCTGTGGGGTAACTGCTGTCCCCACCTGGTGTAAATCAGGAGTGGCTGAGGTGCTGGCGGATTCACCCACCCTGCTGTGAGAAAGGCTCTTCAAGTCCTGGCCAGCCCCCGTCTCCCCTCTCCTGTCACTCCAGAAGGGCCTGCAAAGGGCTTAATCCACCTCTTAGAGGGGGTATTAAAATCTGTTTAGCCTGGTCCCTCCTTCCATAAATCTGATGGAAAGACCTTCCCTGGCTTGAATCTGTAGAGACAACATCGGAGCGGTGACAAAGAAATCCGTCAGCCTAAGGAATGGATATTGGCTTATTCCCCTGGGATCTCTGGGAAATTAACTTGGTGTAGAGGGTACAGCTTAGGCCTGGGCACGATGTGACACTGCAGGGGTGCTGCAGTTTGGGACCCCCGAAGCACCAGACAGCACCCACCAGCACCTCGGTGACATCCCGGCGATATTCCGCCTCAGGATGCCACTCGGGCATCGGAAGGGGCATCAGGGAGGTTTGGAGTTCCCATCCCTGGAGGTGTCCAAGGATTGCCTGGGTGTGGCACTCAGGGCTCTGGGTTGGGGACAAGGTGGGGATCAGGCACGGCTTGGAGTCGGTGATTTTAGAGGGCTCCACCAGGCTCAGGGATTCCTTGATTCGGTTTGGCACTTGCCTTTAAAAGCAAAGGGGTTGTGCTGGTGGGGTTTTCTTGTGTAAATCTGCCTTCAAAGCTGGATTGGACACTGACAGATGGGGCTCCCCCAAACTCCTCCAGAGGCTGCCCAGATTCTGGAAATGGGCAGAAAACTGAGTTTTTGCCCGGAGTTAAGAAGGCTGTAGCTGGCTGTGGGTGGTTTATAAATTCAGCAGCCTTTGTTTTGCACACTAATCCCCAAACAGGATTTTTGTGGGACATTTCTCTTGTGTTTGGAGTTGTTCAAACATGGAGCAATTTACTGAAGTGGTGGAATTACTGCTCAAAGTGCCAGGGGCAATATTTCCCAGAGCTGGAGCTGGAGGTGTTTACAGTTACCTAATATTTAAAACAATGTCTCAGCAGCACTTAAGCTGTCGGGGGGATTTTTGTTACAGAAAGGTCTCCTCCTCTTGATACAAACGTTGCTATTTGTCATCCTCTGCTGATTTGTGATTTCCTTTCACTGGTCCGTGATGTGTGCTCTAAGCATGAATTAATTCATATAGTTACCAAAGCTCACCAGGCTGCAATTTGCTCTCTGGCTGCAATATAGGAATACAAATCTACCACAAAATATACTTGCCATGATGGAAAAATGTGATTTATCCCATTATTAGCTCTCACTCGAAGTAAAAAGCAGATTAAAATCGGAGCGTTTCAGAATGGCTTTCCCCAGAATCTGCTGATGATAACCCGAGTGGGGAGGCAGCTCTGCTGCTTGTCCTCCCTCAGAAACAAGACTTGTGCAGACAATACAAAATAAAGATTTCTGCCCAAGGACATCTCTGTGGTGGCGCTGATGAACGCTGTGGTCAGGCTTGCACTTCTCCCCTTGCAGGAAGCCGGAGACAACAACCAGTTCTGCTGGAGGAATTTGTTCTCCTGCATCAACCTGCTGAGGATCCTCAACAAGCTGACCAAGTGGAAACACTCCAGGACAATGGTAAGGGGGGGTCCCCTCCCCCTGAGCCCCTCCAGCGTTTCACCTGGAGCACATCCCTGGTTCAGCCCAGCCCTGCGCTCAGGGTGGAACTGCTGGAGCTTCTGCTCTTCCTCATCTTCCCTTTTCTCTTTCACGGGCTGAGCCTTAAACGCGGAAACACTTTTTACCTGGAAATACCACATGGAAATAACATTATTTCCATGACCCTCACTGCCCAGTGCAGACAGTGCTGGCTGTGTCGAACGCTCCTGTTCTCCCTCCTGGAGGGTTTGTGGCATAGGAGACCCAGGTGTTGGTGCCCAAAGCAGCACCGAGTTTGTGTGGCTCCCCTGAGCGCTCTGCGTTCATCGCCGTCCCATTTCCTGCCAGATGCTGGTGGTGTTTAAGTCAGCCCCGATCCTGAAGCGCGCTCTGAAGGTGAAGCAGGCCATGATGCAGCTCTACGTGCTCAAGCTGCTGAAAATCCAGACCAAGTACCTGGGGCGCCAGTGGAGGAAGAGCAACATGAAGACCATGTCTGCCATCTACCAGAAGGTGCGGCACCGCATGAACGACGACTGGGCCTACGGCAACGGTGAGTCCAGCCTGGGCTCACACTCTGCCTGTGGCCCAAAAAGGGGATTTTTTTTTCCCCAGAAGTTTTACGGCGCCGTTCTGCGCCGTCAGATTTAGAGCTCGTGAAAGCTTTGAAAATTGTGGGGGTTTTTTTGGTTTTTTTTCCCATGTTACGTGTTAAGATAATGTGACACGGCGTCACGGCTGTTGCAGCTTTTCGATATCGTTCATAGTTACGCCGGCAAAAATTTTTTAAAAATTGGGGGTTAGGAGCTCATAATAAGCTCACCAGGTTTTAAATGTTTTAAGTCTTGATCCCTGCTTCAGTGGCCAGCAGAGATTTTCAGCAAAAGTGGTGGAAAAAAGCAGAGGTTGGGTAATTACAGGGAGTCCTTAAGGCAGGAATAATTACATTTTTTATGGGATTTCTTAAATTAAAATGCACAGATAATGGGATTTGGCTGGGAATAATAACAACTAGGAGTGAACTCTGGTCAATTCACGTGGACTCTTCAGCCTTTCTTCTTGCTGAGACTTTGTCAGAGCGATGTTTTCCACCCTGCTTGGGTGTTGTTCCTCCTCCGCCGCAGATATCGACGCCAGGCCGTGGGATTTCCAGGCTGAGGAATGCACACTGAGGGCCAACATCGAAGCCTTCAACAGCCGCAGGTACGACAAGCCGCAGGACTCGGAGTTCGCCCCGGTGGACAACTGCCTGCAGAGCGTGCTGGGCCAGCGCCTGGAGCTGCCCGAGGACTTCCACTACTCGTACGAGCTGTGGCTGGAGCGGGAGGTGTTTTCGCAGCCCATTCGTTGGGAGGAGCTGCTGCGCTGCCAGTGACCCGCTCCCTCCTCCCCGGCGGTGCCACGGGCTGGGGAGAGGAGCGGTTTGGGTTGGAGCCGGGTGGGGTTTCAGTACAGATGGGATAAAAATATATATATATATTTAAATTTTCCAAAGAGACCAAGTCTCTCTGTGCCTAGCAGACGCCTCTTTTTGGAGGTTGTCCTGTGTTACCGGCTGAGGCCACGGAGCATGTTCCAGAGCGAGCTCAGAGCCCGGGTGCGTTTCGTAGCTCGGATTCCCAGCTGGGAATTCCATCCCTCCCGCACTCCCTCGTTTGTTTGGATGTGTCCGGTTCTTTGTGGCTGCTGATGTGCTCCCAACAGCACCCTGCCACCCCCAGCTGCCCCGGGGTACCAGGAACACGGGTGGGCTCGGGGTGGAGACAACATTGGGTGTTGTCCCTGGGGTCACAGAGCCCAGCTCCGAGTCCTGGTGGCACCAGGGACAGGTCCTGCATGGTCCCCTGGACGCCCACCCGTCACCTTCTCACCTCTGCTTTCCTGCACCTTCTCTCACCTCTGTTACACGACCCCTGTGCAGTGTTTAGAGCTGGGGAGGTTGGAGGTTTTCTCTCCCCGCCGAGTGTCATTGTGATTCCACATCCTCTTCAGCCCTTCCAGCCCTGAGGAGACAGCAAACACCACCTTAAATAACCCCATTTTTACCCGGGTTTTTTGGTTGTTGGGGGGGGAATGTCTGTGTCAGGTCTCAGGGTGGGGAGGGAAAGTGCTTTGGTGAACAGTTTGTGAGGGAAAGAGTGGATTCCGTGGTCCACGGCTTTCAGAACGAATAGGATATTGAGCTGTAAACTTTCTGTCGATTTAATAACTCAATACTGAAATGAAACAATGAACCCTCCACTCGGGTGAAGCTGCTTTGCATGAGGGTGGCATTTGTCAAAGCGTCGTGTGTTCATATAGGGCAGGGAAGCCCTAAATAAACGAGTGTTTGTTACAGCAGGATTCGTGCTAATTGCTTAAGTAATTAATTAACCTGGGAACGTTCCCTTCGTGGGGTTTGTCCAAGGCCTTGTTCACGGGAATGGCATTAAGCCCCTTAAAACCTTTTAAAATACGCTTTTGTTCAAAATAAACTAACTTTTAAAGGACACCTCTTTATTTAAGCTTTTTTTTTCTTCCCGTGCCTTAATTGAAATGTTTCTTTTTTATTATTTTTTTAGGGACAAAAGCATCCCCCAAGCTCAGGCCTCACCCCTGCCCACCTCCACTCCAGAGGAAATTTAATGAATTACTAAAGAAACTTAGAAAAGCCTCTGGTATTTGGCTCAAACCCTTTTTTTTTTCCCCCAAAGTGTCTTTTTTCCCCCACAATATGTTGGGGGGGGGAAAAAAAGTACACACCCAATGTGCATTTTTCTATATTTTATATTTAAATTGTGCTTTTCAGTGCCTGTTATTTTTACTGAGAGAGATTAGGAACACAAATTCTTACCTGAATGTCTGGGTGGTGGAGGATGGTACAAACTGATCCTGGATTACAATTTATTTGCACCATCACCACCAAATTTGCTGCTTCCCAGAGAGAGATCTCCACAGGAAACCCAAACCTCTGCATTTAAAAAAGCCACTTACGGAGAGGCTACACCTTTGTTTGAAATATTTATGTCCCAACCTGGCAAGCAAGCAGCAGCTTCAAACTTTTTTCTTTTTTTTTTTTTTGCTTCACAATGAGGATTTTCTCCTCCTTAAAAATTCTCAGAAGAGCTGGGGGACAGCAATTAAGGAATAATTACTTTATATGTTCAGCGAGGCAGTTTCAGAATGAAGTTTTGGGTGGTTTCTGCACAGCTGAAGGAACATCTGTTATCTCAGCCCAACAGGATTGTTGGTTCCAGGAACCCTCCGGTGCTCCCAGTTCCTGTTCTAACTGCAATAAAGAACTTTTTGTTGTTGTTTTCACCCTACAGGTGGTTGCTGGGAGTTTTGCCGCGGGTGAGTCCTTTCCTCCAGCACCTCAGCACAGATTCTTCTGTTTTCTTGTCGATTCTTCCTGTGTCCTAGGGATGTAAAGCATATGGAATTGAGTTATTAACTTCTCAGTCTTCTCGGAGCAATTTTCCAGCCAGTTGGTGAATTTAACGCGAATTTCAGTGAAGGGTAAAAGGGTACAAAGATACAAAGTTCATTTCAGAGTTGTGAAAGGAGAGAGTGATCCCCCCCCCCAAAAAAAAAAGAGATTTGGCTTTTATCCGTTCAGTTTAGCAGTGTTAAAAAAAAAAAAAAACAACAACAAACCCTCTCCTTTTTCTCCTGTGACTATTTCCATAAAAATAACAACAGGGAGATGTCCTGGCTGACTGTGTGTTTATCCGCTTGTAACCACAGAAGTGACTGTATGAGGTCAGGCTTATTATACTCTGGAGTTTGAGAAGCTTCCCTTAATTATTTATCAAAGCCTTGCATGTGTAAACAGCAGCTTGTTCTGCAGCCAGGTCCAAGCGCCGTCACAAAACACGTTTGACTGCGCAGGATGATTTTTTTTTTGTCTCCTTGAGTGAACATTTCAGTGCTCTGCTCCTTTTTGCCTCAATAACGACGATGTGGCCTCCTGAGTGCTGTCTTTGCTCAAAGGAGATCACTGGTGTCATTGTGATTGTTTCTTTTGTGCCGCGTGGTTTGTTAATACAAACGACACAAAATTTCCCCGAAGAGAGTGGAAATAATTTATTTTTTTTTTTTCATTTTTTTCCTTTCATTATCCAAGGCTCATTCAAGAGAATTTTACTCCCAAATCTGCAGACTTTTTTCCTGAGCCACATTACTGAGTATTTTTATTAGGGAAGAAGGAAGTTTCCTTATGCAGCAGAGAGAACATTTAGAGAGGTTTATGTTAAAGGTAAAAACAAACCCAGGATCTAGGCAGACTCGCTATTGTGCTTGTTGAAGTTTGGCAATACTGCAGTTATGAGGTGGTTTGTTTCTTTTTTTCCTATGAGGGAATTTGGGTCCAACTGATACATTTCACTTCTGCTTTTTTTTTTTTTTTTTTTTTTTTTTTTTTTTTTTTTTTTTTTTTTTTTAGTGCTTTGCAAGTGAAAATCTGGTGCTGGGGGGTTCCGGAGAGACTCTTCTCTCCCATATTTTTTCCCAAATTTAAAAATCACCCCGCCTTTAGATGCATTACTGCCCTTGGAGAAAATCGTTGTGTCTAAAAAAGGTGCAGAGAATAAAATGAACTCTTCATGTCCCTATCCCTCCCTCAGACCCCTCCGCCTCCACCAATCCCCTGTGTATCAGGCCTCTGTTTATGGGGATTTATTGGAAATATCCAAGCTCCAGCGCAAGTCATTTTCAGGGCCTGCTGTCCGGAGCTGTGGCTCTGCAAGGAGGCAAAGCAGAGGTTGTTTTTTAAATATTTTTGTGGTGAAGGAGGCTGAGTCAGGTATTTAAACAGAGACTCCCCCGTGTCACGCAGCAATGGCGTGAATATCTCACTAATAGTCGACCAAACGCTAATCTTTTCAAGATTTTGAAAGCACGGTTTGCTCCCTTCCTCCTCTCATCTCGGAGTTGTTGTGGTGGGGCTTTTCTCGCCTCCTCGTGACATTTCCCGGGGGTTTTTGGCTGTGGGTGGGCCAGTGACGGGTACAGGGCGGGGATGGCGGTGGCCGCTCCCCTCACGCCCCTCATCCCCCTCACAGCTTTTCCCGCCCTTTTTCCCGTGACCACCGCAGCGGCGGGAAGCGCGCGCGGGCACCGCCCCCCGTAGCTGATTGGGTGATTGGCGGGCAGCTCGGCAGCGGATTGGTCAGGCGGCTGTCAATCAATACCAAACCCCGCCTCTCGAGGTCGCTATGACAACGCGACGCTGAGGGGAAGGGGGGGAGGTCATGGCGGCCCTGAGGGGAAGAGGGGCCGGGGACGCTTCAGAGCCTCAGTGATGGGAAAGGAAGGTGAGGTTCTGCCATTTCTACACGGGGCGGTGAGGGAGGGAAGGATGGAGGTGGGGCTGGGGCAGCCGGGGAGAAAAGGAGGTGCAGGAGGGACCTGCTCGCTCTCTACAACTCCCTGACAGAAGCCAAGCGGGCGTCGGGCTCTGCTCCCAGGGAACAGGGACAGAACAAGAGGAAACAGCCTCAAGTTGACAGAGGTTTAGACTGGACATCGGGAAAATTCCTTCCCTAAAAAAGTTGTCCAGCCCTCGCACAGGTGCCGGGTTGGATGGAGTCCCCATCCCTGCAGGGATTTCAGAGCCCTGTGGATGTGACACCTGGGGACACTTGGGGTCACTGGTGGCCCTGGCAGTGCTGGGGAAAGGTTGGACTTGATCTTGTCCAGGGCTCTGTGATTGTAAACCCCGAGGGCTTTGCTGAAATGCTCAGAGTCCTGGAATTTGACAATTAGCAGCTGATTTCACAGGTGAGTATCAGCTTTTAGAGATGACCCGCCCCCCGCCTATTTTTGCAAGGGACTAAGCATTTTTTTCCCCTTTTTCCCTTCAAAGTTTAGTGGGGAACGGCACAGACCCAGGTGCTTTACACTAACCATGTAATTTTGTGTTGCAGGGTCCATCTGCAGGGCTTGATATGGAGTCCCAGCCACTCTGTGAAAAGACTCAGCCATGGTAAAACACCTTTGATCCTTCAGATGTGCTGATAACGCTTTTCTAAGGAAAAGGGTTAATATCCTAAAGGTTCCTTCCCGCAGCTGCAGGACAGAACTGACCCGCCCAAATTCACTTTGCTTGCAAATATAAACCTAATTCTGATTTTTAGCTATTTTTTTTTGTTCTCGGCTGCAGGCTGTAAAATTTTGTACACAGCATATAAAGCCTGTGAGCATCTTTTACATTTGGAAAGATCAGCTGTAGGCTGAATTCCTACCAGGAACCTACAAGTGCTCACAAAATCCACCAGAGACCCCGAGCAAACCAGGAATGGGACTCCGGTGACTGGCTGGCTGCAAAATCTGGTGCAGGCATGTCCCTTCACATTCCAGCATGTGAAGTATTCCACAAATTCTGTCCAATTAAGGTCTGTGAAAGAGGCTCATAGCCATCTCAAACATATGTCTGAGCTCAAGTCGTTTCACTCTGCAAATAATCTGCCATCAGCTGCAGTTTACACTCTTGCTTCCTCTCTTTTTTGCTCCTGTAATAGACTGTCTGTGTGTTTTATATAGAAAGTTTTATTTTTTAATATATTTTTTAAATTTTTCTTCACCTGTTCATATTCTTTTCACACCAGCTGATTCTGAGCTGATTGTGCCCTTGGCTCTGTTCTCACACCTCAGAGCACAAATGTTTGTCTCTTTTGCACTGAGCAGTGAAAGGAGATTTTAGAAATCCTCACAGGGAAAATGCGCCCCGTGGGTTTGGATTTGTGTAACCAGCAGTGGTGGGAGAGCAGCTCCATCCCAGATCCGTGGAAGCTGTAGGAGGGAGTCCTGCTTTCCTGGGTTGAGATCCAGAGTCACAAGCAAGCACAGGAATGGGTGAACACAGGCCAAGTTACTTCAGGATTGCATCCTCATGTAGGAATTAGAAAAAAAAAAACAGTCAGTGGGAAAGAATGTTTGACTTCCATTGTGCACAAACCATTTTTTAGCCAGAAGGAAGCACGGGGGGATGGTGATCAGCTCAGTCTGGTGGCTTTAGGGGTTCTGACAGCCTGCAGGGCAAACAGGGATTGGGTGAAAGTTGCATTAATGCTTGTGAGTCCTTGCATAAACCCACCACAAAGTGCTGGGCTCGGGGTGAGGGGCTCTGAGCTAATGCTGCCAGCCAGTCCTCAGATAGAACAAAACAGCTGCTCTGGGATGTCTTGGAATCATGGAATGGTTTGGGCTGGAAGGACCTTAATTCCACCATCCCAGGCTGCTCCCAGCCCCATCCAACCTGGCTTTGGACATTCCAGGGATCCAGGGGCTGCTCTGGCAATTCCAGCCCAGGCAGGAATTCCTTCCCAAGATCCCATCCAGCGCTGCCCTCTGGCACTGGGAGCCATTCCCTGTGTCCTGTCCCTCCAGACCTTGTCCCCAGCCCCTCTGCAGCTCTCCTGGAGCTCCTTTAGTCCCTCGAATGTTCTGGAAGCTCTCCCTGGAGCCTTCTCCAAGCTGAACACCCCCAGCTCTCTTGGTCTCTCAGCCTGGAAATCTCTACCCAAAAGTGAGACAACAAAGTCCCAGAACTGAGTGGCTTTGTGGTCATTTTCTCTCTGCAGGCAGGCAAAGACCAAAACCCCAAGGGTGGCAAAGGCAAACGCTCCAAAAAGGGTGCAGGGACGGTCAAGAAGGAAGTGAATCTCTTCAGCCCAGCCGCCATGCTCAACGCTTACTACATCTGTCACAACGCTGCTGCTTTCCTGCAATTCCGAGGCTATCCCTGGCCTGGCTCTCTCAAAAAGAAGGGGAAGAAAAAGAAGTGAAAACCAAAGTCCCTGGTGAAGCCTCTGCTGTGGTTAAACCCTCCCTGACCTCTGCAGTGGTCAGCTCAAATGTTTTCCTTGGACTCTGCTGTGTGGGTACAAAGGCGCTGTTGTTGCAGCTCGTGCACAGTGACAGATGACAAGGGGACACTGTGCCATTGTCACTTCAGCCACTTTATCCACCCTGCTGCCACTCCTCATGGATGGGACGAGTCCCTGAGACCTCCTGGAGCTCAGGAAGGATTGACAGAGTCAGTGGTGTGAGGAGAGGCTGGGGGAGCTGGGAAAAGGGTTCAGCCTGGAGAAAAGGGGGATCAGGGGGAATTTCTGGCTCTGCACAAGTCCCTGACAGGAGGGGACAGCCGGGGGGTCGGGCTGTGCTCCCAGGGAACAGGGACAGGAGCAGAGGGAACGGCCCCAGGATGGATTCTAGGGAAAATTCCTCCATGGAAAAGGTTTTAAATCATTGGAATGAGCTGCCCTGGCAGGGGTGGAGCCCCCATCCCTGCAGGGATTTCAAATCCATGTGCACGTGGCACTTGGGGACACGGGCAGCGGTGGCCTTGGCAGCGCTGCAATGATTGGACTCCGTGATCTCGTGTGTGATGGGTGATTCCTCACCTGGCTGTCCTGGAGGGATTTGTGCTGTCCCTGCTCTTCTGGCACGATTTCCACGGGGTTGAGTTTGGCTAAAACCAAACCCTTGTGCCCAGCTGGACAAGAGTCCAGTGGGCCCTGAGGGACAGCCTGGAATCCTGGGGACAGCTCCCAACAGGAGAGGCCTGGAGGGGCTGGAGCGAGTCCAGGGAAGGGAACGGAGCTGGGAAGGGGCTGGAGAAGCAGGAAAAGCTGAGGGAGCTGGGAAAGGGGCTGAGCCTGGAGAAAAGGGGGATCAGGGAGGAGCTGGGGCTCTGCACAAGTCCCTGACAGGAGGGGACAGCCGGGGGGGATCGGGCTGTGCTCCCAGGGAACAGGGACAGGAGCAGAGGGAACGGCCTCAGCCTGGGCCAGGGGAGCTCAGGGTGGACAGCAGCAGGAATTTCCCCATGGAAAGGGTGCTCAGGGCTTGGAACTACCCGGGGAGGTTTGGAGTCTGATCCCTGGAGGTGTCCAAGGAATTCCTGGATGTGGCACTCAGTGCTCTGGGCTGGGGACAAGGTGGGGTCAGTCACAAGTTGGACTGGGTGATCTTGGAGGTCTTTTCCAACCCAGATGATCCTGGGAATGTGTCTTAGGCCTTGTCAGGGATTCTGTTAGACCCAGCAGAGGTGGTGATGAGCCCCCACTCCCAGGCTGTCACTCACTGTGACCATTCTCAGGCTGAACATCCAGGCTGGAGAGCACACGCCTGGCTCCTGGCTCTGTGTCACATCCAGAGCCCTTTTGCTGCTTTTCCTCCATGAATGTTCAACACAGCCCTGGGGAAATCATGAGGCACCACGTTGAGAGGAGCTGTGATCTCTGCCAGGCTTTTCCACCCCTCTGACTTCCAGGTTCCTTTCTGTTCCAGGTAACAGTCAATTATCATCAACCCAAGCCAGTAAAGGCCTGGAAACCCTGGTGCTGTTTCTCCAGCCTAAAACATTCCATCTCTGAGGGGGTTTTGACCAGGGAAAATCATAACTGGTGGCATTGCTTGTCAGCCAGCTGCTGTCATTTATATCTTGCTGCAAACTCCACTGGGTTTGTTTCACCTACATGAACAACTACCCACCCTAGAAAGGCAAGGGTAAAGTTGGTATCTGGGGGGAAAAAATAGATGTGTATATTTACATGAAGGGTTTATTTTAGAGCAATTTGGTTGCAGAGGAAAACAGCCATGGCTGTTATTATCTATGGTAATATGACAATACGAAAGCATAAAAATAACACTAAAGGAATTGTGATGTAAGGAAAAGAGAGAGAGGGGAAAGATGAGAGGAGAAAGATCTCGCCACCCACAGCCCTGGTGATGTGATTTGGTTGTTGCAATATCGGTGTCTCTTGGTCCCAGAGTGGATCCACCGGGTGATGAGGGGAAATCCCAAAGAAGCGGTGGGAGAAATGCACAGAACACAAAACCTGTTTGGTTTCTGTTCACTCAGGCTCAGGTGGGACCCCTGGAGTGGGGAGTTCCACCCTGGATGATGGAATGTTGGGAGTCACGGGCCCTTTATGGCCGAGGTGAACACCTTGGGACTACCTGTGAATGTCCCAGGGCAGGGGAGTTACCCCAGCTGAGCAGGGATGAGAGGCAGTGCCCTGTTCAGAGCTGATAAAGGGTCCCTTATCAGTCAGAGCTGGGCTGGGCTCCCTTGCACATCCTAAATCTTCCCTGAACGTCTGAGCTGGCAGCATCACAGTCTCTCCTGCAACACCCTTGTGGCTCCATTCTTTTCCTCACACCTGGGATAACTGGACAAAAGTTCCAGCCCAGGTTCAAAGCCCAACATTCCAGCTGGGGGGTGTTTGGGGAGTGGTGGTCACAGATGGACAGCAGCTCCTTTGCTCTTTGCTACCTCGGCCAAAAACCCTTTGATGGTTTCAGCAATGTCTTAACCACTCACAACGTGCCAAGAAGATAATCACAGGATGGTTAAGGATGGAAAAGATCACCAAGTCCAGCCACCCACCCAGCAGGGTGCTGAGCAGTAACCTTGCCCTCAGGAGGAACACCGGGCCGCTGCATTTCCTGCATTTCCTGCCGCTTCGCCGCTCTGATGACAGGGATGTGGTTTGCAGCACCGGTTTGTTCTGAGCTGAGCACCTCCATCTCCTCCTCAGCCTTCTCTCTCGAGTTCTCGCCTCCCCAGGAAGCCTCTGGTCACAGCAGCTCGCAGCTATTTCCTCCACTCATCAGCCTTCGAAAGCCAGAGATCTCCTGCAAGCTCTGTGTTCAGCCTCTCCAGCTAAGAAATCGATTAAAACCCCAAAATATTAGATTTTTGTGTGATGTATTTACCACACAGGGCTTTTAGGGACAGATGTTTCCGAGCACTGAAGTGGGACCTGCTCAACGTGGTTAAGGATGGTTAGAAGGGAGCAAGGCCATTTTTACACCTGTGGTAAACTGGAGCTACAATGGTTTCAAAGCTCCGAGTTCCAGCATCCAAAATTTACTGGAATATTTATTAAATAGTAATGCATATCATTATTTGTTCCCTCTTTAACGAAAATTCTGATTTCAGCATGATGCCAACTGGACACGCCGTGCTTTCCAGAGGATCTGAAAAGTTGCCATTCACTTCTTTGACAGCAGATGGAAAAACCCTCCCAACAACCCCAAACCGAGAAACGAAACACTTTTTTTTCTCCCCCTCCTTTTACCTCTCAGCTGAATTTTGCACGTAATTCCAGCTCCCTGGTGGATCATAAAGACCAAGAAACATCTCTAAAGAATAAAACCTGGACTTCAAATGGCTGGGTTTGCTTGGAAGTGCTGCAGGCTGTGCTGTGACATGTGTGGATGCGAGCCCACAGCTGCCGGGGGACGGCTGCAGCTCTTCCTGAGCTTGGCTTTGAGTTTGCTTCTCAGACCGGCTTTTCTGGGGTGCAGGCTTTAAGCTGAGTTTATTGCAAATAAATCCTGCTCTGCCCAAATCCACCGAGGGTTCTGTGAGGGGAATCTGCGAGGTGGAGGTGCCTTTTTTATGGCCCAGGGAACTTGGTGGTGTTCCGTGTGTTGGGCCTCGCAGGGAGTTAATTTTTTGTAGTGCTGGGGTTTCCTGTGCTCTGCTGCCGCTGTTGCCTCGCTGTTTCCTGCAGGAAGTTGTGTAGCAGAGCCCCGCTGTTAAAAATACAGGAGATGTTGGTGGGTGGGGAGAGTGGTAGAAATATAAATATGCAATTATAGCTAAATAGAAATATAAGCATAAATATAAACATAGATATATAATATAGATCTAGATATAAAATATAGATACGTAGTATAAATACAATTATAAATATAAATAAGATTATAGATATAAATATAGATAGATATAGATATAGATATAAATGGTTTTATAAAAGGTATTATTCACATTTGGAATGAGGGTGTTTCGAGCTGAATGTGAGCAGCTTCCTGTCCTTTTTTTTCCCCCCCTTCCCTCCAGCCAGCATTTCTGGATTGTCGAGTTTCTCCTTCCACATTATTTCACCTAAGGAAAAGCGCAGTGGATCTTTGGATGTGTCAGAAAGGTTTGAGAAGGGGCAGGGATCCTTTTGTCCCTGTTCTCCTTTGAAGAGCTGCCCTGGCTGTTACCTCCCAGCTCCAGGGGAGGATGGAGAGCTGAGGACTCTTTTCCTCATGAAAGGTATCTCCATAACAAAGAGGCTCCCACGGAGAATTTTTAAAGGAAAACTTCCTTGCAAGGGGCTTTTTGAGTGTTGGCACTAAACAGAGTCAGCAGAGGGAAATCAGATAAAGTTTTCAGTGGGTTAACTCCTCTCCCCTTCACTCATTTTTCACTCTCCTCGCCTGGTGCCGTTTCAAGAACACAAAAACCTCAATTTTACTCTCTTTTTATAAGGCTCCGTTTCGCAACTCTTTATAATTTTTTTTTTTTTTTAATGGCACAAGCCGGTTTTTATTTTCTCTCTTTTGCTTTTGTAACTGTCACACAAAGGAGCAAAAGGAAGGAAATTTTAGGACTCGCAGGAATGGCTCTTCGGCAGGTACCAAAGTCTCCCAGGTGGAACCCTGGGGTGGGTTTGTTACATCCTGGTGTGTTATCCACTGTGCAATTATCCAGTGATTTTCTGGGGTTGTTCAGGGAATTCAGGAGTCCTGCTTCTTTTGGGGTCCCCTTAGAGGAACCTTTTAGGGCCTTCCCACCTCAACAGCCTCAAACCATAAAAGGATCCTGGGGAGAAAACACCTTGTTCCTTGATTTTTTAATTTATTTTTTCTCTCTTTTTTGATTTGTTTGTTTAGGCTCCACATAATTTCATTTAAAAATATTTAATTGCTTAAAAAACCCCCAAAAAACCAAAAAAACAAAGCCAAAACAAAACAGAGGCCTTTAAAATTGCTGTGTTCCTTTTAGGCTATTGCCACGTGATTTCAGGAGAAACAAACAAAAGGAATGTTTAAATTTAAAGTCTGATTCATTCACAACTAAGCTAAAGTAAACCAAGTGTGAAATCTTTATGCAAAAACAAAAAGTGTAATCATTTGTCTTTGAGCTGTAGCTGGCACTAAAAGAGAGAAATGTGCAAGAAAAATAAGGGAAATATTGAATGGAACCCCTGGCTGCAGTGGATTCCTGGGAATCCCTGCACCAAGAGGAGATGGAAATTCTTGACCCAAAATGTTCAAAGGTTCCCCTGCACTTACTGCTGAATGTTGGAGTATTTTTAATAGCTGGAAATACAAGGATAGGCCAAGTGCTCCCACAATCCTGCAGGAAATGTCAGCAGGGAGGCAGCAGCACACGGATAACTGAAGAAAGCAAAAATGCTTAAAGCTGTTTGGTACAAGCTGAAAATTACACTGAACTTCAGAATTTATTTTTTTTTTCTTCTCTCTCTCTCTCTCTCAGGATGATTCAAGTAGGTCATGCAACTCTTGGGGGCACTTTTCCCCCACATGGTTTAATAGGAAGTGCCTGTTCTGTGAGTGATGGACACAATCAGCCTGGAGTAAGGGTTTTCTGTGCAGACTGAGAATGTTACATCGGTGTTGTAACTTCGGATTTTCGAGTCGAAGTTGTGTCCGTGGAGAAATTATGTCACAATAATTACCTCCCTTGGGGTTTCCTGGAGTTTTCTCAGTGCTGAGAAACCAACACACCTGAAAGAGGCTTTAAATGTGGATCATCTCACCCTGCTTTGCACTTTTTGCAGCGCAGCTGTGGGTGCTGAGCTGCTCATGCTGGGATCTCCCGAGGGATGAAAAGGAGATGGGAAACAGGCACGTGAATTACGGCCACTTCCAAAAAACTCTGCTGTCTCTTTTGTGGCAAAACGCTCGTTCCTTCAATTGTGTGATTCCTGAAAAGAATCATTTGCTTTGTAAGATTTTTTTTTTTTATTTATCCCGGGGAGGTTTGTAGAATAAATCTGCCCCTGCGTGCTCGTGGGATGGGCTGGATTGCTCCCACCGTGCATGACACCGCTCTGTGTGTCAAAGGCATGGTGACAACGGCTTGGATGGACCAGGGGACAGCAGGAAAGATCCAGCTCCTTTGGAATTTACACAAAACATGGTCTGGGACAGTTCCTAAAGGTTTCTTCTGGTAGTTCAAAGTGTTACAGAGCCAGACCGACCTTGCTGGAGCTGTAACATTTCTGTCCTCAGGGAATTTCTGCTCTGTGACCTCTGCTGGTGACAGCCCTGCGAGTTTCCCACCCTGGATTTGAGGTATTCCTCGCTGGAGGTGCTCAGGGAGAGCTTTGCTTGTATAAAATGGAATTATTTTCTCCAGAGAAGGGCGGGGGCCTGGTGAGGACGATGATTTCCTGTCTGCAGGGGGTTTGATGGGGTTGTGCGCTGATTCCATCAAGGCAGGGAACACCCAGGGAAAAAACAGGTGTCTTCTGCTGGGTTGTGCTGCAGCTTTCCAAGCTCCTGGTCTTACTCCAGCTGTAAGCGTTGAGTTTGGCACGGGCTCCAACTCTTCTCAAATGACGCAGATGGAGAGAGGTCCTTGAAAGCTTCTGCCACCTGTTTGTTTGAGATACTTAGGAAGAACTTCCTGAAATCAGATACAACATTTGAGGGAGTACCTCAGAATTATAACTTGCCCTTTGGGAAGTGTCCCAGGAGGAGCTCTGTGTCTTCTTAGAAATCTGCACATTTTTATCAATTTCTCGTCCTTTTCCGTTCTCACATGCTTCACACAATTTGTGTCCCTTCACCAGAAAAGCAGAGAGCAGAGCAGGAAACACTTCCAGCTCTTACACTGGCAGCTGATATTCTGCTTTTCTCCCCTTGAACCACAGCTGGGGTCTCTCACAATGCTTCAGCAGGTCTTAGATGTTCTCTTCTCCAAGGTTCTTCAGGACAGGAGATGGGAGGAGCTGTCCGTGGGACTCGCGCTGGTGACATCCCCAGTGTCCCTTGGCACATCGCAGGCTCCTCCAGCTCTCAGGTGGCTCCAGGACTGTTCCAATTCCCGTGGAATCCACGTGGCAGAGCTCTCTTCCACGGAGTGAGTGTCGTTACGTACTCCTGCTCCCTTAAAATCCCTCCTTTCGGCTCCTCGGGGTAACAAAGCGCCGCTCTAACCCCAGTACATATTTTAAACCTCGTTATTCCCGTTGCTTTCCTCCCTTCCCCACGCTGCTGCCGTTCCGTCGGCACGAGGTGACAATTAAAACACCTCCAAGCTTCTCCTCCTCCCGCCTTGCTGAGCGTGGGATTCGCGGGATTGATTTTCTCCGGATCTTAATTATCTCAATTAAATGCGCCGAGAGCAGCTCAGGATGGGATTCCTGTGATTAAACGTGCGCAGGGGTTTAGAGCATCTTGGTTAGGTACAGGAATGGGAAAATTTCATTTTTTGGTAAAGTTTAATAAAAAGATAATTGGAGATAAAGTAACAGATTAAATGGTGGAGTGTTTGATATTTAGTTAAGAGCACGCTTATTATTTTTGGAGATACTTTTAAAATACTTTTTTTACTGTATCAGCTCGTTGCGTGTTTATAGACTATTATGTATATTTCAACTTTTTTTTATAAATTAGTTTGTATATTTTAGGAACTATTTTGTGTGGCTTTTCTTTGGGTCTGCTTCTTTAGAGTCCGTGTGGGTTTTGGACTGTAGTTTTATTCTTTTATTATTACTTTTAGTTTGGATTTTTTTTATACTTTTACCAGGTGGCAGGTGCTGATGGTCAACATGTTTGTAGGAGGGTTTTCATTATGCGTTCACTGGATGTTATTTTAACTAAGAAAACAGTGTGATTATAAGCATAACTATATATTAGCTATTTTATTACTATTTCTAAGTTTTGTTAACAGCAGAAATAAAAATGATAGTTATAAAGTTATTCTAACCTTATAGTATTTGGTTTTTTAATATTTGTGAGGAGCCAATAATACAATATGTATTTATATTGTGAAAAGCCAGTAATAGCATATAATTTATAACAAGGAACATTGGTGAGATCTAACATTATACATATAGTATTTATTTTAATATTTGCTAAAAGCCAACAATAGAATATGTATTTATAGTGTGAAAAGCCAATAATAGCATATATTTTATAACAAGGAACATTGGTGAGATCTAACATTATACATATAGTATTTATTTTACTATTTGCTAAAAAACCAATAATAACATATATTTTATAACAAGGAACATTGGTGAGATACAACATTATACCTATAGTATTTATTTTAATATTTGCTAAAAGCCAATAATAGAATATGTATTTATATTGTGAAAAGCCAATAACAGCATATATTTTATAACAAGGGACATTGGTGAGATCCAGCATTATACATATAGTATTTATTTTAATATTTGCTAAAAGCCAATAATACAATATGTATTTATATTGTGAAAAGCCAATAATAATATGTATTTATAACAAGGAACATTGGTGAGATCTAACATTATACATATAGTATTTATTTTAATATTTGCTAAAAGCCAACAATAGAATATGTATTTATAGTGTGAAAAGCCAATAATAACATATATTTTATAACAAGGGACATTGGTGAGCTCAATCTCGGATTTATAAGATTTTTGCTGAGAAAGCAAATTAAAATCTGGCAGAAATTTCCTCACTTGGGGAATTTCTGGCCACGGCTCAGCCCTCAGGAATTTGGGCTAAAGGCCATAGAAAGGAGGTGAGAAAACTGGAAAAACTCCGTGACTCCGGTGCGTTGGATGATGAGGGTAAAAATGGGATATTCTCGATGTCTAAAGGGAAACAAAACAAATTAAACAAAACTTAAACTCGATGTGAATAAATTTGAGCAAAAGAATATTCAATTGTGTTAACTTAATAAAACTTACATGTAAGAGAACTTGAAATTAATGGGATATAGCTCTAATATCACTTAAACTTTACGAAACTTAAGCTGAAATTTAGCCTAAACTTAACAGGGCCCAAACTTAACGTAATTTAAACTGATCAATACTTAAACTTAATCTAAACAATAAATTTGATGGAAATGAATCTTAATAGAACTTAACATTAACAAAATTAACTCAGACCTAAGAATGACTCCAATTAAAAATATACTTGTATTTTATTCAGCTCTGTCCCCAACTCGAGGACCGGGATTTTCAGCAGGCACAGAAATGTCCTCAAAAACAATCCAAAAAAATCCTCCCCGGGAATGGGAGGGCACCTTCCTGCCAACAAATTCCCGCCTCATTTCTCCCTTCTTCACTCCTATCTTTGTTTCCCCATTAATTGCACAGGGAGATGCTTTGAGTTCCCTCCCCACCCAATCCACCCTGTGGTGAGCTTGGCCAAATTTTATCTCCATTAATGTGCTTATTACATTTGAAAATAAGGAGTGAAAATGTCTGCGAAGGGGGGAGAGCTACATGCAAGGATGTAAATTGGAGAGAGGGAATATTCACATCAAAAACCAGAAATGTGCATTTTGCAGAGCCCTGACGGGTGCTGGGAGATGCTGCAGGGATCCAACAATTGCAGATTTGGGGGACTACAATCTCAGCTTTTCACTGCAGGGATCATCCCCAAATTCAGCCTCGGTTTTTGGTCGGCTCCAGAGAAGCCACTTCAAACAAACCCACTGCACCACCGAAATCCTCCCTGGATGAAGGGAAAACCATCCTGGCTCTTGACGGGCAGTGCAAAGACAGCTCAGTGCAGGTTCCTTCACGTTACGGAAAGCGGTGGATGCCGTTTTCTTTTCCATCTGGAAAAGAGGGGGAGAAAAGGAAAAGGCCGAGGAGCTGCAGCAGTGTTCTTCCCCCTTCCCATGAATGTTTGAAAAATGCTGTTTGCAGTCTCTCAGAGTCAGGGGGATTTTCACAGGGTTTTTTTTTCACAGGTTGTCTGAGAGGTTGTGGACTCCACATCCCTGGAAGTGTCCGAGGCCAGGCTGGAGGAATCTGGGATAATGGAAGGTGTCGGAACTGGATAATCCTTAAATTCCCATCCAAGCAAGCCCCATTCCACGACTCCGTGATTTTTCTGTCTTTCCCCTCCCAGACCCAGGAATGGAGACATTTAAACCTTTCCCTGAACGCTGAATTTGGCATCTCCTGACCAGCCTCCAGCATTCCTACTGCTCCCTTCTTTCTGCTGGCCACAGCCACATCTGCATTCCCGCTTAAATCTTTTCCCAACATTTCCACCTAGGATTATGGCCCAGCACAGCCGGGATTTCCAGGAGAATTCAGGGAGGTGGTGCTGGTGCTGTTCTCCAAAGAGAAATCCCAGCACAGACTGGATTTCCAGGAGAATTCAGGAAGCTGGTGCTGAGTTTTCCAAATAGAAATCTCAGCACAGCCTGGATTTCCAGGGGAATTCAGGGAGGTGTGGTGCTGGTGCTGAGTTTTCCAAAGAGAAATCCCAGCACAGCCTGGATTTCCAGAATTCAGGGAGGTGGTGCTGGTGCTGTTCTCCAGAGAGAAATCCCAGCACAGCCTGGATTTCCAGGAGAATTCAGGGAGCTGGTGCTGAGTTTTCCAAAGAGAAATCCCAGCACAGCCTGGATTTCCAGGAGAATTCAGGGAGCTGGTGCTGGTGCTGAGTTTTCCAAAGAGAAATCCCAGCACAGCCTGGATTTCCAGAATTCAGGGAGGTGGTGCTGGTGCTGAGTTTTCCAAAGAGAAATCCCAGCACAGACTGGATTTCCAGGAGAATTCAGGTAGGTGGGGCTGGTGCTGAGTTTTCCAAAGAGAAATCCCAGCACAGCCTGGATTTCCAGAATTCAGGGAGGTGGTGCTGGTGCTGTTCTCCAGAGAGAAATCCCAGCACAGCCTGGATTTCCAGGAGAATTCAGGGAGCTGGTGCTGAGTTTTCCAAAGAGAAATCCCAGCACAGACTGGATTTCCAGGAGAATTCAGGTAAGTGGGGCTGGTGCTGAGTTTTCCAAAGAGAAATCCCAGCACAGTCTGGATTTCCAGAATTCAGGGAGGTGGTGCTGGTGCTGAGTTTTCCAAAGAGAAATCCCAGCACAGCTTGGACTTCCAGAATTCAGGGAGGTGGTGCTGGTGCTGAGTTTTCCAAAGAGAAATCCCAGCACAGACTGGATTTCCAGAATTCAGGGAGGTGGTGCTGGTGCTGTTCTCCAGAGAGAAATCCCAGCACAGCCTGGATTTCCAGGAGAATTCAGGGAGCTGGTGCTGGTGCTGTTCTCCAAAGAGAAATCCCAGCACAGCTTGGACTTCCAGAATTCAGGGAGGTGGTGCTGGTGCTGAGTTTTCCAAAGAGAAATCCCAGCACAGCTTGGATTTCCAGGAGAATTCAGGGAGGTGGGGCTGGTGCTGAGTTTTCCAAAGAGAAATCCCAGCACAGTCTGGATTTCCAGGAGAATTCAGGGAGCTGGTGCTGAGTTTTCCAAAGAGAAATCCCAGCACAGCCTGGATTTCCAGGAGAATCCAGAGAGGTGTGTGCTGGTGCTGTTCTCCAAAGAGAAATCCCAGCACAGCCTGGATTTCCAGAAGAATCCAGGGAGGTGGTGCTGAGTTTTCCAAAGAGAAATCCCAGCACAGCCTGGATTTCCACGAGAATCCAGGGAGGTGGGGCTGGTGCTGAGTTTTCCAAAGAGAAATCCCAGCACAGCCTGGATTTCCAGGAGAATCCAGGGAGCTGGTGCTGGTGCTGAGTTTTCCAAAGAGAAATCCCAGCACAGCTTGGATTTCCAGGAGAATTCAGGGAGGTGTGGTGCTGGTGCTGAGTTTTCCAAAGAGAAATCCCAGCACAGACTGGATTTCCAGGAGAATCCAGGGAGCTGGTGCTGGTGCTGAGTTCTCCAAAGAGAAATCCCAGCACAGACTGGATTTCCAGAATTCAGGGAGGTGGTGCTGGTGCTGTTCTCCAGAGAGAAATCCCAGCACAGACTGGATTTCCAGAATTCAGGGAGGTGGTGCTGGTGCTGTTCTCCAGAGAGAAATCCCAGCACAGTCTGGATTTCCAGGAGAATTCAGGGAGCTGGTGCTGAGTTTTCCAAAGAGAAATCCCAGCACAGCCTGGATTTCCAGGAGAATCCAGAGAGGTGTGTGCTGGTGCTGTTCTCCAAAGAGAAATCCCAGCACAGCCTGGATTTCCACGAGAATTAATGGAGGCACATGTTGGTGCTGAGTTTTTCAAAGAGAAATCCCAGCACAGCCTGGATTTCCAGGAGAATTCAGGGAGCTGGTGTTGGTGCTGAGTTTTTCAAAGAGAAATCCCAGCACAGCCTGGATTTCCAGGAGAATTCAGGGAATTTGCTTTTCAGGATGCTCTTAAACAGCTTCTGGCAACTCTTCTCCTTGTGCCTGTTGCGTTTCCCACGTCATTCCTAAGGAGAACCAAATTTGTGGAATCGGATATCAAATTCCACCTCAAGACACGAAACCCCCCCCAGAGATTTATTTATTTATTCTTATTATTTCCCTCAGCTCCTCTCCCCTCTTTTTCCCCCTCCTCCTTTATTTTTCAGCTCCTTAAAACATGGAATTGTTGACATTGGAAAAGGCTCCTTGTATCATTAAGTCCCACCAATGACAGCCTTGGACAGAGGTGAATCGTGAATTCCACGGAGAAAATTTGTATTTTTAACTGGATTTTTTTTTTCCCCCCACAGAAAACGGGAGAAAATCAAAATTTCAAATGGATTTTTTTCCACAGAAAACGGGGAAAAAATGAAAACGGATTTTTCCACAAAAATGAGGGGAAAAAAGTAGATTTTAAACCTGGTTCTCCCACAAAATAAAGAAAAAAGGAGGGAAATTTCCCTTTTGTACTGTATCTTAGAAAAAATATAAAAAAAATTTTAAAATTCTGTTTTAAACTGTATTTTTTCCACCAAAAAAGTCAGGGAAGCTTTTCCATTTTGAACTGGCTTTTTAACACAATTTCCACCTTAAAATGGATTTTCCCGCCAAAACAAAGAAAGGAAAATCCATTCTAAATATGACTCTTTTTTTCCACACAAAAAAAAAAATCCCACCAAAATTATTTTAAAGCTTTTGTTGGGGTTTTGTTTGTTTGGGGTTTTTTCCCCACAAATTTCTATTTTAAAAAACATTTTCCAGGAATTTACAGTTTAAACTGGATTCTCTCATCAAAAATATGGAGAAAAAAAATCTATTTTAAGTTAATTTTTCTGCAACTTCTATTTAAAATTGGATTTTTTCACCAAAAATATGGCAAAAAAACCCACCAAAAAGATTTATTTTAAAACTGATTTTTCCCCAACTTCCATTTCCATCTGGATATTTCCTCTAAAAATATGTAAAAATGTATTTGTTAAACTGGATTTTCCCACCAAAAATATGGCCAACACCACCGCCCCCCTCCCCCCGTAAACGGATTTTTCCACAATTTTCATTTTTAACTGGATTTTCCACCAAAAAATATGAAAAAAACCCAACTATTTTAAACTGAGTTTTCCTGGAACTTCCATTTTAAACTGGATTTTCTTACAAAAAATATGGGGGGGTGGGGGGGATCTATTTCAAACTGATTTTCCCGCAACTTTCATTTCAGACTGGATTTTTCTACTACGAATGTAAAAAGAAAAATCTATTTTAAAGTGGATTTTGTCACCAAAAATATGGGGGGGAAAAAAATCTATTTTAAGCTGAGTTTCCTGGAACTTCCATTTTAAACTGGATTTTGTCACCAAAACAAACAAACAAACAAACAAACCCCACAAACAAACAATTAAAAAAAAAAAAAACCAAACCACACCTATTTAAAATTGATTTTTCCACTAAAAATACAGCAAAAAAATATCTATTTTAAACCTCTTTTCCCCCAATTTCCACTCCAAACCGTGTTTTTTTTTCCCCCCCTCTCTGCCGCTCCCCTCAGCGCCCCTGAGGCGGGAACGGCCGCGACCTCCCCAACATGGCGCCGGCCCCCCGCGCGCCCCCGCCACCGCGCCCTCCCCAACATGGCTGCCCTCACTCCCCTCCCCGACCTCCCCCTCATGGCCGCCCCCTCCGCCCTCGCCCTCCCCAAGATGGCGGCGGCGCGGCGCTATGACGCCATACGTCCCGCTCCCCCCCTCTCGCTGTCCCCGGCCTCCTCCGCCGCCGCCGCCGCCGCCGGTCCCCGCCTCCCGCGCTCGCCACCGCGGCGGCCGAGGGCGACTCGCGCCGCCGCCCCGCTCGCCCGCCGCCCGCCCTCCGCCCGCCGCGGCCCCGCGGCGCGGGCCCGCCGCAGCGCAGCCGCTCTGAGGTGAGCGTCCTACCGCGCAATCTCCTCCAGCCCCGGCGCAGCCGCACCAACGCGGGGCCCCCGCCGCCCGCACCCGCTCCCCCGGCGGCCGCCACCGCCCGGCCGAGCCGGGCCCGCGGGGCCGCCCCGAGGCCGCGGCAGCTCGGGGGGACCGGGAAGGGCGGCGGGGGAGAGCGGCCGGGGGGAGCTCGGGGCGGGGGGAGAGCGGGTGCGGGGCGGCCTCGGAGCTCCGGCCCGGCCCGGCCGGGCGGGGGAAGTTGGGCCGCGGCCGCAGACATTGGCGGGGCTTTTGCTTCGCCCTTTTTCCTGGTATTCTCCGAGCCCCTTCTTTCCTGCTTTTAGCCCTCACCACCCTTTTTTTTTAAAAAAAAATATTATTATTATTATTATCTCCATTATCCCTCCTTTTTTTTTTTCTTTCCCTTTCATCCACTCCCTTTTTTTTATTTCACCCCTCCTTGTTTTGCCTTCACCCACGGTTTTTTTTTTTGTTTTCACCTCCATTTTTTTATTCTTCGCACTCCCTTTTTTTCCCTTCACCCCCATTTTTTAACTCTTCACAGCCCGTTTTTTTACTCTTCACACCCCTCTTTTTTTCTCTTCACCCCCATTTTTTAACACTTCACATCCCATTTTTTTTATTCTTCACAACCCCCTTATTTTTTCCCCTTCACCCCTTTATTTTTCTCCTTTACCCCCTTATTTTTTCCCCTTCACCCCCTTATTTTTTCCCCTCCACCTCCTTATTTTTCCCCTTCACCCCTTATTTTCCCCCTTCACCCCCTTATTTTTTCTCCTTTACCCCCTTATTTTTTCCCCTTCACCCCCTTATTTTTTCCCCTCCACCTCCTTATTTTTCCCCTTCACCCCTTATTTTCCCCCTTCACCCCCTTATTTTTTCCCCTTCACCCCCTTATTTTTTTCCCCTTCACCCCCCTGTTTTTTTTTTCCCTTCATGTCCCCTTCCCGCCCCCCATAATCAATTAGGTTGTAAAAGGCCTCAGAGATAAGAAAGTCCAACCTTGGTGAAATTTCTCTTCGTGCCCCCTTTTTTCCCCCCCCCCCCTTCACCCTTAGACTTTTTTTTCCCCTTCCTATTTTTTTCCCCCCATAATCACAGAACCACTTAGGTTGGAGAAGACCTCTGAGCTCTTTGATGAATTTCCCCTTCGTTCTCCCTTTTCCCCCCATTTTTTTCCCTGTCATCCTTCTTTTTTCCCCTTTTTCCCCTCCTTCCCTATATTTTTCTTTACATTTTTTACATGTATAATTTCCCTCCCTCTGTACAGGAGGCTGGGAGCGAGTTGAAACGTGTTAATCGCTCACCTCCCCTCCGTTTAATATTCCCAAAAAAGGGGTGTGACTGGCTATGTATTAAAATACCCCCCCCAAAAAAAAGGGCTCTAAAACATCTGGCTCAGGACAGACCTGAGGTGCTCAGGACCTTTTTTAGTGTAAATAATAATTAAGGGACGGAAATAATTCACCTCAAGACTCTTCCTTCATTTGAGGTTACCAAGTCTGAGCTTTCTTGCCGCTACAGATGATTTTCATTGCGTGGGGTGATGTTTTCTCTGCTCAAGTTCGGGAACTCTGCTTTATGTTTTTGTTTTCATTATTTTTATTTCTGCTTCGCCGTACTGTTATTTCCAGAATTTGGGATTTTTAATCCCTTAGGCAGGGCTGGTTTATTGTGGTTTTGTTTCCAAGCCTTGCTGGTCTCTGGTTTTCGACCCTACTTCCCACATCCTGAGAGGATTCCCAGCGTCAGCTCGTCCTCACTTCAGCCTCTCCTCTCCTTCTCCTCCGCCTCCCAATTGCTCCTTTCCAAATCCTCTCACAATCAGCTTTAAATTCCCAAACACTACGGGAATAGGTGGGAGAACTGTCCATATTTTTAACTGAATTTTTCCGTGCCGGGGGCAAAAACTGGGAGCGACGATTCTTTTTTTTTTTTTCCCCCTCCTGTCAAAGGTGAAAGAGGAAATGTTTGATGATGATGATACCTGCGGAAAGCTGAGCATTGTACTGATTTTTCAGGGTTTTAATCTTGCCCATCCACCCCTGGAAAAGTCCAAGCTTGGCTTGGACGGGGCTTGGGAGGTGTGATGGGATGGGATTTACGGTCCCTTCCAACCCGAACCATTCCACAATTCCAGGAATCACAGCGCTCCTCCGTAGTTTCTCCGCGCGTTCGGTGTTTCGCAGAGCGTCTCCGTTGGTTTTCACGGGGTTGTGTTGCGTTCTGGTGGTTTTTCCACGAGCCTCATGTCGTTTCTGTCAGGTTTTATGAGCCTGGAGCCCTCGGCCTCTTCCCCTGCAGGTTTTCTGCTGCTCCTGGGATGTTTTAGGATTTAGGAAATGAGGGGTGTGACGGAGCTGACTTGGCCAGGACAAAACAAAAACCCCATTCCAGAAGTTAAATTCAAATTTAAACCATCCTGGCAAACCCAGCTTGGTGTGGATCGGAGGTCTCACCTCCACCAGGAAAATGGAAAACTTGGCGGGGATTAAGCTTTTTTCCCAGGGAAGTGGTGGAATCTCCATCCCTGGAATTGTTCCAGATCCCGTGGATGTGGCACCTGAGGCCGTGGTTGGAGCTCAATGCTCTTGCAGGGCTTTCCCAACTTTGCCAATTCCATGATTCCGTGAGCAAAGGCCGCTTTGCTCCCAGGAGAGCTTGGCCTCATGGGGTTTTTCCTGCCAGTTTATTGTCTGGAATTCCCTGGACAGAAGCTCCTGTGCCAGTTTATTGTCTGGAATTCCCGGGACAAAAGCCCCTGTGCCAGTTTGTTGTCTGGAATTCCCGGGACAGAAGCCCCTGTGCCAGTTTGTTGTCTGGAATTCCCTGGACAGAAGCTCCTGTGCCAGTTCTGGAATTCCCGGGACAGAAGCCCCTGTGCCAGTTTATTGTCTGGAATTCCCGGGACAGAACCTCCTGTGCCAGTTTATTGTGTGGAATTCCCAGGACAGAAGCTCCTGTGCCAGTTCTGGAATTCCCTGGACAGAAGCTCCTGTGCCAGTTCTGGAATTCCCAGCACAGAAGCTCCTGTGCCAGTTTGTTGTCTGGAATTCCCTGGACAGAAGCTCCTGTGCCAGTTTATTGTCTGGAATTCCCTGGACAAAAGCCCCTGTGCCAGTTTGTTGTGTGGAATTCCCGGGACAGAAGCTCCTGTGCCAGTTCTGGAATTCCCAAGACAGAAGCTCCTGTGCCAGTTTGTTGTCTGGAATTCCCAGGACAGAAGCTCCTGTGCCAGTTCTGGAATTCCCTGGACAAAAGCCCCTGTGCCAGTTTGTTGTGTGGAATTCCCGGGACAGAAGCTCCTGTGCCAGTTCTGGAATTCCCAGGACAGGAGCTGCTGTGCCAGTTTATTGTGTGGAATTCCCAGGACAGAAGCTCCCGTGCCAGTTCTGGAATTCCCTGGACAGAAGCTCCCGTGCCAGTTCTGGAATTCCCAGGACAGAAGCCCCTGTGCCAGTTTGTTGTCTGGAATTCCCAGGACAGAAGCTCCTGTGCCAGTTCTGGAATTCCCAGGACAGAAGCCCCTGTGCCAGTTTGTTGTCTGGAATTCCCAGGACAGAAGCTCCTGTGCCAGTTTATTGTGTGGAATTCCCAGCACAGAAGCTCCTGTGCCAGTTCTGGAATCCCCAGGACAGAAGCTCACACCAGGTGTCTTGGTGTGAGGAATTCTTCACGTGTTGGGATTTCGTCACTTTTCCGTGTCTCAGGAGGCCGGATCTCCTTTTTTTCAGCCTTAAACCAGGCAATTTAACTTCTGGCCTGGAATATTTCGGCTTTGTAGGGGAAACCAAGGAGCACCAGTAGAATGGAGGAGCCCAAACTGGGAGCACCCTTCTAGGCTGGTCACCTCCAACTTCTGCCATGTGCACGCACAAACCCTGGGAATATTTCCATTGCTTTTCCGAAGGAGGGAGATTTCCGTGCAGTTTCTCTCTCTGGAAGGGTTTGGGAATTGTTTGTTTGTTTTTTTATGCATTACCCTTCTCTGATCTGGGAAATCATCATCCAGGAAGGCATCAGGGCACAGTGAACTCTGCTACGCTCCTAAATCCTTTTACCAAGGAAATTTAATCCGGCCTTTTCCACAGAAGAACATTCTGTGCCCTCAAGTAGGAGTGGTGGGGCTGTGTTGATGATTTTCGGTGCAGGGAGTTCTGCGAAATTCAGCCTTGGACTTTTATCTTCCTCGGGCTGCTCCTGAAGTTGATCCGTGGGAAAGGAAAAAAAAAACCCCAACAACTGCAGTTCGGATATTTTGTTACCTTTACCCATTACCCAGTGCCCGAGATGCTTAATAAAATTATTTTGAACCACTTTTTTGGGGGGTTTTAAAATAACTCCTGCTGCACAGTGGGGATTTTATTTGTGCCCTTGAGTGTCCAACAACCCTCTGAGGGAAGAACCTTGTCCCAAAATCCGGCCTAAACCCCCTGGCACGGCTCCAGCCATTCCCTTGGATGAATTGGGACCTGTCCTGGTGTGGGTTTAGAGGGAATCCGTCCTCTTAGGGTTTGGAATTCAGCTTTTTTGTCATTTTAATGCTTTCCCACATTCCCACTGTCGGGTGCAGGTCCACGCCCCTGCCCTTGATCCAGTTATCGTTTATTTTGGTGATTCAGTTTCTGTGTCTGCTCTCGTGAATCGCTCCCATCAGCTCGTTTCGTCCGAAATCCAAACCGGGTAAATTAAATAAATCCTGGCAAAAACCCCCTCTGGTTTTTGCTGATGTTGCGAACTATAAAACTCAGAACGTCATTGGTGTCTTTTTATCTCTTCAAACTTCCACCAGAAACTCTCACGGCTTCCCAACCTAAAGGCTGCAGTGGAATATGAGGGAAATTTGAAGGTCCAGAGCTGTGCAAGGCTTTGTGCCAGGGCTGGAGGAAACTCTCACCTGATCCAGGCTAAACCTGGACCATCCAGCACCTTCCAGCTTTGGGGAAATTGAGATTTGTTCTGCAAACCACTGCAGCAATTTCGATATTTGTGTCTTCTCCAATTCCGGTCCTTCTACTTCTGATTTTTTTTTTCTCTTTTTTTTTTTTTTTTTCCCCCCAAAAAACTGGTGGTGCTGATGCAGTTGCCAGGTGGACGGTCCCACAGGGAGGGCTGGCTGGGGTTTGTCCACGTTGTGGGGAACCTCGGAGCCCGTTATCCTTTGGGAATATCGCAGCTACAAGCGGGAGTGTTTCACCCGGAGTGTGAGAGGCTTTGATTTGCAGCTCAGGGCATTTCCAGTTTTTTTCGGGAAGGACTCCCAGGCCGCCCTGGGTTTGCTGTGAGGGAGTCGCTTGCCAGACCCCGAGAAGGAATCCCAGAAGAAGTCCGGGAGGGAATCCTTTCCCCTGCCAGGTGGAGCCCGGGGAGCTGCCGGCCGCATTCGGCGGAGCTCGCAGCTCGTCCCGATCCACACTGGCGTTCTGATGCCGGGGAAATCCCGTCTTGGGGTTTTTTTTCCCTCTTGGAAAAAAGGATGTAGCCGGACAAAAACCCCTTAGGAGGCTCGGGTTGGCAGGTGAATTCCATCTCAGGACTGGGAATTCCAGCGTTTCCTTCCTGTTTTCCACCCTTTCTCGGGGACCGTGCTGTTTTTTCCGGGGAGCGGAGCCCGGGTTGGTGCTGGAGGATGAAAGCGGGTCTCTCCTGGGCTGAGAGCGTTATTTTCGTTGTTATTTCCGTTCGGCAGACGCGTGAATTATCTCACCCGTTCGTGTGCTGCCTGTGGCGCCTATAAATCATAAATGCCGACCTCGGAGGGAAGCTCAACTTTCTCAGCCCTGCGAAATTCACCTGAGCTCTAACACAGAAGGGAAAAAAAAACCCCATCAAAGTGTTATTTTCACTCACAGGCCACGTTTGCTTGTAAATCAGCGTGAGGAAGCCGAACCAGCAGTAACCGAGTCCCTCCCACTGTTGATTACATAAGCATCTAATTAAAGGAATCAAACAGGGACGGCTTGGAAAACTTCCCCATAGTCTGGGTCAAAAATACTTGCAAAACCACAGCCCCCGAGTGCTCGTGTTTTATTTGTGCTGTGTAAATGAAGACGTTTATTTTTGGTGCCGGCCATTGGAGGCTCCTGCTGCTTCTGCAGCCGCTTCCTTGGGCGCCGGGAAAATCCTTTAACTCCCGATTTCCCTTTGGAAGGGGAATGGGATTTAAACAGTGCTGCTCCCTTCCGTCCCCAGGAGGAGCTGGTGGGTTCAGAGCTCTTCTCGTGGTTGCTTTGGGTTGAAAGTTGGGTTATTTTCAGGCTTATTAATTCTGCATCATGAGCCTTCCCGTGGATTTGGGGGCGAATCGGTGAGCTCGGTCCCTCGCTCCAGAAGGAAACGGTGAATTTCCCTGGGATTGGCTGGAATACTTCAGCCCTGATGGTCAGAGGCGTGTGCAGATGGAGGTGGTGGTTCTGGAGGGACGTGGAAGACGCGTGAAGAGCAAAACCTAGCAGCAAATTAAAAAATCCATTTGCGGCGGATCGGAGCGCGGGGTTGGGCGCAGGAGCTGTGGGAGCTCGGAATTCCCGCGGGATTTGCGTGCCGTGCTCAGAGCGGGAAAAGCAGCGAGCTGGGATGGCTCGGGGCTCCAGTTCCAGGGTGGATCGGTTCTGGATCAGCCTCAGAGTCCCCCCTGCCCGTCTGGGAGGCAGGAGGGGACGCAGGGAGCGCCCGGCCTGTTCGACAGGCTCCGTCAGTGCGGAGAGGGAAATGTGGGATCCTCCTTTAAACCCAGCTTAGAGGTGCTTTAGGCCTGAGAGACTCGCAGGCAAAACCTCCCTGGTGCGGTTGGGCTGGAAATGCGCTTTTTTTTTTTCCCTTCAGAAGACACAAATTTTGCTGGTGTGGAATGTGGATGGGAGTTTCTCACGTACCTGCTGTGTTGTTTGCTCGGGGTTCCCTTTCCCTTCTCTGGGTCGTGGAGTCGTCCTGGGATTGTGGAATGGTTTGGGCTGGGAGGACCTTAAAGCTCCATGGTGCCACGGGCAAGGACACCTCCCACTGTCCCAGGCTGCTCCAGCCTGGCCTTGGACATTCCAGGGATCCAGGGGCAGCCACAGCTGCTCTGGGAATTCCCAGAACTTCCTGTGGCCAAAGAGCCACGTGCCCTGAGATCCCCAGACACCAGAGAAAAGAAGGCTCAGGATGTGGCCTCTCAAAGCCAAACTGTTGGGGATTTAATCCACATAAACTGAAAAAAAACCCCTGGAATTTAACGTGAATGCTGGTGGTGGTAAAGTCATGAAGGGATCACAGAGCCGTGGGATGGTTTTGGGTGGGAAGAGACCGTTCAAGGTCATCCAGTCCATGGCAGGGACACCTCCCACTGTCTCAGGCTGCTCCAACCTGGCCTTGGACATTCCAGGGATCCAGGGGCAGCCACAGCTGCTCTGGCAATTCCAGCCCAGGCAGGAATTCCTGATTCCCAAGATCCCATCCAGCGCTGCCCTCTGGCACTGGGAGCCATTCCCTGTGTCCTGTCCCTCCAGGCCTTGTTCCCAGCCCCTCTGCAGCTCTCCTGGAGCCCCTTTGGGCCCTGGAACGTTCTGGAAGCTCTCCCTGGAGCCTTCTCCTCTCCAGGTGAGCATTCCCAGCTCTCCCAGCCTGGCTCCAGAGGGGCTCCAGCCCTTGAAGCTCCTCTGGGCTCTCTCCAGCAGCTCCAGGTCCTTATGTTTAGCAGTTCCCAGTGGATTTTCCAGGGAATTTTTCCTCCTCAAGTGCATATTTTTCAGGGCAGCCAAGCAAACACGTTCTTGAACCACTAGAACTTCGAGAAAGGGTGGCCAGACTGTAGTTTTGGGTGGATGTTTGGTGATTAAACGTGTCCAGAACTGTGAAAGGGTGGCCAGGCTGTTGTTTTTGGTGGAAGTTTGGTGACTAAACGTGTCCAGAACTGTGAGAGGGTGGCCAGGCTGTCGTTTTTGGTGGAAGTTTGGTGACTAAACGTGTCCAGAACTGTGAGAGGGTGGCCAGGCTGTTGTTTTTGGGTGGAGGTTTGGTGATTAAACATGTCCAGAACTGTGAAAGGGTGGCCAGGCTGTCATTTTGGGTGCAAGTTTGGTGATTAAATGTGTCCAGAACTGTGAAAGGGTGGCCAGGCTGTCGTTTTGGGTGGAAGTTTGGTGACTAAACGTGTCCAGAACTGTGAAAGGGTGGCCAGGCTGTCGTTTTGGGTGCAAGTTTGGTGACTAAAAGTGTTCAGAACTGTGAAAGGGTGGCCAGGCTGTTGTTTTTGGTGCAAGTTTGGTGACTAAACGTGTCCAGAACTGTGAAAGGGTGGCCATGCTGTGGTTTTGGGTGGAAGTTCGGTGACTAAACATGCTCAGAACTGTGAAAGGGTGGCCAGGCTGTGGTTTTGGGTGGATGTTTGGTGACTAAACGTGTCCAGAACTGTGAAAGGGCCAGGCTGTCATTTTGGGTGGAAGTTTGGTGATTAAACGTGTTCAGAACTGTGAAAGGGTGGCCAGGCTGTGGTTTTGGGTGGAAGTTTGGTGACTAAACGTGTCCAGAACTGTGAAAGGGTGGCCAGGCTGTTGTTTTTGGTGGATGTTTGGTGACTAAAAGTGTTCAGAACTGTGAAAGGGTGGCCAGGCTGTGGTTTTGGGTGCAAGTTTGGTGACTAAACATGTTCAGAACTGTGAAAGGGTGGCCAGGCTGTCGTTTTGGGTGCAAGTTTGGTGACTAAACGTGTCCAGAACTGTGCTGTCTGTTCTTACCACGTGCTGATCTTGTTAATGCCACGTGAGCACCGAGTCCTTGAGGTGATCCATCGTAATTTTGGGCACCACAACAGAAAAAAGGTGCAAAGGTACTGGAGAGTGTCCAAAGGGGGGACACAGGGATGGGGAAAGGGCTGGAGGGGCCGCGGGAGGAGCAGCTGAGGGGATTTGGGTTTGTCCAGCCTGGAGCAGAGACTCACTGGGGGCTGCTCTGATCTCTGCTCTCTGTGACCGTGACAGGAACGGTGTGAGACGGTGCCAGGGCAGGGGCAGCTCGGATGTCAGGTTGGATATCAGGGAAAGGTTCTTTCCCAGAGGCGCTGGCACGCTGATTCCCCAGGAATGGTCGCAGCCTCGAGCTCCAGGAGCGCTTGGACAGCTCTCTCAGGGACAGAGTGGGATTTGCTGGGGGGGGTCTGTGCAAGGCCAGGAGCTGGATTGATGATCCCGTGGATCCTTTCCAACTGAGGATATTCCCAGACGTAGCCAGGGCTGGACAGAGTTTGTCCACGCTGGGACACACGGTGATCCTTCACAGCATCCTCGTGGGGACGAGCGTTTCTGTCAGCACCCTCTTGCTCAAACCTTTGTGTGTTACCCCCTTCCCATTCTCTTTTCCTCTGGTAGTCCAGCATAACCGCTAATCCTCTCTCTCCGTAAAAGAGGATTAAAACCGGGAACATTTGCACCTTACAGCAGCCAGGGCCGCGCTCCGTCTTTTCCCAGCGGGAATCCCGATGGCTGCGCCTCTGTGCCCAGCCAGGAATGCTTCAGCAAACCGCAGCCTGTGCTTTTTGGGTCCCTTAAAATCCTTAAAAGACCCCTTTTGCCCGTTAATTAAAAAAAAGCAGGATGGGCTGAAGATGAGCAGCTCGCTCCACGCTGTTAAAAACGACTCCTGGGCTCCGCAGGTCTGGGGAAAATGGGTCAAAATTGGGATTTCTGCGTGGCTCTTGAACTAAAATGCAGGAGTGCGTGTCAGGCGACGGAGTATTGCCTCAGAGAATGGCATTTGTCGTGTTCTGCTTCCTCAGCTCTTGGCAGATCCTGCAAAAAAAAGATTTTAGGATAAAAGGTGGATACTGTTCAAGGGGAGGGTCACCCCGAATTGCTTCCTGTGGAACCTGCAGAGCCTGGGGCAGGGCCAGGAATGCGAAATGAGAATTCCATCCTGTGGTTTAGGGTTCTGGGCTGCGGTTTCGCTGCCAGTTTTGGGTTACACACGGCTGGCACCGGCTGGGATGTGGAGATGCCCTTCCCCAAATGTGAAATGTGCCATTTGTTTTTCCTGGGGAGGGCTGATCCCACCGGGATATTGTTTCTGGGTGCCAAAACTTGAGTCTTCAAGAGGAACCCAGGAATCCACCTCATCCTTGCTTCCTGCTGCTGTTCGGTGCTAAATGCACGAAATTTAGCTGCAGAAAGGACCAAATTGCAAACCACGTTATCCCTGATGCGTCCTATCACATTGCCCAATGGGCAGCAAAGTAGGAGGTTTTATCCTGATAAATACCTGTGAAATCCCGTTTGTTTCTTTTCCAGCCACGCGGTGAAGTTTTTCCTGCAGGGGGGATTTCTTTGCTTTTTTTGATGTGAGATCGTGACAAAGAGAGCTCATTAAGAGAAGGAATTTTGGTTTTGTTTGCTAGAATCCACTTCACTTCCGGGCTTTTCACGCGAGCTTTGGGGTTTTTTTTAAAATTATTTTTATTTTTTTCTTTTGTTCCCCGTGCTAATTAAAAAGATCGGTTTACTAACGTTGTGCCACAGGAGGACGCTGTGGAACGAGAGCTGTTGTGCTTGAGTCGCCGCATCTGTGCCAACCCCGTAAATGAGATGTTCACTTGGATCTTGATAGGAGGGGGATAAATTAGAGAGCCTTATCTCGCTTGGTGCCCGCTATCAGTTGTGCTGCTGACAGGAGTCCGTGTCTCCAGTCCTGGAAAAACCTTTCCCATCCAAAACCTTGCTTCCAGAGCTTCCGAAGGTGCTCCACCAGGAAAAAAAATTTAAAAAAACAAAACAAAACTGTTTTTTATCAGGTTGAGGTGTAGGCCTCAAAATTCTCCCCGTGAACAAGGGAACATTTTTATTTTTATTTTTTTTCTTCCCCGTGGAAAATGGGGATTTTGGTGTTTAAGTGTGCATTTTTCAATGAGTTGTGGTGATAAGTGAGATATGAATCAAGCATAATCCCGGTGAGCGGTGTCGTTCGCTTATCAAACCCGCAGGGGTGATTCGCTCTGGGCTCGGTTTTATACAGGAGTGTTATCAAATTCACCCTGAATACAAATTAATGAGATTTACCCTGGCGAGAGATGCCAGTGCGAGGTGGGAATCGTGGAAAGAGCTGTGTCCCTGTGCTTGGGAGCCTGGAATCACCTGCTAGGGATGTTCTGGGATCACCTGAGCATCCTCCTTCTCCTGTCCTCGTGGAGAAAACACCGGGAGAAGGTCTGGGACCGGCTCAGACAGCCGAATGATGGGAGTGGGAGCTTTTTCCTGCGTTTTCCCAAAATTCCCCTGTGTTTTCCCAGAATTTCCCTTGGAATTGGCTGGCACAGAGCTCCTGGCAGCTCTGATTTCTCCTGGGAGTGGTTTCTCAGCCAGCCTTGTCAGGAAATGCTGTGAGGGAGCTCCTGGCTGGGAGCTGGATGAGTTCCAGGCACCAGGTTGGCCCAGACGGAGGAGAAACAGAGCCAGGGCATCTCCAGGATTGGCCATTCCTGCTTTTTCAAGGTTGCCCCTCTAATCCTCCCCTCAGCTGGCAGCAGCTCCTGTAACCCAGACCATCCCCAAACCACCGAAACCGGCTCGTTTCTGGCCGTTCCCATCCGAGGGAAGACACAAATCTCTCAGGACTAACGAGGTTTGACAGACACCACCGGTGAAAATCGTGGAATGGATGGAAATCGTGGAATTGGCGGATGGAAAGCCATCCCCGGCTTTGTGTTTGTTCCCGGATGGGGTTGGCTCTCCGTGGTTGTGACCATGGGGACACGGTGGGTGTGGGATCTGCAGGTGATGAACCAGGATGTACCCGCTCTCCTGGAAAACCGCGCGGAGGGTCTTGTGCCAGAGCGGGGAAAGCAGGACTGGACAATGTCAAAGGTACAATTCCACCCAGACAGGATTTGGTTTTATTAGTAAATGGCCAGTGATCGATTTCTTGCCGAGATGGGTTTTCACTCACGAATTATCCCAGGCCGCCTCTGCAGGGGAATTGGAGTTTTTGACGACACGCAGCCGGAAGTTGGGAAGGGCTTTTTAAAGGACGCGTTCCTGAGCCCTAAGTGCGGAGGAAGCGCTTTTTAATCTGATTGAATCCACCGAGTGTGACCCAGTTGACTGAAAAAGCTCCTTCACATCACGTCAGCCCAGATCATCAAAGGTGCTTTTGATCCCACCACGAGCTGCCAGCGGTGCCGGTGCTGCTGTGACGGGGAGGAGGAGGAGGAGGAGGAGGAGGAAGAGTTGCAGCCACAAACAGATCTTAAAATAAATGGGCGTGGGGCCCTCCTCACCCTCAGTGTGGAAGGAGCTGGGAAGTCCTGGGTGCCACCAGCAGCTCCTCGGTGAGCTGTGGAACCGGGGAGCTGCTCCAGCCTTGGAGATGAAGCAGCATTTGGTGAGGAATCACCACGGCTCCCTCCCTGCGAGGGGAAGGGAAACAGCAAACAGAGGCCAGCCCCTGATTTTTAGAGGATGATTTCCGACAGAGGCGCGTGGGAAGGGTGAACACCACGGGGAAGGACCCCACGGGGATCACAGGAGCTCTCCAGGACAAAAGTGTGGTGGTGTTTAATGCAGAGAAAACGACTTATTTATGGCAGAGGCCTGAACCCGTCAAACTCCAGATGCCGCACAGAAGAGCAGAAGAAAGGCAGGAGGTGCTGCAGGTTTTCTGGAAAACGCCTGGAGCAGGATTTCCCTGAAGTGAAAGCACCAGCTTGAATAAAGAACCAGAATTTCTCTTTCTTTTTCGAGATTCCCGTGTAGTGCCAGCCAGAGTGCCCCATGCTGAGCTCCTGTGGTGGAGCAGGGGTGTCAGTAAGGGATTGGTGCTGACTGAGGCGCAGGGATCAAACAGAAAATGGCTTGGGAAAGGAAAAACCAGGAGTGTTGTCATTGCTTTGAAAGAAACGAGGAAACAAACCAGAGTTTGTTCCTGAGAGTGTAGGATTGACCTGCTCAAATAAATCCTTTAAATTACTTAATTTTTTTTTAAAAAAAAAGGCAATTTAAACCAAAATAAATTAGAAACCCTGGGAGCATCTGATGTCCCCTGAGCTGACTGAGTAACCACAGCACCCACTTGTCTCTTCCTTTCTCCGTGCTTTTGCTGAGTACAAGGCGTGATTTTGGGGAAAAGTGATGTGAAAAATCTTAATCTACAATCTGTGTGCTGCTCTGTGTGTTTGGGAGGGTCCAAACAGCACCAGGGATTGGTTTAGTGGTGACTTTGGGGGGGACAGCAATTGGATTTGGTGATCCTGGAGGGCTTTTCCAGCCTGAGCTGTTCCATTATTCCGTCTCTTCCGTGGTTCGAAGGTTTTGGAGGTTGGCAGCATTTCTCCTGAGTCTCATCCTTGGTCAGGAGAGAAAGGTCCATGACCTGAGCAGCCTGGGATGAGAACAGGGATGGCCCCCTGACCTCGTTAATGTGTCTGTTAAACCAGCCGGGGACTTTGATGGCTCCTGAAGAGGATTCTGAGTTTTCAGAACCTTTTCCTCTCTTTTTCCCCTCCCCTGTAGTTTCCAACTCCTCGCAGAGTTGCAGAGCTGCTGCTTGAGCTGGGGGCATCCATCCAATAACGCTCATTGCAGGGATGGGATTTCCTTCTCCCCAAAGCCTTTAGTTTTTGGGAAAGGTTGTGCACCCTCAGCGGGCTGTGCGAGAGCTGAGCTCTCCATTTTCCGCCGGGGATTTGCTGATTCCTGCAATTTCAGTTACAGAATTTTAGTCTCAGTTATGAAATGTCGTATTGGTTTTGGTGTTGATGCTGGTCCAGAAGGCAGGGGAGCTTTTCCCGTTTGGTTTTCCACCCGGAATGACCCACTCTCGATGTGAAAACATGAAGGCTGAATCCTGACAATCAGGATACTTAGCAAAAGAAGCAAGTTCTGTAAGGACATCGACTTGATTGATCAATTTGAACACGAGATCCTCGTGTTTGGTGTTCTGGGTGCCGTTGGTTGTTCCCACCCTGTTCCAGAGTGGTGGGATCATGGAATGGGTTGGGTTGGAGGGGACATTAAAGCCCACCCAGTGCTGTCCCCTGCTTTGGGCCACCTTCCACTGTCCCAGGCTGCTCCAAGCCCCGTCCAGCCTGGCCTTGGACGCTTCCAGGGATCCAGGAGCGGCCACAATTACTTTGGGCAACAGGGAAGAATTTCTTCCTTATGTCTAACCTAAATCTACCCAATTTCACTTAAAACTCTGCCCCTGCATTCCCCAAGGTCCCTTTCGTGGTTGGATCCTGGGAGGATTCCTCTCGTCCATGCTCACGAGAGGACAGAGCAAGGAGGTCTCCCAAAATCTCCACGATTCCTATTTTGCTCCCTTTCAGAATTATTTAAACCACCAAAGAAGCGAGACCCAGCGATTCTTTCACTTATCGCTGATCTGAGCAGGGTTTCAAACTGATGAGGTTTGGGCTGAGTCGGTAAAAAATGGCCTCAGGATTTAACATCCCAGAGGATAAATGCTCGTCTCCAGCAGCATCTGAGGCAAAACCTCTTCAGCGGGATGAAGGTTTAAAATCATTCCAGGCCCCGCCTGCGTGAGGGAGTTTCTGCTGCCGCTCCTCACGATTTTTTTTTTTTCTGGTGTGGAATCTTTATTTTGGGCTCAGTTTTGAGCAGCCATTGACCTGGATGGAGGTGGTAGAGGATGGTGTCTGGGGGTTTTTTTTTGGGGGGGAGCGGGGGTTGAGTTATGACTTGTTGCATTCACACCACAGAGAAGCTCGTTTCAGTCCACGTGGGCTTAAATTTGGTGTAGAATTGGTGGGGTTTACGACCAGTTCCTGATGTTTTCTGGTGGTTTGAGTGGTGCAGCTCTGCTGTTTCCTCCTGCAGTCTGGTGTTCCTCAACAGCCCCTGGTCAGGGCTGACAGGACATCAGAGGAGCCCCCGACACACTCGTGAAGCAGCTGCGCTGTGTGACCAGCGGCACCTTGCCCTCATATTTTTTATAAGCGTTTAAAATTACTTTAAAACTACTTCTGGCTGTCATCCAGTCCTTCTGGAGTAAGCCACAGCCACCAGGAAATGTCACCTCGGCATCCTTAGGCTTTCCCTGCGCCTGAAACCGCTCCGGTTTCGGGAGGAAAACAGGGATCAGCGTTCCTTTTCTGGAGCGGTGAATGCTCATCCCTAAAGCCAACCAGGAGCAGCTTTCCTTTCATCCTTTCATCCCTGGGCCCGGATCCCTGCTCAGATCCATGCGTCACAGGGATGTTTTGCTGGGCCAGGTTGGTGACACCTTCACCTGCCAGGCCCACAAAGCCTGGCAAAGGCAGGAATCCTTTGGGAATAATTTGAATATGGGAATGGCTTCCCAAGGTTTCAGTGTTTGTGGTGTTTGTTGCCTTTGGGTGGGAGGTTTCCTTCCAGGGGCATCATCCCTTGTCTTGGGGTCTTGGAAGTCGCTGTGCTCTATTGATCGTGTTCTGATCACGTTTTCCCACGGATTTTTTAAATTTTCAGTGGAAATACCCGACATTGCATTGCTCCAGTAAGAAAAGCAGCAGTGTCCCCTTTCAGGAAAAGCTCGGTGTCTTGGGAAATCTGTTAAGCTGCTCCGTAAGGATTTGCTTGAAATTTTTTTTATTTTTTTTTCCCCCACCCGTTTCTCTCCGGCGATGGCAGAATGAGTTCCTTGGAAGGAGGTTAGGGCAGATGGCTTTTCCACCCGAAATCTTCAGTTTGTCTCAGTGTACCTCAGTGCCTCAGTCCCGTCCTCGCTGGCACTGTTTGAGCTCCTGCTATTTTTGGATGGTTCTAATATTACAACCCAAGTTGTAAACAGGGTTGGACAGCAGCAATTTTTTAGGGAGGTTTGGGAGTCTGAAGCTGGTTTGGCTTTAGCTTTAGCCTCAGGAGGTTTGTGACAGTCTCACTGCAACAATTCTGCCGTCCCTCAGGCTGGAATATTCCCCACTGCCAATCCCTCAGTGTCTGTTAAATGCCTTCAGGGATGGGGACTCCAGCACTTCCCTGTTCCACTGACGACCCTTTTGGAGAAGAAATGTTTCCTAAAATCCCATCTAAGCCTCCCCAGCACAACTTGAACCCATGTCCTCTTGTCCTGAGCCTTGGGAGAAGAGACCAACCCTCACCTGGCTGCAACCTCCTTTTTGTTTGGTCAAAATAACCCTCTTGACAAAATGCTTTCAGTTCCCCCGTCTCACCGACCCCTCCATGGCATTCCATGATCTGGTGTCAGTTAGGAGCTGTAATTCCATGTCCGTCTGTCCACGTCAGGACCTTTTTTTGTTTATTTTCTTACTCCCTGCAGCTGCTCACCTCTCCCTGCTCTTTGCCCTGAGCAGGAACCGATTCCATTTGGGGAATCTGTTTTTTGAGGGGTCCAGGTTCTAGTTCTCCTGTTTGAAAACGCCTTTAGGGATGTGCCGTTTTCTTTTCCGCGAAACGTACGGCAGGCACGGGCTGAAAATACCCCTGCACCTCCCTGGTCCTGGTCCTTCTGCACGGATCTGTGTTCCCGGTGTGCGGCCCAGGGCCCTGCTGACTCTGTAAGCTGCTGCTTTGCTCAGTGCTTTACCTCTGGACGCCTTCAATAAATCACTTCTCTGTGATATTTGTGCTCGGGTTGTGACGGCTTTGCCTGTCGCTGAGCTCCGAGTCCAGGTCTGGGCCCTTCCTGGCCAGAAAGATCTGGAGGGGCTGGAGTGTGTCCAGAGAAAGGAATGGAGCTGGGAAGGGGCTGGAGAAGCAGGAAAAGCTGAGGGAGCTGGGAAAGGGGCTGAGCCTGGAGAAAAGGGGGAACAGGGAGGAGCTGGGGCTCTGCACAAGTCCCTGACAGGAGGGGACAGCCGGGGGGGTCGGGCTGTGCTCCAGGGAACAGGGACAGGAGCAGAGGGAACGGCCCCAGGATGGATTTTAGGGAAAATTCCTCCATGGAAAAGGTTGTCAAGCATTGGAATGAGCTGCCCAGGGAGGTTTGGAGCCCCCATCCCTGCAGGGATTTCAAATCCATGTGCACGTGGCACTTGGGGACACGGGCAGCGGTGGCCTTGGCAGCGCTGGAACGATTGGACTCCGTGATCTCGTGTGTGATGGGTGATTCCTCACCTGGCTGTCCTGGAGGGATTTGTGTTGTCCCTGCTCTTCTGGCACGATTTCCACGGGGTTGAGTTTGGCTAAAACCAAACCCTTGTGCCCAGCTGGGCAAGAGTCCAGTGGGCCCTGAGGGACAGCCTGGAATCCTGGGGACAGCTCCCAACAGGAGAGGCCTGGAGGGGCTGGAGCGAGTCCAGGGAAGGGAACAGAGCTGGGAAGGGGCTGGAGAAGCAGGAAAAGCTGAGGGAGCTGGGAAAGGGGCTGAGCCTGGAGAAAAGGGGGATCAGGGAGGAGCTGGGGCTCTGCACAAGTCCCTGACAGGAGGGGACAGCCGGGGGGGGATTGGGCTCTGCTCCCAGGGAACAGGGACAGGAGCAGAGGAAACGGCCTCAGCCTGGGCCAGGGGAGCTCAGGGTGGACAGCAGCAGGAATTTCCCTATGGAAAGGGAGCTCAGGGCTTGGCAGGGGCTCCCCAAGGAGATGGTGAGCTCACTGTCCCTGGGGGTGTCTGAGGAAGGGCTGGATGAGACACTCAGTGCTCTGGGCTGAGGAGGGGGCATAGGTTGGACTCGATGGTCTCAGAGGTCTTTTCCATCCTCGATGATCCTGGGATTCTGTACTGGCATCCTCATGTGTGTCCTGAGCTACTGAGGTCAGAGGAGACTTCGTGTCACCCTCAGGCCTGTTCCCTGAAAGATGTGGCAAAACCAAGTCCCAGCTTTAACCCTTTAACGTGCGGGTGAGGGAATCTCGGGGCTGCAGGATCCTTGGGGACCTTTCCTCCAGCAGAGAGAACGGCCTCTGGGTTCCGTGCTCTCTTTGGAAGCGTGGATTTTTCCAAACTCTTTAACCTGCAGCTCCTTTTCCTGGCTGCTCCTGGCAGTGTTATTTCCCTCTGGTAGATATGCACCATCCCTGGGGGAGCTGATCTCTGCCCCTCGTGCTCACAGCCCGTGCTTTTTGTGTCCCCCCCCGTCCCCGCCAGCGACTCTTGATGGAAGAACACGGAGTGACGCAGGCAGAGCACATGGCTACCATCGAGGCCCACGCCGTGGCCCAGCAGGTGCAGCAGGTGCACGTGGCCACCTACACGGAGCACAGCATGCTGAGCGCCGACGAGGACTCGCCCTCCTCGCCCGAGGACACCTCCTACGACGACTCCGACATCCTCAACTCCACGGCGGCCGACGAGGTCACCGCTCACCTGGCGGCTGCAGGTAAAGCCGGGGGGGCTTCTCCTTCATCACCATCATCATCATCATCGTCGTTTTGGTTTGGAATTATGGGTGTCTGCCAGGGAAAGCCGGAGCTTCCCTTGGAGTGGAGGGTGTAAAACCCCTTCCCTCCGAATTGTTGTGGTTTTGCAAGTAAGGGGGGGCTTTCAGGCAAAGATATGGGGGTGGGAATAACGGCTCTTTGCTAGGAATATTAAAAATGCAAGTGTAGTAGTGCAAAAGAGAACAAGGAAACAAAAATAAATCCTAAAACACTGACAGAGTCGGAACAGAACCTGACAGCCAGGGTGTTGGGAGCAGCCCCAATAAATCCTCCTGCAGCACCAGGTGTGGCTCTGTCGGAGCAATGATCCTGGAGCAGGGTGAAGTTTCCCTCTGGAGCTCCAGCAGTGCTGAGCTGGGTCGGGTTCTCCTCTGGCAATGCAGTGCACACAGGCTGCGCTGCTGTTCCCAATCCCAGCTTTTATCCAGCTGGGAATGCCGGGGATTGCTGGGAAAGCTCCTCCCCTGGCACGATGGAATTGTCTCAGGCACGCACCGAGCCTCGATGGCCCGTGAACAGCAGATTCCCCTGCAGGGAGGATGGGTCCTAGAAGAGATAAAAACACTGCCCCAGCTGTTTTTAACAGCTGGCCCATTAATATCTCCCCACACAGTTTCATCATTTCATCAGCAGATGGTAATAGAATACACACCCCTGCTTACAACCTGCACTGCAACCCAAGACAATCATCATCATCATCATCACCTCCTGCTGATGCCTCTGAGATTCTGCCTAAAACAGAGGCTAGACAGAATTAAGAGAATAAAAATGGGTGTTCATTGAAGGCCTTCAATAGTGCAGTGGTTTGAGTGCTCACTAGAATGATTTATTCTTTTTTCCTGCTGCGAGATGGGATGGGGAGAAAAGCAAAGCAGGCTGAAAGCTTGAAAGGGTACAAAGACAGGTTTATTAACAAAACTGCAAGAGGAAAAAAAATTAATAAGAATCAGAATGAAACCTTCAAAACCTTTAATTGGTTAATCAGGCTGTCAGCACTCAAAGTTAGTCACTAATTGGTTTATGCCACAGCTTTCTTCAGGCAATGCAAACCCAGCACAAACTGGCACACCTTGGGCAGCCAGAATCCTTCCAGAGGCTACACCCAAGGTGGTCACGAGATTTTCAGACAATTCTGAGTTTGTTCCGTTTACATATCAGGGATTCATCCTCCAATTACACCTTCAGGTAGTGAAGTAATTTACTCCAAGTTTTTCCCTCTCACTTCACTGTTGTTTACATCTCCTGGGGCCTGAGATGGTGAGGTGTCCTTGAGTTTCAGGAATTGTTTTGTCTGGATAAAATGGGAGAACAGCAGCTGGCAGGCTGTGGAGTTTCAGAGTTAGACACTAAAGCAGCAGAGGATGTGAAAAATATAAAAGCTAAATCCTAAGGCATCACTGGTCCATCCCACCCAGAGGAAAATTCCACAGGAAATTTCTCTCCTCGAGCTCTGCCGGCCTTTCTGTGTGGATCACTGAGGTGCTGGGAAGTGCTGGTCCGTACAGAGACCCCTGCTCAAACGCTGCCTCAAGTAGCGAAATTAAAACACCAAACGTGGCAGAGAGCAAAAAATTATTTCAGGCCTCACATAAACACCAAAAATAGACCAAAACTCCAGGAGTGCGGCGCAGCCTTGCTGAGTCGGAGCTCGTGTTTTAGGCCTCTCCCGGGCAGATCCACGGAAGATCCTGACGTATCTGGGGCTGGGAAAATACTTCAGGATCACAGATTCCTCCCAGTGGAGCCAGATGTCCTCCAGGTTGGTCTATTGAAGACCAAGGAAAAACGGGGTGATAATTGAGCCCTGGGAGTCTGGCCTGACTGCGCGTCAGACTTTAAACCAAACCTTAGGTGAGGTTCCACCATGCCCTGAGCATCCCGTCCTGCAGGAGTTGTTTCTTTCCCCTCCCCTTCTAGCACACGGGATCTTCATGCCTGAGGTGGTCCTCAGAAGGCTGTGGTGGGACACTGCTGGGAGCTCTGGATTTTTCATTTCTTTCCCGTTAGAGCAGGTCCTGAATCCCTCAGGATTCAACGGCGCCGTAGTCGAGGTGTCCAGGCAGGATTCGTGGAGCTGTACCTGCTTTCCTCTCCCTCAGATCAGTCAGTGGTTCAAAACCTTGGGAGTTTTTCAGTCTGTTTGCAAGGTGAAATGAAGAATCCCGTGAGCTTAAGGAAAACTTCAGTCTGAAGAACGTGACTTTCACCCGGCGCCGAGCTGGGATTTGCCAGCCTGGAGCACCTCCGGGAGAGCTCACGGAGGGGATTTGTGTCGCTTGGCCCCGCTGGGGGACACCCTGAGCGGTGACAAATGTCCCTGCTGGGCAGCTCCTGAGCTGCTGGCCGCTGGTTTCACCCTCTGTGCTTCCGTTTCCAGGCCCTGTGGGGATGGCGGCCGCCGCCGCCGTGGCGACGGGCAAGAAGCGGAAGCGACCTCACGTTTTTGAGTCCAACCCCTCCATCCGGAAGAGGCAGCAGACGCGTTTGCTCAGGTGAGCGCTCACCTGTCCTCGCTCGGTGTCCTCCAGCCCGGGGAAAAAAATTCCAGTCGCTTCTTTGAAAGTGGGAAAAGTAACAAAAGCAGTTGTAAAAGTAGAATTGGAGGAATTAAAAAGAATGGAGCGGTGTTAGGGTTGGGGCAATGCGTGAGAATGAAAACAAAGTTACAGAGGTCTGGGTGCCTTTCTGGGCAAAAAGCTCTGAAAAAGGACCCCGTTAACAGAGGATTAACTCTTAAAAGCAATAAATAGCCTGTTAAATATTCACACATCTCATACATGGTGCATAAATTCCATTCAAACAAAGAATTCTGTCTGGTCAGTGTCACTTTTTTCCTACGGCATCTTCAGGGCTGAGCAAGGCAGGAGGAGTTGTTCTCTTCTGATAAGGGAGCAATAAATTCTTTTTCTCTGAAAGATTTACGTTTTCCTATGGCTGGTGTATCAAAAACTACATTTTAACCACGAGACTACATTCACCATGCTATCAAAACATCAACACAACATTACTGATCAATACAACGTAGCACAGATAGTAAATATCTTGTGTGGAGCCGTATAATAATGCGCTTTTCACAAGCCGGCTCTGTGTGCGCCCACACCCAGTTCTGCCCAGAGATCACCCGGCTCGGGGGTTTGGTTTTTTGGGGGAGCCTCTTTCTGGAACCCAGGAGCTGTTAGTTTGCATTAAAGGGTTAAAACACAGCTCTGCTCATCTCTGAGGTGATTTTAGACTTTATGATCTCCAGGACTGACACTCTGGTGGATCCATTTTAACCCCGACTGGTCGCCAGCTGAGTCTGTCACAGCGACATTGCAAAATATCCAGAGCGGCTTCAGCAGGAACTGAAGCTCCATCCATATCCCAGTTCTGCAGGGGATTTATCTGCCTCACCAAAAAAAAAAAAAAACCAACCCAAAACCCCTTTTCTGCTTGATCAAACCATTCTGGGAATAAATTCCGTGTAATAAATCCAGATTTCCTTTGCCATTGGACAAAACCCCGCGTTGAGGCCTGGGGTAAAGGCTCAGAGCGCAGTTTTAGGAAGGATAACCAAGGGGAGATTCCTGCCTGAGTAGAAACATATTTTTTTTTGGCTTTAGACACTTCCTGTGGACACAGCAGCCCTCCAGAGCCCTGCAGGTGTTGCATTCCGGGTGCTCTGAGGCTCTTTGCCCACCTGATGGCCCCCGAGCCGCAGCAGAGCCGATGGGACTCCACCCGGAATTCCCCGCTCTGGAAACGTTTGTTTGGAATATTTGCATACCTGAACATTGGAATATTTGAATTTTGAATATTTGAACATTTGAATATTAGCTCCTGCTGCTCCCTGGCTGTTGGAACAATGCAATTTTTTTTTTTTTTTTCTTTTTCTTTTTCTTTTTATGCCATTCAGGATCTCATTGGGCAGTTCGTGTTAAATTTTTTGGGCAGAGTTCCTGCTAAATAATAATCCTTGGGAGTGAGCTCCCTGCCTTTCACAGCTCCATTCTGATTTTCACTCCTTCTCCCAATAAACTGTGTTTATTGCAGCGTTTCTGATGAACAAATCCTTCTCTCCCTTGAAATATGAACAATATCTTTTTAAAGAAACTGCTCAGTGAAGGAATTATTTCTTCTTCTTTTACTACGTTAAGGTAACGACAAAACATCATTTTTTTCCCTCACTCTGAGCAGCTGAACCCACGTTTTGTGCTTGATTTTCACACCACTGGGAACTGGTGGTCGTTTCCAGCCCCTGACTGTGGGATCTGTGTGTAGCTGCTGGTGCTTTTTTGGCCGACAGCAGCTTCTGAAATGGCCAGGACAGGGACTGAGCTGTCACCTCGTGGAGGTTTTCTGAGGAAAACGCTGCTTTTCGCTTCCTTTTTGGAGTTTCTGCCACCATTTCTGACTCTCGCGCTGCTCAAAAGGGAATGAGAGGCGGGAAATATCCAGTGGAACCTTTCAGTTCCGAAGGGAGCTGCTGATGGGGCGGGTGTTGGGGGACACCTGGGGTTCCTGTGCCGAGCTGTGGCAGTATTTCCCGTTCTTGCCTCTCCTGCAGCTCGAATTGCCACAGATCTGGTCTGAGCAGGGCTTTGGTGCCAGAGAACTGCACTGCTTGTGCTCTGGGTGTAAAACAACCTCTGTCTGCAGGCCTCTTTTGATGAATCATTCAGGTGCTACGACAAAAAACCTCCAGTTTCGTGTTGCTGAGACAGAGCGGAAGCGCCGGGCTCTCGCTGCCCCGGCTTCGCTGCTCTGGGTGATTTCTCTTTTCACATCGATGAGGAAAAGGAGACAGGGGTGAAGAACTGACATTTGAGCTGCTGGGTGACTGCAGGGAGGCGCAGCAGGCCCGTGGAGCGAGGAGGAAACTCAACACGTGGCCAAGCCGAGCAGCTGGGGCCGTGTTTCTCACCTGCCCCGCGAAGGGGAGCCGGCAGGCAGAGGGGTTGTGTTTCTGCAGGGCTTTCAGCTTGATGCCCATTCCTGGTTTTTCCCCCCTCCCCGTGTTTTCAGGAAGCTCCGGGCCACGCTGGATGAGTACACCACCAGAGTGGGGCAGCAGGCCATCGTCCTGTGCATCTCACCCTCCAAACCCAACCCCGTCTTCAAAGTGTTCGGTGCTGCACCCTTGGAGAACGTGGTAGGTGTCCCCTAGGAGAGGGAGGAGAGGACTTCCTCACCTGCTCTGTGGATTTCCTTCTGCTCAGGGAGGCTTTGGAAGCCTGGTGGGGATCTGAAGGTCGTGTTAAAAATCCTGGTGGAAAAAAAAAAAAGAAGAGTTTAGGTTTTATGGAATGTTGTGCTTGATTTGGTGGAGTCAGTGATTGCAGAGAGCTTTTCCAACCTTAATTTTCCTGCGATTCCCTCTCTTCTCTGCAAGAATCGCTGCCTGGCACATCTCACCAGGGCTGGGAGTATCCTGGATTAAAAATCAGAGGGAACAGGTCATGATCACAGAATCCCTGAATCCCTGAGGTTGGAAAAGACCTCCAGCATCATTGACTCCAAGCTGTGACTGACCCCACCTCGTCCCCAGCCCAGAGCACTGAGTGCCACATCCAGGAATTCCTTGGACACCCCCAGGGATCAGACTCCAAACCTCCCCGGGTAGTTCCAAGCCCTGAGCACCCTTTCCATGGGGAAATTCCTGCTGCTGTCCACCCTGAGCTCCCCTGGCCCAGGCTGAGGCCGTTCCCTCTGCTCCTGTCGCTGTTCCCTGGGAGCACAGCCCGACCCCCCCGGCTGTCCCCTCCTGTCAGGGACTTGTGCAGAGCCCCAGCTCCTCCCTGATCCCCCTTTTCTCCAGGCTCAGCCCCTTCCCATCTCCTCCTGATCCCCCTTTTCTCCAGGCTCAGCTCCTTCCCAGCTCCTCCTGATCCCCTTTCCTCCAGGCTCAGCCCGTCCCCATCTCCTCCTGATCCCCCTTTTCTCCAGGCTCAGCTCCTTTCCCAGCTCCCTCAGTTTTTCCTGCTTCTCCAGCCCCTTCCCAGCTCCGTTCCCTTCCCTGGACTCGCTCCAGCCCCTCCAGGCCTCTCCTGTTGGGAGCTGTCCCCAGGATTCCAGGCTGTCCCTCAGGGCCCACTGGACTCTTGTCCAGCTGGGCACAAGGGTTTGGTTTTAGCCAAACTCAACCCCGTGGAAATCGTGCCAGAAGAGCAGGGACAGCACAAATCCCTCCAGGACAGCCAGGTGAGGAATCACCCATCACACACGAGATCACGGAGTCCAATCATTGCAGCGCTGCCAAGGCCAGCGCTGCCCGTGTCCCCAAGTGCCACGTGCACATGGATTTGAAATCCCTGCAGAGATGGGGGCTCCACCCCTGCCAGGGCAGCTCATTCCAATGCTTGACAACCTTTTCCATGGAGGAATTTTCCCTAAAATCCATCCTGGGGCCGTTCCCTCTGCTCCTGTCCCTGTTCCCTGGGAGCACAGCCCGACCCCCCCGGCTGTCCCCTCCTGTCAGGGACTTGTGCAGAGCCACCAGCTCCCCCCTGATCCCCCTTTTCTCCAGGCTCAGCCCCTTTCCAGCTCCTCCTGATCCCCCTTTTCTCCAGGCTGAGCCCCTTCCCCAGCTCCTCCTGATCCCCCTTTTCTCCAGGCTCAGCCCTTTCCCAGCTCCCCCCTGAGCCCCCTTTTCTCCAGGCTGAACCCTTTTCCCAGCTCCCTCCTGATCCCCCTTTCTCCAGGCTGAACAACCCCAAACAACGACACGTTTGAGCTCAGCTCCGCTGTCAACCCCTGCACCTTTCTGCACGCCCTGCCCACGACAACTCCCGACTTCCAAACTTCTCCTCTCACCCCCTCAAATCCTTCCCTTGTTACTCCAAGTTTCATCAGCAGCTCTTCCATCTCGGGCTGTCCTCTGGGTGTTCTCCTGCCAGCTGTGCCCCCGTTTGCTCCTCCTGCTCCGCAGCGCCTTGGGGAGAGCGGCTGGGCCTTCCTCCCGCTCCTCTCCTGGCGCTGCTCACCTTGTTTACGCGTTCCTCACGACTCCCCACAGGTCCGAAAGTACAAGAGCACCATCCTGGAGGACCTGGAGTCGGCGCTGGCCGAGCACGCTCCGGCCCCTCAGGAGGTCAACTCGGAGCTGCCTCCCCTCACCATCGACGGCATCCCGGTCTCCGTGGACAAGATGACCCAGGTGAGAGAGAGAGAGGGGAAGAGGGGAGGGTGTTTGGCACCTCGGAGTCCCATCCTGTTGTTTTTGTGTGGTTTGTTTTCTCCTGGGAATGGCGCTGATCTCCTCTTTTCCCCCTGGGGGCTGGAACAGCTCAGCTCCTGGTTGGCTGTGGAGCTCTGGTAGCTGATTTTCTCCCTGGAATAAAAAGAAACGCTCGGGCTGCTGGCAGCATTCCCTTTGGAGGCGGTTTTGGCACTTCCCTGGAGGTTTGTGCCACGCTTTTGGCACAGTTTCCAGGCGCCGGGGTTGGGGAGGTGGCTCGTGGACGCCTTTCATGTCCTGTGGTTCGTTCCCTCCTCTTGTCTCTCGCTGTGGGTTGGAGCAGAGGGGAGTTTGCCAAAGGTTTTACCCCAGGTCAGACCCTGAGCGAGATGTTTTTTGTTGGAGGCTTGTTCCACAGCCCTGGGCGTGTGGAAAAACGGATTTTTTTATTAGGAAATACAAATAATTATAGTAGGAGCTCCAGGAATCAAGATTCCCACAATAAATGGTGGCACCTCCGTGCACAGCTCAGGAGAAACCTTTGCACAGAGCTCTCCTGAGCTCCCTCATGGAATGATGATGGAATGATGAGGGCCACTCCTAAAAACATCCTTGTTTTACAACAAAGCAGCAGGAGAGGATTTTCCATTCCCAAAGTCCGAGAAACATCTTTGCCCAGGCAAATAAAGGCTTCATTTCCCTCCAGAGCACTGGGGAACCTTTCTCTCCAGCTCCAGCCTCTTGCTGACCTCACTGCTGGCAGAAAGTGGAAGAAACCTCCAGGAAATCTCCTTCCCCAAGGGATGCAGGACCTGAATTCAGGCAGTTGTGTCCTGCAGGATGCTCTGGGTACGCCCAGCCCGAGGCACCGCAACAGATTTTAAAGGCTGAAAAGGCAATTTTTTTTTTTCTTTTTCCTGAAAAAAAAAATAAAAAAGAGAAAAAAAAAGGCAAAAAGAGAGATGGAAAGGGCAGCACACAAAGAGGTGTCGGAGCAGGGCAGAGATGTGCAGGTTTTTCCGTGCTCTGCACGGGCCACACCCTGCTCAAGACACCATTTCCATTTCTTGGCGGAATCAGACAAGCTCACGCTCGGAATAAAACTTTATCCGGCTTTCTGTGTGCTTTGCCTCGGTGCAGATCATTTTCCCAATCCCTGACGCATAAGACAAAAGTTATTTCTTGGGTTTTTAAACTCCTGTGAAAGGAGCTGTTCTTTAGTTGTGTACCAGCAATTCCCCGTGGAAATTTCTCCTCCTTGTCCTGCAGGGCCTTTGCTCAGGCAGCCCAAAGCGCTGAGGCAGAACCTCTTGCTTCAAATCCTCTCCTGCTGCTTTGTTGTAGAGAAACAAGGATGTTTTTAGGAATGGTCCTCATCATTCCATCATCATTCCATGAGGGAGCTCAGGAGAGCTCTGTGCAAAGCTTTCTCCCGAGCTGTGCACGGAGGTGCCACCATTTATTGTGGGAATCTTGATTCCCGGAGCTCCCACCGTAATTATTTGTATTTTCTGGTAAAAAAAATCGCCTTTTTTGGGTTTTTTTTGCAACTAAGTTGCACAAAACCCTATGGAAAACTGGAACGACAGCAAGAAAATAAATGTAAGTGTAATTAGGATGGCTGGAAAAAATGAGGCCTCTGCTTTCAGCAGGTGCCAGCAGGCAGGTGTGGAGGTGTCATCAGTGGGGAGGTGAAAATAACTCCTTTTAATTGCTCTGCTTCCCCGGTGCTCTGCAGGGAAATGAAACCTTTATTTGCCTGGGACAAAGATGCTTCTCTAACCTTGGGAACGGAGAGCATCACCCACCTGGGGCTGGGCTGGAAAATCCTGTGTCGCAGTGGGATTTTCAGCCTTCACACAAGGGAATCTTGCTGCTTTCTGGACTTGGCTGGCAGCTGAGCTCACCCCTCAGCTTGTTCTCAGTTGCTCATCGATGTGGCCAAGGAGTAAAATTGGATAATCTGAGCTTAACCAAGCTGAGATCGGCGCTTCGCTCGGCTCTTGCTCTTTCACAAACGGGTGATTTGTCCTTTAATCTGAAATTTTTTGGTTTTTTTGAAGCCCCCGTGATTTATAACCTGCTTGTAGGAGCCAGTGAGAGTTTTCCCGGGCCTCTCAAAACTCCTGGTGGTGCCCGTTCACCCCCTGGCAGCTGCGTTCCTGCTCTCCCCGCTGCTCCTTGGCACGTGGCAGAATCCTTGCTGGAATTGCAGCTGAGCAATAACCTGGGTGGTTTTTACGTTTTTCCAGCTCTGGGAAGCGCAGCAGGGATGGATTCAGACACGAGTGCTCACTTCCAGCTCCAGTGCATATGCTGGTTTTCCCTCTCCCACTCCCAGCCGAGGTTCCTGCATGGACTCCAGTTGGCTTTTCCCAAAAAAAAAAGCGGCCGAGCTGTGGGGATGCCTAGAAAATTCCCAGCCACGGCTTTTGCTCTGTTCTAAAAACCACTTTCCTTGTTGTCTCCAGCTCTGGAGAGCAGTTGGAATCCGGCTGGCTGCGCTTCGGGCTGTTGCATTTGGGATCGGGGTAGCTCAGTACCGTTAATTCTTGAATTTAAACGTTAAAAGTTAAAAGCCTGCTTGAAACGGCGGCAAAGACACATTTCTCACAGTTTCTCCCAAATTTCTCCCAAATCCTCCATCCTGGGCGTTACCTGAGCCCTCTCCAAGCTGCCAAGGGTTCCAAGGGATTTTTTTCCAGCAGATGTTTGATTTTTTGGGGTGGTTCCCGGGCTGAACCTGCCAGGTGAATGTTCCCACCTGTGCCCTGAGGGATGTGAGGGCTCTGCGTGGGGGGCATTACCTGCGGCAGGACCTCGTTAGGGCGCTAATTAGCCAAGTCCTCCCTCCTGACAGCTGATTGTGTCCCCCGTGGATTAGAGACAAACCCTCCTTAACAAGAACCGTGAGCAGCTTAAGCCCTCAGCTTCCATGGAGCAGTAATTGATCCAGCTGGAAACAAGGAGCATGGCGGTGCAGGGAAGGAGCTTTTAACTGGTTTTGCGCTCAAATAATAAAAAAAAAACCCCAAAACCTGCTGCTCTACCAGGTTTATTTGAATGAATTTTTGGGCAGAGTTACTGTTGATAATAAATCCTGGGGAGTGAACTCCCTTCCACAGCAGAGCCCATGGGGCTGCCCTGGAGACTCCACCTGAAATCCCCTGCTCTGGAAACATTTGTGAATGTTGGCTGCTGCTGCTTCTCCTTGGCTTTTAGAACAAAGCCATTTTTATTTTTTTTGCTTTTTATGCCGTTCAGGATCTCATTGGGCAGTTCACGTTAAAATTTTTGGGCAGAGTTCCTGCTAAATAATAATCCTTGGGAGTGAGCTCCCTGCCTTTCACGGCTCCATTCTGGTTTTCGCTCCTTCTCCCAATAAACTGTGTTTATTGCGGCGTTTCTGAAGAACAGATCCTTCTCTCCCTTGAAATACGAACGATATCTTTTTAAAGAAACTGCTCAGTGAAGGAATTATTTCTTCTCCCTTCACCAGGCTTCACCCAGGGAACCTGGGACATGTCAGGGTGGGTGTTGGCCCCTCCAGTGGCAGGTGGATCGTGGACAGGCTGGGAAAAATGTGCTTTTAGGGAGAATTCCTTCCTGGAAAGGGCTGTTTGGAGTGCCCATCCCTGGAGGGATTTCCAAGCCCTGTGGATGTGGCACTTGGGGACCTGGGGTGGCCTTGGCAGTGCTGGGGAGCTTTAAGGTCTTTTCCAACCAGAGCGACTCCACGATTCTGTGAAACAATTGACTCTAAAAGCTCTGAAGGGACCTGCAGGGAGCAGCTCCTGAATGCAGGTTTTGAGGTCTAAATGTGATTTCCTCTGACATGAGGAGAGCTCTCCCCTTCCTGCTGAGCCCTGCAGCTGAGCCAACCTTTTCCTGGTGCTCCAAGGAGTCCCTGGTACAAAACCAAGCTTGTCACAGAGCCCTGAGTGAGTTCTGTGTTTATTTTGGCAGGGCTGGGGAAGCGTGAGTTTGTGGTTTCCACGTTTCAGCAGGCACTGAAGCTCCATCCCCTCTCAGCATCTCTGTAAAAGATACCTCAGCTCGTGCCTGGGTTCCTGCCACGGCAGGGACATGGAGTGCGGGGTTTTTAATGGGTTGTTGTGATTTATTTGTATTTTTTTTAGTTCCATTTCAGCTTGGCTCGTTCCCTTCCCCGGCAGCGTTTGAACTGCCGAGCGTCGATACAACGGGCGCTCGCGCCTCGCCCTCGTAATTTTGCTTTGGCCGATTTCATTTTCTTTCTTCCCTTCCACCTGCTGCCAAGCTGAGGCTTGGGAGAAGCTGGCAGAGTATTTTCCACCTTCCTTGGGCATTCAGGGCCTCTTCCAGTCGATGGCTCCAACAGGGTGTGGGAGTTGAGCGCAATTAATTCCGTACGGCCTCAAAGCCGCCGGAGGCGCGGATCCCCGGACGCCCTCTCGACCTTTCCTTCCTTCCAGGCACAGCTGAGAGCCTTCATCCCCGAGATGCTCAAGTATTCCACGGGTCGTGGGAAGCCGGGCTGGGGCAAGGAGAGCTGCAAGCCCATCTGGTGGCCCGAGGACATCCCGTGGGCCAACGTCCGCAGCGACGTGCGCACCGAGGAGCAGAAGCAGCGGGTGGGTGTCTCCCTGCCTGCCCCCAAAAGCAGCACGGGGGTTTTGGGAAGGGTTTTTTTGCCTTGAGGGACGCGAGGAAGAGTCTGTGACGTGGCCTCCTGAAGGAGGGAAGGGATGCTGTCCCCTCCTGCGCAGCGGGGAGATTTGTGCTTGGAAGGGTCGTGGGCGTGCAGTGGAGCCAGGAAAAATGAGAGAAGTGGGTGCAAAAGGCTGGAGTGAAGTTTCTACCAAGCCTGCCACAGAGATAATCGAAGGTGTGGAGGCAGCAGGAGCTGTGCAGGCTCCTTCAGGGCTGCTTGGGTGGCGAGGCTGCACGTGCTGCCGTTGGCAGCGTTGTGGTGCTTTCCCGAATCTCCGCGGGTTTCTGCTTGGAGTCACCGAACGCTTTGGGTTGGAAGGGTCCTTATAAAGGTCCTCTCATCCAACCCCTGCCCTGAGCAGCGACCTCCTCACTGCCTCAGGGTGAGCTCCTTGGGAAGGGAGGGGACGAGCATGGGGAGATCCGGTACTGGGGTTGTTCCTCGTGAGCCGCCCGCCGAACGAGGCGAACGCCCGACCCGCGGCGCCTTGCCGGCCCGGAACCCTTTCCCGGCCTGAACCTGAACCCTTTCCCTGTGCTCTGTTGCTCTAAGGTGTCCTGGACCCAGGCCCTGCGGACCATCGTCAAGAACTGCTACAAGCAGCACGGGCGCGAGGACCTGCTCTACGCCTTCGAGGACCAGCAGACGCCGCAGACCACGACCACGCACAGCATCGCCCACCTGGTGCCCTCCCAGACCGTGGTACAAACCTTCAGCAACCCCGACGGCACCGTGTCCCTCATCCAGGTGAGAGGAAACCCCACCCCGGGGAGGTTCCATCTGCAGCACAGGGAGGTGGTGATAGGAAACTCAGGAGTTAAACGTGTCCTTCAGGGATTTTGTCTTCATCGTGTCTTGCCCCGCAACAAAAATCCGTCCTCGTCCTCTTCTCTTCCCAGCTCCCACCTCGTGTTCTCCAGTTGTGAGGATTTCTGCCGGGTGCTCCAACAGTTCAGGGATTTGAGCTGAGTTTAGGGAGCCTTACAGCAAATCCAGGCGGCACCACACGAAACGCCTGTGGTGGCGATGGGAGGAGAGGTGGTGGGACTGCCCTCCTTTCATGGCATGAGCTGCAGTTTGAAATGAATTTAATCAGCAGATGGGGTATTTCTGTGCCCCTGGTCTCCGTCTGACACCTGAAGTGCACTTATTGCAAACGCCAAGTGCGTGTTTGTCCTCACGGAATGAGGATTCCTCTCGCACTGTTCTTAGCTCGGGGCTGCTGCCGCTTCCCCCCTGTTCCCCGTGCGGCAAGGCAGCTTCTGGCAGCTCGGGATGTCGAAAGAAAATTCAGGTTTTCTCTTGAAACTTCCCACAAACTCCTTGTGGGAGTGAGATTTGAATCTCGGCTCCCCCTGTGCCTCCAAACCACCGCTGCTGGTGGTTCCTCACCGGGCCCAGCGCTTTGTCCCTCTTGGGCGTCGCTTTTTTAGCCGGACAGATGTAATGAAGATAAAACCTGGGTGCATGAGTAGGGTTTTTTCTCCCCCCAAATGAAGCTTTTCAGTGGCTGTTGGAGTTTTCTGTCCCCCACCAAGGCCCAGCAGACCTGCCAGGCTGGTTCTCTTCGCTCACCTGTGCACACAATCTCCCTTTATGACTGGTGTCCTTTCAGCTGCTGGACACCCGAGATCCCTCTGGCTTCCTGGCGTTTATATTTCACTCTCCTCAGAGACAAAGCTGCCCATCTCCCTACCTTTGTCCCTTCCCAGCTGTCAAATGGGGGAAAGATCAGTTCCAGAGGGGTGTTGAGGACGAGCTCCGTGTTTGGGGGGTGCCTGGAGAGGAGACCCAGGGAATGGGGAGCGAGGAGGGCGTGCAGGGAATTCTGAGCCGGTGCTGGGTGGGTGAGAAGAGGGATTTGAGCTGCTTTTCCTGAGGCTGGCAGGGTGCTGAGGCCTTTGTGGACACAGGGACAGCACGAGGGACGTGCAAAGCTGGAAGCTGCCATGGGTTAAGGCGGCTCCAGCTTGGGATTTCCTCCCCCCTGGGGACAGCTCCGTGATTTCTGTGAGCTCTGCAATTACAATTACTCACAGAATGGTGGGATTTTGAGGGGGTTGGGATGGACCTTAAAGATCCTCTGATTCCACCACCCCAGCTTGCTCCAAGCCCTGTCCAGCCTGGCCTTGGACACTGCCAGGGATGGGACCTCTTCCAGCATCTTACCACCCTCACAGGAAATTCCTTTATTCTTCTTTATCTGAGAGCGTGTCAGAGCCCTGGTGGAGCCCTGGGCACTGAGAATCCCAGGATTTTCTGTGCTGACCCCCAAGCAAACGCTGCGTTGACCTGAGGCCATGGAAAAGGCTCCAAAATGAAATCCCAGCGCTGGGATTGTGGCTGCGGAGTTCAACAGGAGTGTGTGACAGCACAGGGTGCAGAACTCAGAGCTGGAGGGTTTGGAACACAGCAATGGAGAGAAAGCAAGGTGGAGGATTTAGGGCAGAGGCTGAGTTCTTCTTTTTCACCTCCTTCTCCTCCAGGGCTCTGGCTGGGATTTTGGAATTGGGCAGAAAAATCCGCATTGCGGGCCAGGGGTGGTTGGTTACTGGGTTAAAAGTGAAAATAATTCAGGTGTCATTTCATAATTGGACAGTTCGTGCTTAAAAGACCTTGTAGAGAGAGAGAGAGAGAGAGAGAGAGAGATGGGGCCATTTTTCACGTCGTTATCCGGAACTCACAACCTGTGAGACCGTGCCAGAGATAAAAATTAATAATCCGACTCCGACAGGAAAAAAAAAAAACAACAAAAAACCCAAAAAGCAACAGGAACCGAGTTTCCCTGTCCCCTGTGTGCATTTTCCTGCGGTAACAGACGCATCCTTCTGCTCCCCACCACAGGTTGGCACCGGTGCCACGGTGGCCACGCTGGCCGACGCCTCCGAGCTGCCCACCACGGTCACCGTCGCGCAGGTCAACTACTCCGCCGTGGCTGACGGAGAGGTGAGAGCCCCAGGAGCATCTCAGTGCCCTCCCGGCAAACAGGCGGCCTGCAGAGATCAGGCCCTGAGCACACCTGAACGGAAATTTGATTTATTTTTCATTTATTTTATTTTTTTTTCCTTTCTCTCAGAAGGCGCTGAGTCGCCGTTGCGACTCACGGAAGGCTTGGCTCTGAATTTCGTGCTCTTTTTTTTTCCTTTTCAATATGCCTCCTGCAGGGTATTTATTTCGGGTCGATTTTTTTTTTTTTTTTTTGTCTTTTAGGCATTTCCACGCCTAAATCCGAACACTCACGCTCGCAAGCTTTTATTTTTTCCCTCTCTCCCCTTTTTTAAACAGTTTGTTCCAAAAACATCATTTTTTTCCCCATAGGTTTAAGAAACGTTCCCTTAAAATTTTAAAGTTTAATTTTTTTCGCCTTCTTGGCTTCGAAGCCCACCTCCAAACGAGGCTGCAGGTCCCTTTGTGTCCCTCTCCTGCCCTGCTCTGCCTCGCTGGGCTGTCACGAGAGGTGGCAGCACACAACAGCTTTGCTGGCTCCCATCTCAGCCCCTGAGCTGCCTGGGCTGACCCTGAAGCGTTTTATTTTTGCTTCCCCATTTCCAAATTCTCCTTCTCCTTCCCTCTCCATCCTGTGCTGGGATTAAACTTTGCCCAAAGGCAGCAAAATTTTACCTTGAGCCTCCTGCTTTTAGGGGTTTTGGTTTTTTTTAACCACCTCCATCCCAACAAGTCGAGGTGGTTTGGGGTTTTTTTTGTTGGTTTTTTTCCCATCGTCACTTCCTAACAGCGTTTTTATTTGTGCCTCAGAAGTTGGGAAGTGTCCTAAAATGTTGGTGGTGGAGGGAGGTCTTCACCTTGCAAAGCAGCCAGTAGGATTTCTCTGCAGATTTTCTGCCTTTTTTTTCTTTTTTTTTTGGTCCAAAGTGTGTTTTTAGTTCTCACCCTGGTAGATTTTGTGGCCGTGCGATCATTATATATATATATATATATATAAAAAGGGGAAAAATGAGCAACTGGGTGAACTTCAGATCACACGAAAATTACCTGTGGGGAGATCTGGAGTCAGGGGGTTTTAAATACCCGGGAAAAAACCGAACATTTCCAGCCACCACCAGTTTTTATTGAGCAGTGTTGGCTCAATCCCATCCCAGGTGCTGCCCCGAGAAATCCTGGATGGGAAGAACCCCCCCAAAACGTGCAAATAGAAACAGGGGGGGAAAACACGGCCCAGTTCCCTGAGGGATGTGCTGTGGAAGGAACTTTTTCCTCGTGCTGAGGCAGAATCGTTGCGTTTTCATTGGTTTTAATTGGTTTTAATTGGTTTTAATTGACGGCCATTAAGCACAGCTAATTAACGAACACCCCGCTACTACAGCAACAACAGCTCTGCCCTGTTTTGTTGGGGCTTTACCAGCACTAGAGGGATTTCTGGGCTTTTCGAGGACTTTCCTCGATCTGACGGATCCCAACTCCTCCCTCCCTCCTCCCCGGGCCGCCGCGGCTCCGCCGAAACCCCGTCCGTTCTCCTTTCCTGGGGAAAGACGCGGGGTGACGCCCCGTCCTCCAGCCTCTCCCCGTGTTCCCCTGGCAGGTGGAGCAGAACTGGGCCACGCTACAGGGCGGGGAGATGACCATCCAGACGACGCAGGCCTCGGAGGCCACGCAGGCGGTGGCCTCCTTGGCGGAGGCGGCGGTGGCGGCGTCGCAGGAGATGCAGCAGGGAGCCACCGTCACCATGGCGCTCAACAGGTACCCGCAGCCTCCGCCCTGCGCGGTCCTGAGCTGGGGTTCTTTCTTCCCCCACCACCTCAGAGAATTCCTGTGCTTGGTTCCCGATTCCTGCTCTGTTCAGAAGCAGAGTTTCCTCCGCGGGCCGCTGTCTTTCGGTTTTGTTCTGTATTTTTTTTTTTTCCTCCTCCGGTCTTTTTTTTCTGAAGCGGAAGCTGAAGGGGCTGCGGGGGGTTTGTTGGATGCACTGGGGTCTGAGGTGCGGCTCCGCAGGTCCGTCCAGCAGGAGATAATAACTTTGCTCAGCTCTGCTGGGCTGCTTGAACTCGTCCTGCCGTTCCTAAAACCTGGAGATGGCTGTGGCGCTCCCTGAGGGACAGGAAACCTCAGCACAGCAGTGGAGGAGGTTTCCCACTGCTGAGGTGTGGGCAGGAATTTCCCTCGTCCACAGCAGGATCCTGGTGAGAGGCTCCTGGCTCAGCAGCCAGGGGATGGGGCAGGGCACAGGACCACAGTGCTGGTGGTTGGAATAAAGCTCCAAGACCTTGTTCCATCCAAAAAATTGCTGAAGGAATGGCTCTGATCTCGTTTTGCTCCCAAATCTCTGTTGGGATTGAATCCCAAACACAGCTAGAACTGTTTTCTGCTCTCTGTGGTCCAGATACGGCTCCTGGAGATATTTCTTCTCTGCTACGTGAGGTTGGTCAAATAGGGTTTTTTAATCTAATAATTTCCCTGTAAAATTCACTTTTAAAAGCCCATGATCTTTTCAGGACACTGGAGTCACAGGATTAAAAAAACCCCACCTCCCCAAATCCAGCTTTGTGGGATTTTATCCTGCGCATTTCCAGGATTCCACATTTCCCCGCATGGATTTTTTATTTTATTTTTTTTTAGAAGTGGGAAGGCTGGACGTGGGGTTACACCTGATGCCAGGTTTGCTGAGCTGCCCTTGACCTTCCTGCAGATAAAAAATGCATTCCCAGAGCTCCAGGCTCAGGAGGAGGATGTGCCAAGGGTAGTGGAGAAGCCAGGCAAGAAAATATTCCAGTTTTTCTACGAGCATTGAAGAGCTGCTCTGAGACACAGAGGAGCTGTTTAGAGCTGAAAATCCACCCTGAGTGGATGCAGTGGGAAAGTGTTTGGCATCTCAGCAGGAAATGCGGGAAGGGAAGGAAAAGATGGGAAAACAGTTGGAAAATATTTGAGTCGATTGCTCGAGCAGAGAGTGAGCAGAGCGTCCATGGGGGAGCTAAAGGAAATCCCCGCTTGTTTTTGCTTAATGGAGGTGGGAATTGGTTGGAATTTTGACTTCGGGAATGTTTTACCACTGCTGAGCAGATATTGTCCAAAAAAAAAAAAAAAAGTCCAATATTAGGAATTATAAGGAAAGGGGAAAGCCAGGATCTGGCCTCTGGAATAACTGATGGTGCATTCACATCTTGGACAATGTGGGAAGTGCTCACTGCTCAAAATAGAGAAAGTCTGGAGAGGACAAGAGTGATCAGACCCCAGGAATGATCCATGGACCCCAGTGGGCTGTGGGAAGGAGATCGCTGGAAAAGTGTGGAATCACGGGGAAAACGAATGAGGAAAAGTTCTGTTTTCTGTTTCTCCCGACACCAGACCAAAGGACGGCCCAGCCAGGAGTTTTTGAAGCGCCGAAACGCAAATTTCCCTTCTAATTGAAGGCGGAACTCTGCTCCAGGATGCTGGGGAAGCAACAGGGATTAGAGACAGATCAGAGCTCATGGTCTGGGTGCAGTCTCTGGGCACTTGGGAGGGTGCAGGAAGGGAAGAACCCTGCGCATCCCTCCCTAAAAATCTCCAAAATCTCGCTGCTGCCAGACAGCACAGAGCAGCTTTGCTGGCTGCAAACCCCGCTCCCATCTCAGACCCTGACTGCAGCAGCCCCTGAAGCGCTTTGCAGCTGCTCTGAGGGTTTTCAGGAGCCAGTTTTACCTCCTGAGAGCTGCAGGGAATCTTTCAAAGGCACCTTGGGTTAGTGAGAGGCATCCCTGCCCCTGGATCTGGGTGGGTTTGAGGTCCTTTTACACCTTCCCACCTTTGTGGGAACAGTCCCAGCTTCTTTTTCCTTCTTTCCTCGCTCCATCCCCGTTCTGGAACTCCTTGGGGCACCTTGGCAGGGCTTTTGGGCCTGGCCTCGTTCTTGTGAAGGAACCTAACAGCCCTCTGCTGAGAACAGTGCTGGTTGAAAGGAATTTTTAAACCACCAGGCTGGGGAGGAGCTGAAGCCAGAGCTGGTGGTGCTGGTTCAGGGCAGCAGGGCAGAGGTGAAGGGAGAACCCTGAAACCTGCAGAGCCCCAGGAGGCGCCAGTGCCAAAAATCTGAACCCAGAGGCAGGAAGGAGCCACGTGGAATAACTGCTTGGATTGGCCCAAAGTTTTCTCGAAGCCCCAGGTGAAAGGGAGGACACGGGGGTGCTCTGAGAGACCTGGGAAAAAAAAAACCCCACCAGAAGCAGCTTTTTCCCATCCCTTCCTCCTCCAGCGTCGATTTCGTGCTCTGCATCGCTTTACCCAGGCCAGGCACGAATGCCCCTGCTCTGGATCGTTCTCTTGGCCTGTGTTTGCTGCTTTATTTGTTTCTCTGGTGTTCCTGACCCCTTCTCTCCCCTCTGCAGTGAAGCCGCTGCCCACGCCGTAGCCACGCTGGCCGAGGCCACCCTTCAAGGAGGGGGACAGATTGTCCTGTCCGGGGAAACTGCAGCAGCAGTTGGGGCGCTCACTGGAGTCCAGGATGCCAATGGTAAGGCCTCTGCAAAGGTTTTATATATTTTTTTTTAATTTTCTTTTTTTTTTTTTAGGCTCTTAAAAACGGCCTTTTCCTCTCTTTTTATCAGAATTCCGCGGTTTGGGTGGTAAAATCCTCCTCCCGCACTTCACTGACCGGTCGCGAGTTTATAATCTCAGGGTGGAATGGGAGCATGTAGAGGTTTTTAACTCCTTGTTCGCTCTGCTCTTTCCCTCCTCTGCCAGCTGGCTCTGTATCCTTAATTTTTTGGGGGAAAACTGCTCCGTGGTGCGTGTCTGTGCCCAGCACAGGAAGGGTCAGCCTTGATCAATTAACACAATTAGTTGGTGCCGTACTAAACTCATCTCCAGAGCTCTTAAACCATCATTTTATCTCTTATTTCCTGCCCTTCTCAAGGCTTTTTTTTTTTCCCCCCCCCCGTGCTTGGTGTGGCTGCTCCTGAGTCAGCCTCGCGTCGTTTTCCTCCCGCTCCGTTTTCCATCTTCCCGCCGTGGTGGATCTCTCGATTCCGGGGGATCCTCTGCAGCATTTCTCACCTGTCCAAGCCTGCTGGCTTTTGCAGCTCTTCAAACCAGAAACGAAACTCGGAATCCACAGATACCGGCTCAAGGGGTGGATGGGATGTCCGAATGCTCCTCCGCGGTCGCTCGGTGCTCCTGCCTGACCCTGAGGTGTTTAAGGAACACCTGAAGGCCTTGCTGTCGGGCTGTAGGTTGGATTCCGTGATCCCAGAGGTCTTTCCCAGCCCTGACTCCGGGATAATTCCCAAGCTCAGGCTGGTTATTGTGGAATTACCCCAGAACCCCGCTGGTTTTTTGGGTTAGGTGGAAGGAGGCCTGTCAAAATCATCCGGAAAAGGGCGCAGAAGGGTGAAGTTGTAAAGAACCCTCGAGAGCGGGGCTGTTTGGACACAAATTGTTAAGGGGTGGCCGAGCACGTGTGGCTGGGTGGCAGAACTGCCAGGAACTTTGCGTGGAAGCAGAAACCCGCTCAGGTTTCCATCAGGATCCTCGTCCTGCCGGGAGCGCGCAACGCCGACGTTTAGCTCGCGGCGGAGGGAAGAGGAATTTGACTCGGAGCTGGTTTGGTTCCCTTGCTGTGGAGTCAGCCAGCCTGAAGAGGGAGCAGAAAGGAAAGGAAATCCCTGTCCCCAGAGCTGGGCGTGCATCTGGCACCAGGGAAGAGCAGGATCGCGTTTGTCGTGCTTGGCGTGGTGAGGGCGATAAGCGCTCGGTGTTTGTCAGAGGCGGGATCTGACCCTGGATGCTCAAAACCAGCAGACTAATCAGATTTGGAGAAGCAGATCCGCACCTCTGGCTCCTTTTGCTCTGCTTCCCAAGTGCTTTCACGGTCTGGATTCCTCTGGATGCTTCCCATAAAACTCCCCGTTCTCCACGCCCTCCCTGAGTCACTCCACCTCACTCTCTCGGCATTGACATAATTTTAAAAACAGGCTGGGCTTTTTTTTCCCCCTTTTTTTTTCTTTTTAAATTTTTTTTTTTCCCTAGCAGCCGAGTTGGAAATCAGATGGGATTTAAAGTGCATTAAGGGGAGAGACTGCAGCATCTTCCTGTGAGCGAAACCTCGCCCACAGCCCCTCGCCTGGCTTCCACTCTCCTTCGATTTGCTCTAATCTCCGGTGGTATTAAGGGGAAGGGCTTTGGAGCCCTTGGAAGCTCCATGCTGTCGGTTCCTTACGTAACCAGCTAATATATCTCCCTCAGGGATGCAGGAGATGTTGGTATCCATTGCTGCTGGCTCTGTCTGGGGAGGGAGAGCAGATGGATTTCGCTGCCGGCAAGGATTTATCTCCGTAGCCGGGGTGTGAGTCGGGAGCGTCCTCCTGGACACTGATGGATGGGGAAAAGAAAAAAAGCAGGGGGGGAAAAAAAAAATCCACTCTGTGCCCTTTCTGTCCAGAGGAGGTGGAATTGGGAGTGATTTAGGGAAAACAGCTGCCAGAGCTGGAGTGGTCCTCACCAGTAAATTCCCCCTTCTTGCTGTTGCTTGCAAAGTCTTAATTTGCTGATACTCCCAATAAACGCTTCTCTCTGGGAACGCTCTTAAACTTCTGCAGGACTTTTCCGAGGGGGAAAAACCCATCTGGAAGGGTAGGATAGAAATTCATCTCCATCTTATCGATAAGGTAAAGGAGATCGCTGGACACCTCCCCATCCCTGGGAGCGTCCAAGGCCAGGTTGGACGGGTTTGGAACAAGCTGGGATAGTGGAAGGTGTCCCCGTGGCAGGAACGAGATGATCTCTAACTCACTTCCAACCCAAACCATTCCATGATTTCTCTGCAAATTCCTGGAGGCCAGGCAAGGTGTTTCATTCCCGATTTTAGCCATTAAGTGCGATTACTCTCTCTTTTTTCGGTTGGTTTCTTTGTTTCTCTCTCACTGCGGCACTTTCCCCATCCGTCCTCTGGAATTACCTGAATAATAACAACACTACAAGATGGCCAGGATGGGTAAAAAAGAGAAAATCTCTGTAAACTCGTGGATATGTGGGAATCTAGGGCTGGACATCTTGCAGGGAGCCCGGGAACGTGGCTGCACCTCGAAAAAGGCTGAGGACAATCTTGTGATCTGTTCCCTTCCCAGCTGAAAGGAAACAAGATCTCCTGCTCCCATGCAGTGTCAAACCACCTAAGTGCATTTATGATTTTCCTGCTGCCCCGGAGCATCTGCTCCGAGCGGGGATGCAGGAACCGGTGACCCCACACTTGGAGGCTCAGCTGCTTTTGTTCTTAAGTGCTTGGTATTGAACAGAGGAATACGGGGAGCGAGCGGAGCGGAGCGTGGCGGTGCCAGTCCCCGAAAATGCTGGGAAATGCTCTGCCGAGAGGAAACTCCGCGCCCCGGAGCTGCTTTTTGGGGTGAGGGAAGCTCGGTGAGCGATGGAGAGGAGCGGTGCCGGTGCTTGGAGCATCGTCCTCCTGCAGCTTTTTGTTTGCCATTGATCCGTGGGGGCCCTGAGAGCTGCCAGGGCTTTCTGGCTGCATCCTGAAATATTGATGAGGCTGCTGGCGGGGCCGTGCCTGCGCAGGGCTGCCCGGGAGGGGCAGAGCAGCTCCCTGCCCAGAGGAGCCTCGACAGCCACGAATCCGGGCTTGTTTGGGAAGCTGAGAGCGGCGGAACGCTCCGGCTCCAGCTGGGGTTCAAAGCAGGCCGTGGAAAGAGTCGGGAAGGAAGAGTTTGTAGGATCAAGCCGTAAGCAGGGAATTGATTTCACAGACCCAGCCAGAGATCCAGTGGATCCTGCTTGTCCCCCTTGGCTGCTCTTCTCCTCTTTTTCCTGGCCCCAGAGCAGGTTTTCCCGCCGGATCTCCTCCCCGCGCCACTGGAGATGCTCCTGGGGGCACAAAGCGGGACCCTGAGAGGAGCCCACACCGGGCCCTGCCCTCCTCCATCTCCCCCAGCCATCCCAAAAATCCGCTCCCCGCTCTCCATCCAGGCAGAGGGGGCCGTGCTCAGGGCTGGGCTGAGCCAGGATCTGTGATGGGAGCCCGGGAAGAGCATTAGGGTCTGACGTGGGCCGGGGGGGGATTAGCGAGCTCCCTGCTTTCGCAAGCCCCGGGGAGGAGGCGTCAGCACCTCCAGCGGCGTCTGGGGTGACGCTGCCACGCGGAACTGCTGCTCCAGCTGCTGATTTCGCTGTGGGAAGAGGTTTAAATGCTGGCAAAGCTTCGGTTCTGGGTGAGCTTCCCCACACCGAGCGAACAGGTGGGAAGCTGTCCCCACCCTGAGCCGGTGCAGATGGGAAGTGGGAAGGTGCCTGCCAGTCCCAGCCGGCTGCTTGCAGCTGGAAACACCTCCAGGAGGGAAAGGCTGGATTGGGATCCTGTTCCCTGGGCTCTGCGTGCGGCTCTCAGAGAGCACAAACGCGGCTGGAAAGGCTGGGAAAACCCGGCGCAGGTTTGGGATCCCCTCGCTTTGGGATCCCTCGGGATGGGGAGGCGCGACACCGAGCCACTGGGAGCTGGTGGCTTTTTCACATGAGAAAAAATATTCCTACATTTCCTGGGGAGGGGAAAGGCTTAGGGGGGGCTGCAAATGTCACTTTCTAAAAAGCAGTATTTTGTGTTTTTCCTGTTGGATCTCCTTTTTTAGGGAAGGTGGAGCCAAATGAGTCGCTAGCAGCTTGGCAAAGTGCAGATCAGCACGTTTGCATCCAGGAGGACAGGAAGGAAAGAGTCAAGCTTTTTGTAGGGCCTCCCTGGTGGGAACAGAATTTTTTTATGAAGGTTTACCCTGAAACAGGTAGGATTTAATCCCAATCTGAAGGAAAGGTGAGGAAAATCATTTTTACAGAGGGTAGAAGAGATGGCAGTGGCAGCCAGCAAGGAGGGCAGAAAAGTGAGTTCCTGGGTTTGGTGAGCAGCTCCAGGAACAGGGAGAGGAGTTTCCTAGAGGATAAATTGCTAGGTATCAATGAATAATTATCAGCAACGGAGCTGTTGGGCTCTGAGTGAAACAGCTTGGCATAAATCTCTGGTAAAAAGGAGCTGAATCTGTGTCGGGTCGGGGTCTCTTCTCCCGAGGAAAAGGTGACAGGACCAGGGAAACGGCCTCAAATTGCATCAGGGGAGGTTGAGGATGTTAGGAAAAAAATTCCTCACTGGAAGGCACTGAAATTCCTCACTTGTCAGGCATTGGAACAGGGCTGGGGTGGAGTTTCCATCCCCGGGGCGATTTCAGAGCCTTCAGCACTTGGGGACACCGGGCTCTGCTCCCAGGGAACACGGACAGGAGCAGAGGTAACGGCCTCAGCCTGGCCCAGGGCAGGTTTAGGTTGGATTTTGGGGAAAATTCCTTCCTGGAAAGGTTTGTCCAGCCCTGGCAGAGCTGCCCAGGGAGGTTTGGAGTCCGCACCCCTGGGGGGATTTAACAGCCCTGTGGATGTGGCACTTGGGGACACAGGACAGCAGTGCTGGGGCATGCTGGGACTCGACCTGGGAGCTGTTCTCCAACCTCAGTAATTCCACAGTTCCAAGCACACTCACTCCTGTACAGAGGGGGTTCCTGACTGCATCCAGCCCCGTTCCCTGCCAGCCTCTGGCTCTCTGCTGGACGTGACCAGCGATTCCCAGTCGGGATTTTGGGACACCAGCCGCAGCTCCCAGCTCCTTCCCAGCACGAAGCAGAGCCAGTGGAGCTGCTGCTTGCAGAGCCCTGGCACACCTTGCCCTGCCCTTCGGGGCCAGCCGCTGGCGTTTGCCGTTCCCGGCGCTAATCCCGCGCTGTCCCGGTGACGCGGGGCCGTCACGGCTTTGCTCTGACATCCTGGCCCTGCTGACGATCAGGATTTGTCTTCCCACCGACCTGGGTTAAAAATAATCCCTCCTGTCCCCACATCCCTGGCCGGAGCTTCCCTGGGTCCCGGTCCGGGTGTGGGTGGAACCAGCCCAGCACGGGCTGGAGGTGGATTCCTTCGGGCTTCCTGGGTGGGAACACAGAACGGTCATTTCTGGGGACAGTTTGGCTTTTTGGGGTAGAAAAACCTCATTTTATTGTCTTTATTTAGCCTGGGGAAGAGAAGGCTCCAGGGAGAGCTCACAGCAGCCTTCCGGTGTGGAATGGGGACTTCCAGGAATGAGGCTTGCAGGAATGGCTTCCCGCTGTCAATGGATGGGATTTTGGGAAGAAATCCTGGCTGGGAGGGTGGGGAGGCCCTGGCACAGGGTGCCCAGAGAAGCTGGGGCTGCCCCTGCATCCCTGGAAGCCTCCAAGGTCAAGTTGGACGGAGTTTTGGAGCGCTCTGGGATAGTGGAAGGTTTCCCTGCCCATGGCCAGGAGTTGCAGCTGGATCTTTAAGATCCCTTCCAGCCCAAACCGTTCCGTGATTCTCAGGGAAAAATACTTTGATGTGATGAGTGCTCGGGATGTTCCGAGGGCTCTCTCCTCTTCACGAGGGCAGCGCTGCCTGAGGAGCACGAGGAGCCTCCCGAGTGGTTTTGTGCCCCTGCTCTGCATCCAGGTCTCCCGTGAAGTCTCCAGGCTGCTCCTCAGCTCCAAACCCGCCTTTGAGAGCTCGGAGGGAGGAGGCACCAGCAGTGGCTCAGTTCCTGATGCTGTCCCTAAAAGCCACCGTGTTCCTGCTCAGCGTGCCCACGACAGAATTCCCAATACATCCCAAAAGGAAACCCCTTCCCCCGGGGCAGGGAGCCACCTCTGAAAAATTCCATCATTTCTCCCAATCCCTGCCGGTCTCGGGGAGCTCCCACCCCCCCCCCCCGCCCCCCAAAAAAACCACGAGCCGTGCCCCGTCTGGCCTCGTCTCCTGCTTCTCCCTGACCTCACAGCATCTCCAGCACCTCCCTTGCCCTCCCCGTTTCCCCTCCCTCGCCTGGCGAGCTCTGCCGTCCATTCCTGTGATCAGGCGCTCGAGCCTCGCAGGCTCCCCAGCTGTCACAGCCCGGCCTGGCCCGGTTTAAGCGCAGCCCATTTACCTTCCACGTGTCCCGAATTAGGGGGAAATGGACAGGAGGGCTGGGTCTGTTTAAAAATTAAAGCTGATTACAGGGCATTAACGTTACATCTAAAGGAACAGACAGCAGCCCTCCTCTCTCAGCACAGTTGCAATATGTTCCCTTTTGTTCCGGGCTGCGAGAGGGAAGGGAGCAGGGCTGGGAGCCACTCCAGGCTGGGCAGGATTTCCTCTTCGGCCATAAATTTTGAAAGAGGAGCTGCCTGTTGGGCTGCTGCAAGAATTTAAAGCGGGTCTGGCTACCTGAAGCAGTTCCTGTCTTTGCCGTGCTAACAGGAAGCTGAAGTTCTTTCGGCTGGTCCTGAATTTCCCTTGGAAAATTCAAGGGATCCGACGCTGTCGTGTTGGGAAGTTTCCAGTTTGATGGACCCCAGTTGTTTTTTTTGTTAAATCCCATCATTTCCGTGGCGATTTTTTGCCCACAAACCAGGAATTAGTCAGTCTGGCTGGGAACACTGTGATTGTGATGCTGGACTGGGGTTTGTTGTGGGTTTGGGTTGGATTTGAAGCCCGTTTTTGGTGGATTTTGTATGATATTCGTCCAGGCTTCTGCCCCTTCACCTCACAGCCCCTCAGGAATTCAGGTGGCTCCAGAAGGAGCTGCTCAGTGCAGGATGGGTGCTGAAAAGAGGCCTTGGCAGGTGAAGGGATGTGTTTGTATCCCCTGCATCCTGCTTTTCTCTGTCCTCAAGAAACCAAAGCTCCAGGGAGAGCTTCCAGAACATTCCAGGGCTTGAAGGGGCTCCAGGAGAGCTGCAGTGGGACTGGGGACAAGGGACAGGACACAGGGAATGGCTCCCAGTGCCAGAGGGCAGCGCTGGATGGGATCTTGGGAAGGAATTCCTGCCTGGGCTGGGATTCCCAGAGCAACTCTGAATCATTCCCTGGATCCCTGGAATGTCCAAAGCCAGGTTGGGGAAAAAAAAATCTCTTAATGACTTTTCACTTGACTTTACCACCACCAACATTCACATTAAATTCCAGGGTTTTTTTTTTCAGTTTATGGAGATGAAATCCCCAACGACTTGGATTTGAGAGCCACAGCCTGAGCTTTCCTTTCTCTGGTGTCTGGGGATCTCAGGGCACTCATCTGGGGATCTCAGGGATCTCATCTGCAGTCACAGCAAATTTCGGGGGGTCTCTGCAGTAGATGGGAATTTTAATCCTTGGACAAGCTCCTGTCTAAAAGAGATGTGGATGAATCCAGGCAGGAAGGGAATGGCAGCCGGGGGAGTTGGCATCTTGTCCTGAACACATTTGGAAACACAGAGCTGGACAGACAAACATTCCCTTGTTTGCCTCTGATCCGGGAACGGGGATGGGAAGGATGGAGGTGATTTTGGAAGGTGTCTGCGAGCAGATCTCGGCAGCGTCGCCCTCTGGGATCTTTGGCTCGGGGCTGGGATTGGGAATTGCTCTCCTGACAAGCTGCACATCTCCAGCCTGGTGCTGTGTTACTGATACACCTTGGCTTAGGGAGGAGGGTGCAGGTGGGGTCAGAAATCCAGCCCTGCATCTCTCCTGACCCATCAGAGATGCTGCTCTGTCCTCTGCCCAGGTCTTCTCCTCCTTCTCCTCCTCCATACTTAACCTAACCCAGATCAGAGCCCTGGCAGAGCTTGACCAGCAGAGCTTGACCAGCAGAGCTTGGCCAGGAGAGCTTGACCAGGAGAGCTTGACCAGCAGAGCTTGGCCAGCAGAGCTTGGCCAGCGGAGCTTGACCAGCGGAGCTTTACCAGCAGAGCTTGGCCAGGAGAGCTTGGCCAGCAGAGCTTGGCCAGCAGAGCTTGACCAGCAGAGCTTGGCCAGCAGAGCTTGGCCAGCAGAGCTTGGCCAGCGGAGCTTTACCAGCAGAGCTTGGCCAGCAGAGTTTGACCAGGAGAGCTTGGCCAGCAGAGCTTGACCAGCAAAGCTTGACCAGCAGAGCTTGACCAGCAGAGCTTGGCCAGGGGAGCTTGGCCAGGGGAGCTTGACCAGTAGAGCTTGACCAGGAGAGCTTGACCAGGAGGGCTTGACCAGTGGAGCTTGGCCAGGAGAGCTTGGCCAGGAGAGCTTGGCCAGCAGAGCTTGGCCAGCAGAGCTTGACCAGCAGAGCTTGGCCAGCAGAGCTTGGCCAGCAGAGCTTGGCCAGGAGAGCTTGACCAGCAGAGCTTGGCCAGGAGGGCTTGACCAGGAGAGCTTGGCCAGGAGAGCTTGACCAGGAGAGCTTGACCAGCAGAGCTTGACCAGCAGAACTTGACCAGCAGAGCTTCTTCAGGGGTTGTGGTGCCCCTGGGAGGCACCGCCAGCCCAGGGAAAGCAGCTTCGTGCCTTTTCCGCTGTTCACATCCATGCTGGGTGTGCAGCTGAGCGTTCAAACCCACCGGAGTGGAGCTGGGTACACGCAGATGAGCCCAAAAATCGAAACCAGCTCTGCCCTGCTGCTCCTTTCTCCCAGGACAGAATTCCCTTGTGGTGGATTCTCCCTGTAGGACCAACTCGTTCCAAACTACCTGGAGGGGGTGGCAGCTTTTGGAGCCCATCTCTGGCAGATCTTCCAGCTCGACAGCAGAGATCCCAGGACGGTTTCACGCTGCTGGCACCACCTCTGCTCACCCTGCTCCTCCAGGAAACCCCAAAGAGAGGTCCCAGCTCTCCCTCCTTGTGAGCTGCTTCCCTAAATTTGTGCCTGGACTTCCTTCAGCTGGTCCCAGCTGACCCTTCACCGCCCAGGATGGGCAGTGATCCCCCCAGCTGTGCCGCAGCTGGAGCATCTCCCCGGGCAGATTTTGGCAGATTTTTTGGCAGGTTTTGGCTCACAAGGCCTCCTGCCTCGTCCCCGTCCATGGTGGGAAGGGACAGTGCGGCACAGCTGGGGATGTCACGGCTCTTTCTGCCTGTGCCACCCAAGGAATTAATTACCTGTGATTAATCCCCTGCAGCAGGGCAGGTGCAGAGGGGCTCCCTCATTCCCCTGCACCCCCATGGCAGAACCGGGCTGCAATCTGCTGGTTGATGACTCTGGGTTTCTTATCTTCTTTTCTTCGTGTTAGAGCCGGGATTAACACACAAGAGTCGCAGTTTTTATTATCTTCGTGTTTATTAATTCTTATCTATATCACAGCCTCACCAGCCGTGAGCTCTCACTAGCAAGGTAGAAAATGGAGATGTCTCTAACTCTTTCCAAGGTTAATTAGGCGCTAATTACCCAATAATGAGGTGACACTTATATTATTTATACTTTTAACCCAATAATTGACCACCCAAGGCCAGAAGTTGGAACCCTTTCACCCAATAAGAAAAAAAACACCCGAAACCAAGAAGAAGAAGGTGAAGAAGAAGGTGAAGAAGAAGGTGAAGAAGAAGGACTCAGCCTCAAATCCTCCACATTGCCCCATTTTATTACTACATGCCAAAACCTTAAACTCTGAGTTTTTCACCCAAAACCAAGAAGAAGAAGGTGAAGAAGAAGGACTCAGCCTCAAATCCTCCACACTGCCTCATTTTATTACTACATGCCAAAACCTTAAACTCTGAGTTTTTCACCCAAAACCAAGAAGAAGAAGGTGAAGAAGAAGGTGAAGAAGAAGGACTCAGCCTCAAATCCTCCACACTGCCCCATTTTATTACTACATGCCAAAACCTTAAACTCTGAGGTTTTCACCCAAAACCAAGAAGAAGAAGGTGAAGAAGAAGGTGAAGAAGAAGGACTCAGCCTCAAATCCTCCACACTGCCCCATTTTATTACTACATGCCAAAACCTTAAACTCTGAGGTTTTCACCCAAAACCAAGAAGAAGAAGGTGAAGAAGAAGGTGAAGAAGGACTCAGCCTCAAATCCTCCACACTGCCTCATTTTATTACTACATGCCAAAACCTTAAACTCTGAGTTTTTCACCCTGTGAGATCACACAATTCCATTCAAACCACACACCCACAACTCAATTTCGGAAATCTATTCCACATCCTCAGGTCAAATGTGGTGCTGGCTTGAGGGTTGGTGCCTTTTAGGCTGACAAGTTCTCAGCCTCCAGGGTTCCAGCAGATGACAGGAGGGCACAGCTCCTGCCGTCCCTGGCAGGTGCCCTGGTCACCCTCTGCACTGCAGAGCCCAGAACTAAAATGTGGCTGCGTTTGGGAGGGATGGAGGCTCCTCTGACCCCAGGGGCGCTTTGTGAGCCGCGGGGCCCTTAATGGCTCTCGGCGGGTGTAGGGTGCAATCTGATCCAAATGGGAAGCTGGCTGAAATCCCAGCAAGCTGTCGTTGCTGCGGGAGGCATCTTTAGGAAATGAGACGGGCTTTGTGAGCCCCGGGGAAGGAGAAACGCCCTGCATTGCAACTTGGGGCTGCTCCCTGCTCTGGGGTTTGCTGGCTCTTCCTTTACCGAGCTCCCGGCCTCTTGTTTTACTCCAAAGTTTCCTCCCTGCGGGCGATTCGTGGTTTCTGCTCTCCCTCGCTCCCTGCTCCTCTTGGGAATGCGCGTTCCCCGCTTCCCAGACGGAGCTCCTCCAAACTCGAGGTGGCTGGTGGTTTTCTTTGCCTTGAAAAGTGCTCGGGCCCCTTCTTTTCTGAGAGCCTCAGCTGCTTCCTCAGCAGGGTCCGACCTCCCGAGTTCCCGCATCGCTTTTTTCCAGAGGACCGCTGGGTGCCTGGATTTATCTCCTCGCTGGATCTTGGGAGCAGGGTCTGGTTTTCAAGCCTAAAAGCACAGCCCCATCTGTTTTGTGCCTCTGGGGCATAGTGAAGAGCCCTGTCCTGCAGAAAGGTTTTCCTTGTGCACCAGCCCTGCCCTGGCAGAGCGAGGGGTGCGAGAGGTTTCGGTGAATTCTCCCAAGTGGCTGCGCTGAACTTTGAGATTTCTGTTTTCCCAGGCGAAACTCTTTCCTCTTCCTTGATATTCAGCCGTTTGATTTGGGGTTGAGGAGGACTTCTTCTGCTCTGGGATTGTTATTTGCTCTGGGGTGTTGTTTGAGGCATCAGCAGCTTGCACAGGAGCCTGAGGAGATGCAGCTGCACCTCAGTGTCCCTTGGGTGGCTTTATCCGAAACATTGGTGGGCACGCGAGGAAGAGGAGGGGAATTTTTGTCACCCCAAGGACTCTTCCAGCCTCCAGCACTTTGATTGGAGCCTGCTCAATGGCCAGCAATGGCCTCCTGTGATGTGGTGGCTGAGCAGAGAGCGTGGGTTAAGTTTTATCTTCTTTTTTTGCCAGAGTCGGGATTAAATGCCCCAGAGGGTGTTTCTTGTTCGGACTCGGATGTTTATTAATTTTTATCTATGTTACAGTTTCACAAGCCGTGAGTTCTGCAGCACTTCTAGCTAACAAACTAAAAATCGAGCTCTGTCTATCTCTCTACAAGGCCTTTTAATGATAAACTCTCTAAGATGTGACACCTGAATTGCTTTTAATTTTAACCCAGTAACCAACCACCCCTGGCCAGCAATGCGGATTTTTCTGTCCAATTCCAAAATCCCAGCCAGAGCCCTGGAGGAGAAGGAGGTGAAAAAGAAGAACTCAGCCTCTGCCCTAAATCCTCCACCTTGCTTTCTCTCCATTGCCGTGTTCCAAACCCTCCAGCTCTGAGTTTTGCACCCTGTGCTGTCACACACTCCTGTTGAACTCCGCAGCCACAATCCCAGCGCTGGGATTTCATTCTGGAGCCTTTTGCACGGCCTCAGGTCAACGCAGCGTTTGCTTGGGGGTCAGCACAGAAAATCCTGGAATTCTCAGTGCCCAGGGTTCCAAGAGGCGTGGAGGTAAAACCACCTTCCCTTTGCCCCCTGACCATCGGGAACGCTTTTTCCCCGGTGTCCCTTGGGGCAGGCGGAGCAGGGCGATGTGTCTGTCCCTGCAGGTCCCAGTGACCTTCTCAGCTCGTGGAGACAGCTTGGCTTTGCTGTAAAGCAGCTCATGTGACAGCAGTAATCCGCAGCGGGTAAACAGCTGTGCGGGAAGATTCCGGGGAATCGCCCTATTTTCCCTGCTCCGCGCTCCCCGGCCGGCACACCGGGACAGGAGAGGCTGCACAGGTCCCTCCTCACTGGCTGTCTCTGGAGCCATCCCTGAAAAACCAGATCAGGAGCACTCACTTTCCAGGATTCCTCCTGGCAGTCCTCGTGGAGCTGCAGAACAGCTTCCAGGGTTTTTTTTCAAAAAGCCATTGCTCCTCTAGTGGTTCCCTCCGAATCTTTTCCAAAACCACGAGTGGCGTTTTCGAGCCTGAATTTGACTTCTGTCTCCCACCCTCCGAATCTTTTTGGCATAATTTATTCCCTCACGGCTGTACAAACTCCTCTCTCTGGGTGACACTTTCCGATGGCTCACGTGGACCCTCTCTTGCTCCTGGGATGCTCAATGGGATTTCTGCCCGTGGGAAGTTCAGTTCTGCCCTGGAGAAGACACAGACTGAGGGAGCACTACCTTGGCACTGGGTTCAAATTAATCACGGCTTTATTATTCCCATCCCCGCATTACAGACTGTACCAAACTTCCTTTCCCTGTGGCTTTGCCCCCTTGTTGCCACAGGTCCCTGAACTTCCCCATCTCCCTTTTCCCTGTGGTTTTAACCTTCCAGACCTCCCAGGGAGTGTGTTCTGGAGCTGGTGACAGCTAGAGCAGGTGGTTTTAGCCCCAGATCCAGGTCCCTGCGCCTCACAGGCAGCAATTCCCTTCGGTTCCCTGCAGGAATGAGGTGCCTACTTGCTTCGTAGCCCTGGAATCCCTGGGTTTCTCCAGCAGGAACAGTTGAGGCTGCAATAAATTGTCTGCTGAGGTGGCCTGAGACAATCCCTTGTTTCATGTAAGCCACAGCCCAGCCCTCGGGAGGGACCATCTGTTCCTCTGGCCTAGGACAGATTTGAGCAGGAGCCCTGGCAGTGAAAGGCTCTCTGCTATTCCCCTGAGCCTCCTGATCTCTTCCCTTCCACCTCTTCCCATCAGGGGAAGAAAAAAACCAAAACAAAAACCCCGAAGCTTTGTACTCCCAGGCATTAGAGGGGGGCTCTAATTGGTGTGTAAATTGGGACTGCTGCGTTTAAGTGGTGGACACGGAGCTAATGGAAGTGGAATTTTATCGCTGGCCTAAACAGGGGACGTTCAGCTCCTTTGAAGTCGCAGGGATCAGCAGCCAGGGGCGTTTCTGTTCGATCAGAGCCAGCAGTGAGTTTGGTCCCCGGTTGTTTCCCCTTGCTCTGACCCATGGATGAGTTAGGATGTCCTCCTCAGAGGTTCCAAGGTTTTCCGTGCCAAAAAAAAAGAGAGAAGCTTGAGTTGCATTTCCAAAGAGGAATTGCGTGTGAAGTTTGAAGTCCAGCAGAAAATGAAGACTTGGGCTGGGTTTTAGGGTTTCTCTGTGTGCGCTGCTGTTAGAGATGTGCTTCCTCACCTGTGTGCCTCCCATCCCAGCCAGAGCAATCAGGAAATAAAATCCAGAAAGAATTCTCCAGCCACCACAGCTCTCAGGGTTTTCCAACCTGTTCTGTCCGCCTGGGAAGGGACAGGACAGGCTCTTGCACTGCTCCATTCTCCTCACAGATTTTGTCTGTGCGGGTCCAGGAGCCGCGAACCTCCGCTTTGCACACCCAGGGTGAGACCCACAGGGTCAAACCAGCTGGAAATCTCCTTTTTTGGGAAAACAAACTCATCCCCTCTCCCTGCGCCCGTCGTTGCTTTCTCTTGGTGTGCGAAGGACGCTTCCAAGCCCCAGGCCTGGATGGTTGGGGCGCAAAAGTTCTGTTCCTTCAGTCGCCAGGCCAGAGCCCAAACTTTGCGTTTGGAGCAGCAGATGTGCGGGGTTTAAAAGGGAGGAATCTGCCAGAGGCAACAGCATTCCAAGGGTAAATACTCTCGGGAGAGCAGAGCAAGGTGGGAACCCATCCCACCTGCCGGGCAGCGGGAGACAACGGCATATGGAGAAAAAAAATAAAGGAGGAATGCGGACTGTAAGAACTTGCTCTTTGCATGAAAAGTTCCACATCTGAGTCGTGCGTTCGCTGTGATTTATTGCTGACCTGGCTGAGGATGGGCCGGGTCCCACCTGGGGGAGGAGGCTGTGCCAAACGTGTCCCGTGTGCTGTGGAGGACAGGCTGTGGACACCAAAGCCCCGGACGCTGGTGCAGGAGGGGTTGTGCTGGTTTGGAGCAGGGATGCTTTTCTAGCTGCATTTGGAGGCTGTGCTTTGAGGAAAAGGGGGGGGGGGGGAAAATTTAAAAATGGAGCCTTCAGGTGCATTTCCAGCCCCTTCTCCCCTGAGGAAAAAAGTCAAACTTACCTCCTGGTAGCTGGGCAGGACCTAGTGCGAAGTGAGGCTCCAGCAGATCGCCACAGCTTCCCACATTGAGGCAAAGCTTTAAATGCCTTCCCAAGGAATTATCCTCCTCCAAAGGCTCTGCTGGGGGGCTCCTGCCACCCCTGTTGGGTTAAGAGCACAGGATTCCCCGGCACAGAGGCACTGATGGGGCACGGGGGGGAGAGAGCCCGTGGCGTTGGACCCGCCGCTTGGCCGTGAATGCGCGCCCTGTTGTGGCAGGGAAGGTTCCTGGGGAGAAAACGGGCAAAAATGCTGGGAAAACGGCTTTTAGATGGAGCCAGGGCCTATCTGGTTACAGCCTGCCTTTCTGCCAGCACAATGGCTGCTTTATGTCTCCATGTGCTCAGCGCTCCGTAGGATGTGCCCGTGCCCGTGCTCACGTGGCATCCGTCGGCCCTGCTGAAACCGGCCGGGCCCTCAGAGCCTTAAAATCGCACGGAGCTCTTCCCAGGCCCCAAGGAGCGCCTGGATTTCGTGAAGAGCGCCAGGATTTCGTGAACTTCCCAGCCTCGTGCTCGTGGGATACGTAGAAATTCCGCCTTGGCAGCCGTTTCTGCTCCTCATCCCTCTTCGCCGGGGATCGTGGAGAGCTTTGTCGGAGGTGGCCTGAGCTTCTCGGTGATGGATTTCACTGCTTCGGTGCAGACTTTCCTTCTTGGGCCTCTCAGGGCCAATTAAGCCATCCATCTAAACGTTTGTAAAGTATCTGGCAGTGCCTCTTCCTTACCTCCCGCTTTACCTCCCACTTGCACACACGGCGTTCGGTACGGAATTAGAAATATTCTAGTCGCTCTGCCTAATATTGGGGCGCTACTCCTGTGTGGGCACTGAATCTTTGCACTCACCCTGTTAACCAAAGGATGCATTTCCTGTCAACACATTAATCACCCCACTAAACCCCACCCCTCTCCAGCTGCAGTGTTTCCCCTTTTCTCAGCCTTTTACACTTGCATTTCATTGTCAGGCGTCCTAGCAGCAGACTATTGCAAGTGGAGCTTGGCAGAGGGTTCCTCAGGTGAGTGGATTTTTGTGGTGGCAGTTTGGAATGCTGGGGCTTAGCCGGTTTTTGGGCTTTTAGGTCCCTCTTGGTGTTTCCCGGGGTTAGAGGCGCTGTGTCTGTCTGGTTTTCTGTGCCTGGACACGGTTTGGGGTTGAAATGCCTTTGGGATGCGGGGATATCACTCAGGGAACAAAACTTTCTTGTAAATTTTAGGTGGTGCCCCACCACGCTTCATGCAATAGCCATTAATTAAAACCTGTGGAAAATACAGGACACTTAAAAGTTGTTTTTTAAAAAAAGCAGGATAAGAATCAGTCTCAGTTCTTCCTCTGGGAGAGCCCCTGGGGATGTTAGCAAAACATTTATGGCAAAACCTAGCGGGGATCCCTTTTGGGTGATTGTCCAGAACCTCGTTCCTGGGTTTGACACCTGACTCCTGAGAAGAGGAACGAGGCTGATTTATCCTGAGGTGTTTCCTCTCCCCGCTTCCTGAGAAGCTTGGCACAGATAACCCCTGCCTGCCCCGCGTTTTGTGTCAACGCCCAGCAGACCCCGGGGAAAGCAGAGCCCAGCTGGGGCACGCCTTCGGGGTTTTTCTCTATTTTTATCTGTGTTTCCTGTGGAGATGATTGACCACGATAGACTCCTAATCTTCTCAGGTGTGTCCACGCCAAAGCCAGCTCATCACCGAGGCTTAAACAGGTTATTCTCTAAGCTGGGAGGGGAAAAACCTTCCTTCCCACAGGCGGACGCATTCCCTGCGCTCTGTCACCTCTCCTGAGTGACAAATCGACTCCGGTTTAAGGTGCCACGCCCTGGAGAGCCAGCACTAGAGGGGCAGGTCTAGGTGAGGACTGAGCTTAAGCGGGGACAGCTTAATTCTGCCTCAGGTGGCGCCCAGGGCCTGTTCTCCAGCTCTGAATTTGCCCCAGGGAGGGGAAAGGTGGGGAGCTCAGGTAACCCAAAGCAAAAAGTGTGCAGCCAAACTGCCCCAGGAGGCCAAACTGCCGTTCTGCTTTTCCCGAGCGCCCTTTTCTTGGGAGTTTTTTCCATCAAAGAAACGGAAAAACCTGGGATTTCAGATTGTTTCCAATTTTAAACGTCATTGCAAGGTTTTGCTTTTTTTTTTCCTTCTGGGATTGTCCTCGCTGCAAAGACAGAGGTCCATGGCAGTGAAGGACACGTTTGTCACCTCTTCTGCAGATTGTGGGTCTTTGCTGTGCCGGCGAAGAGTCTGGGCGTCAGGTTGGCTCACTGGGATCTTCCTCTTTCCATGGAAGTGCTGAGGCTCCAGAGGAGATCATTCCTGTAAATCAGGAGTTGCAGCCCTGTGGGTTTTGTCTCAAAGTGCTGCAACCTTAGAAGAAGTCCAAAAACTCCCTAAAAACGAACCTCAAAGCCCCCACAAAAGATCTGGAAGCAATAAGGGAGATTAAGCCAAAGATGTTTCAGGTCTTGGCCAGGCCGTGGCCCTTCCCTCCTCACAGGGAGGAAGAAATTTTGGGAGGAGTGTCCCAAAGGTGTTGGTGCTCCCAGCTAGGGAAGGAAGGTTGGCGCCTGACTGAGATTTGGAGTTAAACCTCAGGTTTGGATGTTCAGATTTTATTTAAAACAACACCTTGTCGCAAAATATCAACATTGTGCCGGGGCTGAGCGAGTGGGAGGAAGAAGGAGCCGTGTAAATGTGGAGTTGCTTCTTGACCAGTCGGCTCCGACGGGAGGTCCCGGATCAACCAGCGGCTTCGTGGGTCACTGAGACAGCAGCTCCTGGTGCCCTGAACGAGCAGAGGAGAAAAACTCCTTGCAGCAGATGCAGAGGAACCAAAGAACCCCACGCTGGATCAGTTAGGCTGGAGAAGATCTCCAAGGTCATTGAGTCCAAGCTGTGCCCCATCCCCGCTTTGTCCCAGAGCCCCGAGTGCCACATCCGGGCATTCCTTGAAAAGCTCAGGAAAGAACGAGTCAATGACGAGGTTAAGCAGGCAGGTGACCCCCAGGGACAAGCCTGAGAGATGAGATGTGACCACGGAGGTGTGGTGGATGCAGGGAAGGAGGCAGGGTTGCATCCTGTGCAGCTGTGGATGGGAATGTTGGATCTCATCTTCTCTTCTTAGGAAAAGTCAGGGCTATGATGTAACTTAATTGGCTCAACTTTGATATCAAAGCTTCAGGTGCCTCATTAAATTGTTCTTTATTGGCGTTTTGACCTGAGTAGCTCCTGGAAAGACAGATGATGGAGGATCTTCAATGAGGACCGCAGCTCTTTGCAGATAATTTGGTGGGAAAACCTTCATGTTCTGACCTGACTGGCACCAAGGTTCTGTAGGGAAGAGCTGTGGCTTGTGAGCCTGGAAAGTTCTCAGAGCTTAAATCACTTCCTGGGGGTTTTGTGATTTGTCAATAGCGCAGAATCCAGACCGGCTGGGGCTGGAAGGGACCAAAGATCATCCTGTTCCAGCCACACCTTCCACCATCCCAGGTTGCTTCAAGCCCCATCCAGCCTGGCCTTGAACACCTCCAGGGGTGGGACACTGAGCCATTTCTGGCGGGAAAAATCCTTCCAATTATCATCCTGAAAGGCGTCGATTAATGCTAATTGACAATGTTTATCGCTGATGCTCTTGCAGTTGAGGTGGCAAAAGACGGAGGGCTGAGCCTTCAGTTTGTCTTATCTTTAACCAAGTGTCCGTGTTGAGAGAAGTCTTCTGCTCCTCTGTCCCCGCTGAGTGTGGTGGCATTCCTGAAATGCTTTGATTTCTGAGGCTGGCTTCGGCCGGAATCCCTTCCACGGTGTCGTGTCAGCGCCTCGTGCCTTGAGGGACACATTTGGTTCGGCAGTTCAAGGTTTGGCAGGGTGACACCTTGTTTCTGTCCCATCTGGGACGGCAGTTGTTTTTGCGCACTCAGGGATGGCAGCTGTTGGGGGGCTGCTCGCTGGAGCTTAAATTCCCTGGCATTCAGGTGCTTTTAGAGTCCTGGCCCTCTGCAAAGCTCTGTGCTAAACGCAGGAAAAGACGGAGTCTTCAAGGTTGCGCGCTTCTTTTATTAGTTCTTATCTTACAATTTTCTCAGTGTCCAAAAGATGTTTGCAGCGGCTCGGACATCTGGTGACTCCCCCTGTCTCTGGGCTGTCCTTATCTTTTATACTAATTGCTACGTATTCTTTATTTACTATTTCTTACCCATGTCTATCACTATTACTAAAAAGGTCATCTTTACTCTGACCCAATCCTCGCTGACTACTTTGTGCCAACGTCACTGCAGAAATGGAGTGAGGGAACAAGAAGGAAGAAGAAGGGGACAACGCCCCAAATTCTCCATCTTGCCCCATTCACTTCAATGCCAAAAATCCCAAACCCACTGTTTTTTCACCCTGTGATATACTAAACTCCTATTTTTCACACTTGTGGCCTGCAATGCTTCCTGCAGTGCAAGAAGCCTCTCCCATGGACTGAGATCAAATCCAGTGTCTCTCTGGGCTCTGGGCCGGGGTCCCAGACCCCCCTGCCCAGGTCCCTGACCCTCCAGGGCAACCAAAGGAATGGCCTGGACTCCAACAACGCCTGGCTTTGGGAGCTCCCGTTCCAGCTGCTGTGGCTGGACCTCGTTAGAGAGCTGAAAACACACCCTCGTGCCCACTGAGTGTCCTCTTGCTGCACCTCTTGAGGGCATCTCCAGTCAGCTCCCCAGAAGGGAGGCAGTCAGGAGGTTGTATTTTTTAAAATCTTCACCATACCAAGATCCCAGTCAAAGGAAATGTCTAATGAAAATCGATTGTGGGACATTTTGGTGTCTGTGCTGAGTAACACTTCCACTGGTGTCCAGAACTGCAGTTGGTGAGGACAGGAATGATCTTTGCTCCAGGATTCTGTAGGACCAGCCCCTTTCCTGAGCCAGCCTTGGTCTTACCTCCTCCAAAACACCTCCAGTGACAGAGACTTTGCTCCAGAGCTTCACCAACCTTATGTTTAGCCGTCATCTGGGATTTTTTTCCCACCTCCTAAGTGCGGGTTTCCATGCTGCACTTCAAGCTCGTGTCTTACTGGGGGAAAGACAATCAGAAAAGATGATTATTCCCTACTTACCTGCTTCGACCTTGATGCATTTACACCTGGGAATGCAGACCAAAGCACACCCAGTGCCCTTTCCTTGTGCTGCCCACAGACGGCAAAAATTTCATTTTTTGGAAGCCTTGTGGCTTGATTTTTTTGGATTTTTTTTTTTTTTTTTTTTGTGGGGGGGTTTGTTTGTGTTTGGTTTTGTTTTTGTTTCGTTTTGTTTTGTTTTTTGGGTTTTTTTTAAAATTATTATTATTATTTTTTGGTGTATTAAAATCTACTCATTCTGAACCATTGACGACAATTCTTCCATCACAGCCTTCAGAAGTCGCCCTTGGCTCTGACAGGAGCTGTGGTGATGAGATGGTGTCTGCTGCCCTGTGTGCCAGGGCCCTGCAGTGCATTCCTGAGCACAGGAATTCCCACCGGATTCCTCAGCCCCTGATGCCTTGGGAAGGCTGACCTGGAACAGAGACCGGACAGAGCTGGGGAATAAAGCAGGGATTTATTGAAAGGTCTTTAGGATACACCTTGGGCAGGACAAGAGCCTGGCCAGGGACGCACCCAAGGTGGAATCAGAATGGTCAAAAACGGTCATGAGGTCTCACATTTTTATAAATTTTGGTCCATTTGCACATTGGAGTTTAATTGTCCAGTTCCAGCTCCAGGCTGTGAGATCCCATCCTTCTTGTTCCTCCCTCAGCCACCCTTGTTTGTGCTTTTGGGCTGAAAGTTGTCCTTGGTGTGCAGCAGGAACAGGATTTGTTTTGTGTCCCTGCTGTGTGCAGAGAGCTGAGTGACCCCGAGTGTGAGCTCAGAGCTGCACCCTGGGCAGCACAGAACCTGAAAAACATGGAAGATAAAGCTCAAGGCATCACCTCTGGAGGAGGGGAAGGAGAAGGTGAAGGAGAATCTACCACGAAAGGCTTTGTCAGGACGGTGCTCAGCACAGTTCGCTCCGGTTTCCCCTGTGCTGATGGAAACAAAGTCCTCTGGATGAGCTGGACATCAATGTCCCACCCACCCGAACTTCTCACCTAAAGCCTTTTGGGGTGGTTTGATGGAATCACCTGCAATGTAGGATCACATCAGGTGTTCTTATGCTCTTATGCTCCGTGCCAGGTGAGATTTCTTTATCAGACATCCCGTGAATTTTCACCTCTGAGTCCTGTGTCTCTCTGCTCTCAGGAGGATCCTGACTTATCCTTGCTCTTCCTTATGCTGAAACCTCTTCTCTGCTGAAGCAGCTGGAGTTTCATTCTCTCCTCTGGCCCGTCGCAGTCTGAAATGCAGCTGCAAACGTCGTCTGACCCGGCATCGGAGTCCAACCTCGGAGTCGATTGACTCCGATCCTTTGATTCCACCCCCAAAGCCTTCCATGGGTCTTCTCCTTCCTCGGCCACCCTCGTGTCCTGCCCATTCCCCCCGTGGCATCACCGGCCGTGCCAGACCCTCCTTCCTCTGTAGCAGTTCTGCTTTCTTTTTCTCCTTGCCAAGGTCGGGATGAATGATACACGGGAAACGTAGGTTTCGAGTTCAGACTTGGATGTTTAATTGTTTCTTACCTATTTACAGACTTACCAGCCGTGAGCTGTAGCTAGCAAGTTAGTGAAACGAGGTAAAATGGAGCACTTCTCTATCTCTGCCAGGTCTTTTCAAAGGCAATCTGTCCAATTATGAAACGCCACCTGAATTACTTCTATTTTGAACCCAATAACTGCTTGAAGTCTGCAATGCGGACTCCATCAACCAGTTACAGAAAACCACCCAAACCTGTGAAGAAGAAGGAAGAAGAAGGAAGAAGAAGGTTGAGGAAGACTCAGACAATGCCCAGAGTTCTCCATCTTAACTCACATGTATTACTACGGACTAAAACCCCAAAATCCAAGTTTCCGGAATTCCAACAATCCTCCACCAAAAGACATCTTTTTCTGGGATGACAGGAGCTGGTGTGAGCAGCCACAGATTCCAGTGGGATCCCATTTCCCTGCCTGCCCCGTTCCTCACAGCGCTCCCGGGCCCCGCACCACTTTCTTTGCAGAAATGTAAAAAAAAAATCCCAAAGACTCAAGAAGTCGGTTTGGGCTTGGTTCGGTTTCTTTTTTTTTTTTTTTTTTTTTTTTTTTTTTGTCTAATGGATTTCCTGTTTTTAATACAATTGAAAGGGTCTGAAATCCATGCTTTAGATTAACATATGCCAGCTAGATTAGGGCTAATCAGGGCGCAGGTCTGAGCAGATGCAGCGCGGGGCCAATCCCAGACCTGATTACAGCATCTCAGTGGTTTAATCGTCTCTCTCCCAAGGGCGATCCGCTCTGCTCTAACGCACAGCAGGCTTTCCAGCCCTCTCCTCCTCTGGTTTGTTACCACCCCTGGCAGGAAGGGCCGCCACGTCATCTGCTGAGGCGATTTTCCTTAATCCCGCGCGGAACGGGATCCGCGTGGCGCCGTCTCTCACGGACGCTTCCCGGCGCTCCCGGAGGCGGCCGAGCCTTGTCTGAATTAATTCACCCTTCCCAAATTACCCCCCTTTCGGGTGGCCAGGGCTCACCAGCGCCCGGTTTTGGCACGTTTGGGTTGCGGCTTGAGCGTCGCGTTGTGGCGGCGGCTCCGCTCCTCGGGCTGTCCGTGTGTCGTTTGATCTCCTCTGGGTTAACAACCCAAAGGGCTTTAGTTGTCTTCTTGGTCTGGAGCGGGGATTTGAGGTGCATCCCAGGCCAGAGCTCCAGTTCTGGCCTAAACTGGGATGTGCTGTGTTCTCCCGAGGGGTGCGCTCGGAGATTTTCTGCAGCAGGGCTTAGCCTGAGCTCTCCTTCCCCGTTTATTCCCTGCGCTGAAATTCCCACTGACCAGAGAGCGCCCTGGGAGCTGGGAGCCTCCTCCTGACTCCCTTCCTGGCAGCCCGTGCCCAACAACCGACCAGGGAACCCATTCCTCGGCTGGAATTGGGCTGACCCCTCAGGCTGGGGATGGGTCAGGAAACTTCCCAGCCCGCGGAGCGCTTTGGGGATGGGACGCTGGAGGAGCGCCAGGGTCACCCACTTGCTCGGCACGATTAGCTCCTAAGCTTTCCTGTCTGCACGGAGAGTTATCCGAGGACACGGAGCCGCCTCCGTTATCAAACGAGCGCCCTTGGCGGGGCAGAGCTCCGCTCCCTGCTCCTCGACCCCAAGGGATTGCGCTGCTTTTTTGGGAAAGGGGAGCCTGGTGTCATGGTGGGGCTGGCCATCCATCCCGTGCTGCTGCTGGGAGGATTTGTTGACCTCAAAAAACTGAGGTTTTTTCCCCCAGCAGAGCTGTGGGTAGCTTCTGAAACGTCTACATGACCTCACTTGTCCAAATGCCCCTTGGCCAAGCCAAAGGTGGAGGTGGGCACTGGGATAATACCGGAGTAAACGATGGAGTTTCTCCGCCCAGCCTGCAGGATTTGCCGTTCCCCTCCCCTGCCCAGCTCTGTCGAGTGCTCCTCGCTGGTTTTTTCCCACCTCTTCCCGCCTTCCACAGTAACGCTCAGGGGCCTCCTGGTTTTGTTGTCACCTTGGCTGGTGTTTCCTGGCTCACCAGGACTCGCCTTTGGCACTGCGGCGTTTTCCTCCCGGCCCGAAGCTTTGCTAGCTCCATCCTGGAGGCATCCGATCCATCCCTGCAGCTGGGCCGGCCTTGGGAAAAGCTCTTTCTGCTTTGCTGGACCCATCCATGAGTGGGGAAGGGCTGGGAAAGGGGGATTGCTTTCCTTTCTCTGTTTTACGTGGGAGAGCCTGGGGCCAGTGCCTGGAGCGAGTTTGGCTTGGCCGATTTTTTGTAGGTCCCACGGCGCCCTTTCCCCGTGAGGGGAGAAGGACCTGGCTGGGCTGGAGAGGGAGCAGGAGGAAGGGAATTGTGTTGGATGGAGGCTGTAAGGGATGCACAGCAATGGGATCCTCTCAGGTGCCGCCGGTGGGGAGGCGTTGGAGTGACCTGCGGAGTTACAGGGGATGGGAGAAGCTGAGTTTATCCCTTCCTCGGCCCCACGGTTCCCAGTTTGGGGCATAGCAGGTGCAAAAGGCCTGTAAGGAGCGTGTTCCTCCTCACTGGGTAATCCCTGATGGGCTCTGGGGTGGGTGGGAGCAATCCCTGCCTCCAGGAGAACTCGGTTTTGGCTGAGCGGGTCCCTGCTGGACCATCCCAAAACGTGGCTGGGTTGGGTTCCTCCTCCGGAAACGATGTTCTTTCTTTCCTCCTCATCCTTATTCCCTCCCTGCAGCCGCACAGCCCCGGAGGTGTGGGCCTCAAGGTGCTGCCACCCATCTCAGCCCCATCCCATCCCAGTTCCCATCCCATTCCCATCCCATCCTTGTTCCCATCCCATCCCAGTTCCCATCCCATCCCATCCCATCCCATCCCATCCCATCCCATCCCATCCCAGTTCCCATCCCATCCCATCCCATCCCATCCCATCCCATCCCATCCCATCCCCATCCCATCCCATCCCATCCCCATCCCATCCCCATCCCATCCCCATCCCATCCCCATCCCATCCCCATTCCCATCCCATCCCATCCCATCCCATCCCATCCCCATCCCATCCCCATCCCATCCCATCCCATCCCCATTCCGATCCCATTCCCATTCCATCCCCGTTCCCATCCCATCCCCATCCCATCCCATCCCATCCCATCCCATCCCATCCCTGTTCCCATCCCGTTGGCTCTCACAGAGAGCAGATCCAGCCCAGCCAGGCCACGAGGCACCGATCACAGCTGGGTCCTTCCTGACCGCTGGTTTTCATGGAAGGAATCCTTGGAAGCATGATTGGGTGGGAAGGAACTTTAAAGATCTTCCAGTTCTAACCCAGGCCGTGGGCAGGGACACCTCCCGCTGTCCCAGATTGCTCCAAGCCCCGTCCAGCCTTGGACATTCCAGGGATTCTCTGGCAATTCCAGCCCAGGCAGGAATTCCTGATTCCCAAGATCCCATCCAGCGCTGCCCTCTGGCACTGGGAGCCATTCCCTGTGTCCTGTCCCTCCAGGCCTTGTCCCCAGCCCCTCTGCAGCTCTCCTGGAGCCCCTTCAGGCCCTGGAATGTTCTGGAAGCTCCCCCTGGATCCTTCCCTTCTCCAGGGGAACATTCCCAGCTCTCCCAACCTGCCTCCAGAGCAGGGAGCGGCTCCGGGTCCTCCTCTGGATTTGCTCCAGCACCTCCAGCTCCTCATGGAGTTGCATCCCCCTCCCCAAAAAAAAGAAACCCCCCCCCCGTTGAGGACCTGATTGCCACCCCTCGCTCATTCTGTGTCCCCGGTGTTCCCGCAGGCCTCGTGCAGATCCCGGTGAGCATGTACCAGACGGTGGTGACCAGCCTGGCCCAAGGCAACGGCCCCGTGCAGGTGGCGATGGCGCCGGTGACCACCAGGATAGCGGACACTGCCGTCACCATGGACGGGCAGGCGGTGGAGGTGGTCACCCTGGATCAGTGACGGCGTCCCGGCGCTCCTCCTCCTCCTCCTCCTCCTCCTCCTCCTCCTCGTTATTTTCTTTTTTAATTATTGTTCGTTTTGGGTTGTTTTTTTTTTTAAAAAAAAAAACAACAAAAGCCTCTCCAGAGATGCAATCAGGTGGCACTCGAGTCTTCTCCCGGGCTTTGGAAACGGAAAAGGATTTGTCGATTTTTTTCTTTCTTTCTTTTTTCTTTTTCTTTTTTTCTTTTTTTTTTTTTTTGGTGAAACGAGGAAAATGGAAAACAAAGCGAAACGCGAAACGGAAGAAATCCTGGCGGAGGATGCGTGTGAAGTGCATTTTTCTAGCGCCGCTCTGCTCTCGGAGGAGCCAGAAGCCAAATTGTGACGGGACTTTTGAATCCGAGGAGGTTTGAAAAGGAAATAATTATATTAAAAAAAAAAATAAAGCCACCCTTTGTGCCCCGTTTTCCCCCCCGTGTGGGATGGAGCAGGAGGAGGACGGGGTGGGGCAGCACAGACACCCTCGGCCAGCACCGACCTCGACAGCAAATTAGGTATCGAAAGATTTTAAAATGGACTTTTATATTCCAAAAAACAAAAAAAACTCGCCCCGGAAAAAAAACCAAAACAACAAAAAAAACCCCCAACAAACCACAAGAGAGAAAAAAACCACACACACACAAAAAAAAAGTTTGGACAAAAATGAAAAAAGACTCCTCTCCTGGGAAGAAGAAGAAGAAAAAGAAAAAAAAAACCAAAAAAAAAAAAGGAAAAAAATTAAAAAAAAAATAAATAAAAATAAAACGCATGTGTGACTGCAGGGGGGTGGATGGAGACCTCCCCGAGGGATGATGCTCTTCTCTTCCAGGAGCCAGCCGGAGGATCCGCGCCCCGCTCGGCTCCCCTTGGTGCACACTGGAGACCTGTTCCTACTTCTCTGCTCTCCTACCTGCCATTTTACATCCTCGGGGTCCTTCCTCTTTTTCTTTTTTTTTTTTGGTTGGATTTTTGTTTTTTTTTTTTTTTCCTTTATTATTATTATTATTGTCGTCGTCGTTGTCGTTATTATTATTATTTCGTGGCTCTAGACCGGAGCTGAAGCGCCTCTAAAGGGGCTCTGGCTGCGTGTCCCCCCCCACCCCGCCCCACAACTCCCAATTTTTTTTCCCCACCGCATTTCCCGGGATTTCCCTCAGCGAGGAGCCGCCTCGGGCTCATCCTGCTGCCACCCCCGACCTGTCCTCCTGCAATTCCCGCAGGAAAAACTTCTCCTGGAAGGGGGGGGATGCGAGCGAGACCCTTCCCTTTGGGGTCCCCTCCTCACCCCAAGCCTCTGCCCCATCCTGGTCCTGCCCTGTGCCTCTCCCAGCGCGGTTTTAACCCCAAAAATCCTTCCCAGGAGGGTTAAAAAAAAAAACCCTTTGCAGTGGGGTGGGGGTTTTTTTTGGGGAGGGGGCAGATTTTTACTCAGCGTCTCCCATGGGCCAAACCCTGGTGCCCATGCAGACCCCGCCCCAGCCCGAGCACTTCCCACGGGATTTCATTTTTGGGGTTATTTTGATGGGTGTTTTTTTTTTTTTAAAAAAAATACGACGATTTCCAAGTGGGCTGTTCGAGTCCTCCACGTCTTCGCTCCGCCTTCGAGGGAGTTTTCAGATTCTTGTATTTACTTGTTTTATATTGGGGGGGGGGGATGGAAAGAAAAAACACAAAAACCCCACAAAAATCTATCAGATGTTCTTTGTATGCAGTTCTTTCTCCGAGGGGAGGGAGATCTTTCCATAGAAACAGTCCTGGTTCTCTGATTTATGAACTTTCGGGGGGTTTTTTTAATTTTATTTTTTCCTAATGATCGTTTTCTTTTTTATCGTCGTTGTGAAGATGTCGGTGGCTTTCCAAGTCAGTGTTTCTTTGGCGATGAAATGAGGTTTTTTTAGTCCCCCACCCCTCCCAAAAAAAGGACAAAAACCAGGCAAATAGCAGAGCATGGACCCCCCCCCCAACTTTGTTTTCCCAGTGTCTATTATTGCCTCATTCAATAAATTGTTACAAATGTGTCTACCCAGTGTCCACCTCTCCTGTTTTGGGGCGCTTTTGGGGATATTTGCCATCCCCCGTTGGTGTTTTGGGGTTTGGTCCCTCTCACGTTGGGGCCGGAGAGGAGGAGCTGAGCATCACCGGGGATGGTTTTTGGTGTTTAATCCTTTTGATTTTGGTGCCATTTATCTCATTTTCATCTTCCAGCATCGACCTTGGGAGTGCTGGATCATTCCCGCCCCCCCTGGGGCCGAGCTGGTTTTTGGGGTGAATTCCTCCATTTTCAGCCCCTTCCTACCCCAAGGATAATGGGATTTTTTTGGGGCGGTGAGCGTGAACCCAAGGAGGAGCCGGGAGACGCAGGGATTGTGTTTCAGCAGCTTTATTGGAACCACGGTTTGCCGGATCCAGGGAATCCCTGGGATGAGAGGAAGAGGAAAAAGCTGGAAGGGACAAAGAGGAGGGAGAGGAGGAATGGGGGCACGCGGGGCATCCCCGCGAGCTGGAGCGGATCCCTCGGCCCTCCAAGGTGCCGGGAGGGCGAGCTGGGGGTCTGGGGGCTTTGGGGACCCCCACGGCCCGGCTGAGGCTCCCAAAGGGGCCCCGGAGAGGCAGCAGGGCCGGGGGAGGCGGCTGGGCCTGGCAGACGCTGCTGGGAGGTTTTAATCTTCGTTAATCGGCCTTTAATAAGCAGGTCGGGGCCTCCTGCTGGGGCGGCTCCTGCAGCCCCCGAGCGCCAACAACCTCCAGCTTGTACTGGGAGAGACTGGGGGGAATTGACACTGCACCAGTAACCTCCATCTTATACTGGGAGAGACTGGGGGGAATGGACACTGCACCAGTAACCTCCAGCTTGTACTGGGAGAGACTGGGGGGAATGGACACTGCACCAGTAACCTCCAGCTTGTACTGGGAGAGACTGGGGGGAATGGACCCTGCACCAGTAACTCCCATCTCATACTGGGAGAGACTGGGAGGAATGGACACTGCACCAGTAACCTCCAGCTTGTACTGGGAGAGACTGGGAGGGACTGGACCCTGCACCAGTAACTCCCATCTCATACTGGGAGAGACTGGACACTGCACCAGTAACCTCCAGCTTGTACTGGGAGAGACTGGGGGGAATGGACACTGCACCAGTAACCTCCAGCTTGTACTGGGAGAGACTGGGAGGGACTGGACACTGCACCAGTAACTCCCATCTCATACTGGGAGAGACTGGACACTGCACCAGTAACTCCCATCTCATACTGGGAGAGACTGGGGGGAATGGACACTGCACCAGTAACCTCCAGCTTGTACTGGGAGAGACTGGGAGGGACTGGACACTGCACCAGTAACTCCCATCTCATACTGGGAGAGACTGGACACTGCACCAGTAACTCCTATCTCATACTGGGAGGGACTGGACACTGCACCAGTAACCTCCAGCTTGTACTGGGAGAGACTGGGGGGAATGGATACTGCACCAGTAACTCCCATCTCATACTGGGAGGGACTGGACACTGCACCAGTAACTCCCATCTCGTACTGGGAGAGACTGGGAGGAATGGACACTGCACCAGTAACCTCCAGCTTGTACTGGGAGAGACTGGGGGGAATGGACCCTGCACCAGTAACCTCCAGCTTGTACTGGGAGAGACTGGGGGGAATGGACACTGCACCAGTAACCTCCAGCTTGTACTGGGAGAGACTGGGAGGGACTGGACCCTGCACCAGTAACTCCCATCTCATACTGGGAGGGACTGGACACTGCACCAGTAACTCCTATCTCATACTGGGAGAGACTGGGGGAACTGGACACTGCACCAGTAACCTCCAGCTTGTACTGGGAGAGACTGGGAGGGACTGGACCCTGCACCAGTAACTCCCATCTCATACTGGGAGAGACTGGACACTGCACCAGTAACCTCCAGCTTGTACTGGGAGAGACTGGGAGGGACTGGACACTGCACCAGTAACTCCCAACTCATACTGGGCCAGACTGGGAGTGCTGGATTCTCTCTCCCAGTCTGGGCTCCCCAAGGGGTCCCCAGGCACCGGGGGTCTCTCTGTGTGGATTTTCTCCCTCCTCCCCATCCCGGCCCTGCTGTCCCCACTGAGGGCCCCAAATTGCAGCATTTGACCCCAAAAAATGCAGGGGAGGCTGAGGGTGAGCCCGGGGGTGCAGCTGGGAAGGGCCCGGATGGAGGGGGGCATCCCAGAGTCCAATCCCGGGAATGTCGCTTTGGGAGGGGTGGAGCCTTTGGGGAGGGGTGGAGCTCCTGGGGGTGTGGTCAGAGGGTGGGTGGGGCTGGGGATGCTCCACCCCTGACCCCCCATCCCCCCACTGCAGGGTGGGGGTGGGGCTAAATACAGCACCGGGGGAGGGGTCGGGGGAATGGACGGATGGACGGACGGACAGATGGACAGATGGAAAGGCTGGTGGAGGGAGGGAGGGATGGAGGGATGGAGGGATGGGTGGATGGATGGATGGATGGATGGATGGATGGATGGATGGATGGATGGATGGATGGATGGATGGACAGGAGGATGAATGGACAGATGGAAATTGGATGGATGGATGGATGGATGGATGGATGGATGGATGGAAAATGGATGGATGGATGGATGGATGGATGGATGGATGGATGGACAGACAGATGGATGGAACCATGAATGACAGAAGGAAGGACAGACAGATGGATGGACGATGGATCCATGGATGGATGGATGATGGATGATTCCTCGGCAGGACAGACAGACAGACAGGGGACGGGTTTCCGTACAGCCAATGGCCGCGGCTGCAGTGATGCACAGACATGGGGTGTTTGTTACCTGGACGAGCAGACGGACGAACGACCGGACAGACGCACGGACACCCCGCAGCCTCCGCCTGTCCCAGGAGGGCGATGGGGGACCCCCCGTCCGTCCGTCTGTCCGTCCCTCCCCGCCCCCCCGGGCGCAGGGAGGATGATTGGAGCGTGCAGCCTAATCCAGCGTGATCCAATCTCCGCGGGCTTATGCCGAAAGCTCCGTAATCACCCGGCGCTGCCCTACATATCCCGGCACATCCCGGCCACCCCCGGGCCCGCTGTGGGGGGAAGGGGGCATGCGCGGCCCCCCAGCCCTGAGCTGCCCCTCTTGGGACTGTTCCTGTCCCCTAAAAGCTGGCACCACCCCTGCCCCTGCTCCTGGGGACAGGCAGGGGACACGCGGCAGCTGCCCCCGCCAGCTGCTTCCCACGTGCCTCAGTTTCCTCCCCGCACGGGGATCCGGGGGCAGGGCTCAGATCCGGGAGTGGGGGTTGGATCCAGGGTTGGATCCGGGGCTGGAGGCCTGATCCCATCCCCGCGGGGCCCTGCCCGGACCGCGGGGCCGGATCAGCCCTTGACGCCCGGAGTCACGCGGGGACACGCGGCCACGCTGCTCCGATGACCGGTATCCCGCAGATCCCCGTTTTCCCCCGTGCCAGTGGAGACGGGCTGGGATGCCAGACCCCCCTTCTCGTGCTGGGGGGGCGGCTCAGCATCGCCATCCCCCCACATCACACCTGCAGGACACCCCAAATCCACACTGGGGACCCCCAGACCCCATGGGACCCTCCCAGCCTGGCAGCGGAGCCCTGGGGTGTGCCGGGGGGTGCTGGGGGCTCGTGTCCGCGGCGGTGCCCCGGGGCCGTAGTTGGCAAGTCTAGAACCACCGGATCCTGCTACCGCACCAGTGTGAGTTCTACCATTGCCAAAGGCGGCCCCGGGGCCGGGCACCGCCGGCAGCGTCTCGGCAGCCAGGCCCAGCCTGGGGACAACGAGGGACACGCGGTGCCGGGCCTGGAATGCTGGAAAAAAAATAGGAAAAATACGTGATTTCGCCCATCCAGAGAGAAAAACCCACAGGCGGCTCCAGATCCCCTGTGGGGACGCTCGGCTCAAGACCAGGGAGTTGCCATCGCCGTGTCCGGCAGGGGACAAGAAGTGTGGGGTCCATCCTGCTGGTGGTGGTGAGGCCATGGCCTGGCCAAGGTGTCCCCAGGGGCTGGGACACCACCTCAGTGTCACCACGGCTTGGGTGTGATGGACACCACCTGGCCAAGGTGTCCCCAGGGGCTGGGACACCACGTTGGGATGGACAGAAGCTCAATGTCACCATGGCTTGGGTGTGATGGACACGGCCTGGCCGAGGTGTCCCCATGGGCTGGGACACCACCTCAATGTCACCATGGCTTGAGTGTGGTGGACACGGCCTGGCTGAGGTGTCCCCAGGGGCTGGGACACCACCTCAATGTCACCATGGCTTGAGTGTGGTGGACATGACCTGGCCGAGGTGTCCCCAGGGGCTGGGACACCACGTTGGGATGGACAGCACCTCAATGTCACCACAGCTTGGGTGTGATGGACACGGCCTGGCCGAGGTGTCCCCAGGGGCTGGGACACCACCTCAATGTCACCACGGCTTGGGTGTGATGGACACGGCCTGGCTGAGGTGTCCCCAGGGACTGGGACACCACCTCAGTGTCACCATGGCTTGGGTGTGATGGACATGGCCTGGCCAAGGTGTCCCCATGGGCTGGGACACCACCTGAATGTCACCACGGCTTGGGTGTGATGGCCATCCCCTCCCACCCCAACCCCAGCAATTCCAGAGGGGTTTCCACCACCCCACCCCAACATCCCAAACCCCGCTGCCGCTCCGCGCCCGCCCCGGCGCTGCTCTCTCCGCCCTCTCCCATATTGGCACTACACATAATTGCTCAAAAGCTACAAATCAAAGCAAAAATGTGCTAGTGCCAAAAGGGGCCAGGGCGGCGTCGGCGACGGCCCGGCGGGGCTCGCGGGTCTTTCTCTGCTCTGTTTATGGCCCTATGGTAATTCACTGACCGCGGGGTTGCACAGTGAATTCTACCAGTGCCATACACAGAACAGGAGTAGCGAGCTTGCTCCTGCCCTTTTTGTAATTCCCCCCTCCCTGGATTTCCACCCAAATCCTCCTCCAGCAGGAGCCCAACGCGCCCCGGCCCGGCCGCGGAACGGCGACGGGGAAAAAAAATGGGAATGGATTATTATCGATTGGTAAAATGGTTCGGGAACGGCCGAGCGAGGGGAGATGCTCAGCCCGGCGCCGCCTCTCCGGGGAGGGTGGGGAGGATCCGGTCCCCAGCTCGGCTGGTGGATCTTTTTGGGATGGGGATGCTGGAAGCCATTTCAGGAATATCCAGGAATATCCCAGCTCCAAAGGATGGCTGCAAATCCCCCGCCAAAACGGTCCCAGACCCCCAAAATGTTGCAACCTCCCCCAGATGGCCACGAGCCCCCCAAAAACCGTCCCTGATCTCAAAATGTTGCAAAGCCTCTGGATGGTTCCACGCCCCCCAGAACGCCGCAATTCCTCCGGTTAATTCCCAACTATCCAGACAGCTGCAGACCCCCTAAAATGTATCAACCCCCCAAAAGGTTGCAACGCCCTTGGATGACTGAAAGCCCCCCAAAATTTGCAACTCCTCTGGAAGGTTGCAACCCCCAGAAGGTTGAAAACCCCCTGCGTGGTCACAGGCACCCCCAGAATATTTTAACTTTCCCTGGATGCTTTTGAAGCATCCAAATAATTTTAATTTCCGCCCCCCCAAAAAAACCCAAACCCACCGCAACCCCCCTAAAAGGTAACAAACCCCCCCGAACGGCAGAACCCCACCAAAACATTTGAGAAGGTTCTTGATGGCTCCGGGCCCTCCAAAACTGCGACACCCCGAAAAGGACACTGACCTCCGGGATGGCTGCAGAGCCCCAGATGGCTGCAAGCCCCCCGAAATGCTGAACCACCCCCCCAGACGGCTGCAGACCCCCCAAAACCTGCAAACGCCCTTCGCCGCTGAAGATCCTCCAGAAGCATGAGCCCACCCAAGAGCATGAGGATCCCCTCAAGCGGTTGAGATCCCCTGGATGGCCACAGACCACCCCAAAAACCTGCAACCCCCTCGGATGGTGGCAGAGCCCCCCCGGATGGCTGCGGACCCCCGGCTGGCAGGGTCGCCGTCCCCAGTGGCCGCGGCGGCGGCGAAGGAGGAGGAGGAGGAGGAGGAAGGCACAAAGTCTCCTTTGTGTGGGCGAAGCCGAGGCCCCAACGAGCCGAGCGGGCCCGGGATGAGCTCGGGGTGCTCCGGATGCGGCGCTGGGAGCTGACCCCTGTGGAGGACACAGCCCCCAGCCCCTCACACCCCGCCCGGCCTCGAATTTGGGGACGAAGACAAGCGGCGGCGCTCGCCGGGCTCGGCCACGGCCGTGCTTCGGGGAGCGTCGCTCGTGGAGGGGTCAGCGCCAGCAGGGACAGAGCCGTCCCCAAGCTGCACCCACCTCTGGGGCTCCAACAGCAACAACCCCAGGGAAGCACCCAGAAATCCTGGAGGAGCCCCCGAAACCCCGTGGCGCTCAGCCAAGCAACCCCGAAAGGAAGAGAAGCCCCCCGTGAGCTCAGCGCCGTCCTCACCTGGGGGACACCGCCCCGGCGCCGCAGCGGCTTGGGGACGGCGCTCCCGGGGGGACGCGGGCGAGGCCGAGCCCGTCGCCATCCTTGGCGTGACTTTGAGGGTGACGGCTTCGCCTTAATCCGCGCCGCGGTCGCTCGCGTGGCCCCGGTGCGGCGCCGGGAGGGACCCGGCCGCGCCCCGACCCGGGGTGGGCGCAGATTTGGGGTGTCCCCTTTGTCCCCCGTCCCTCGCCTCCGCCCAAGGCCACTGCGGCAGCCCGGGCCCCGGGGCTGAGCCGGCCCCTCTGCGGAGCCGCCGCACCCCGGCTCGTGACGTTGGGAGCTGCCGCATTGCGGATGTTGCCCCCCCGGGGCCCCCCCCAGGCCCCGCTCCCGCAGCCCCCTCCCAGGGCTCCGGAGGGTTCTGCCGCAAGGCCCGAGACCTTCAGCGCGGGGACATCGGGGTCCTCGGGTCCCAGAGCTGCGTTTTGGGGGGCCAACGAGGCAAAACGTCGTTCCCAAAACCCCAAAGGCCGCCGGAGTCACCTGCGGATGCTCGCGGCGCCAACGGCGCCGAGATGGTGCCACGAGCTGCCACGGCCGGGGACGGGGACGTGGTGGCTCCTGGAGGCGGCCACGGCCGGTGTCACCCCTGCCATGGCCGCCATCGACGCCCTGACACGTGTGGCTGCAGGTGGCCATCGATGGGAATCGCCAGGTGGGGATGGGGACAAGGGCAAGCACAAGGACAAGGAGGAGAAGAGACGGGGACCGGGGACAGAGGCGGGGATGGGAATGGGGACTGGGATGGAAACGGGCATGAGGAGAAGGAGAAGGAGAAGGAGAAGGAGAAGGAGAAGGAGAAGGAGAAGGAGAAGGAGAAGGAGAAGGAGAAGGAGAAGGAGAAGGAGAAGGAGAAGGAGAAGGAGAAAGGGCCGGGGATGGGGACGGGGACAAGGCTAAAGATGGGGATGGAAACGGGAGAGAGGCAGAGACAGAAATCTGGTCGGGGACAGAGAGGAGGATGAGGATGTGTGAAGGGATGGGGACAGACACGAGGACAGGGACGCAGGCGGAGCTGCCGTGTGCAGCCCGGGGCTCCATTTCGGGCTTAAGCCGGGCGGATTTGTGCCGCAGTGCCCCGGACGCCGGCCGTGCCCCCGGGCAGGACCCCACCCTGCCAACCCCGACCGAGGTTCGGTGTCCCCGAGCAGGGCTGGGGACACGCCCGAGCCCCCGCAGCGCCGGGCGGGGCAGGGGGTGCGCACCCCGGGTCTTGGGGGGTTCGGGCAGCCCCCCAGAGCCGCTCCTCCGCCTTACGGGGTCCCCCCCAGCCGGGCTTTCGTTAGCGGCGCTCTTCGGTGCCATCGGGGCTGCAGAGCGGCCGCGGACCGCGGCCGGGGGGGCCGGGGGAGGCACCCGCGGACCCCCAAAGAGCCCCCGAGGGCCGGGGGGGCAGCGGCGGCTGCGGGCGATGGGGCAGCGCCGCGGTTTCGTTGTCGCACGCATCGCCCCGGCGGGGACGCCGGCGCCGCGACACCGCCCCGACGGCAGAGTTTTGGGGGGACCCCCGGGCAGCACGGGGTGGGGGCTCGGGGAGGGGGGCTCGGCACGGGGGGGGCTCAGCCCGAAGGGGTTTGGGGGACCCTGAACGTCGGGGGAAAGCGGGGAGAGGGGAGAACGCAGCGCGCCGGGGTCGGGTCCTGGCGGGAGCGGGCGCGGGGGGAAGGGAGGGTTCAAAGAGGGTCCCCGAGCCCCGGGGGGGTCCCGACAGGACCCGACCCCCCCCTCCCGGGGCCGAGGGCCGCACTTACCTCAGCTCCGGGCGCTGCCTCGGCTCCGGGCGGCCACACCGGCACCCGACGTGGGGGTCACCGTGGGGCTGAGAGGAGGGGACGGACGGACACGGGAGCCCCCTCCCCGTCACCCCGCATCCCCCCGGGGGGGGTCCCCGCCGCCGCCCGCCGCCCCGGCGCTCGCCCAAGTGGCGAGGAGCGGCGGCGGCGGCGGCCTTAGCCCGGCCGGGGGACCCCCCCTGCGGCTCCCAATTGGCCCAGGTGCCCCGGAAGGTGGAGCCGGGCCCGGGGCGGGGATGAGCCGGGGGTGGGGGGGACGGGCTCACCTTGGGCCACCCCCCCCCCCCCTCCCACGCACCCACCCCCGGGGCCGCCCCGCCGGGTCCAGCGCCGCGCTCCGAGCCCCCCGCTCCCGCTCCGAGGTGGTGACGGCGGGACCCCCCCCCCCCCGCACCCCGAGAGCTGAGGACGGAGCTGGGGGGGTGCTCCTGAAGGAGCGGAGATAAAAAAACCCCCCGGCTCCATCCCTGGCTGCGCTCCGTGGGGCGGGAGGCGGCGCCCGCCCATCCCCGCGGCCCCGGGAGCGGCGGGCAGGGCCCGGGCATGGCCGAGCCCCGGGAGCGGCGGGTCCTTCCCCTCGGGGGGGGCATTTTTATAACCGGTGCCGTCCCGCCCCGGAGCCGCCGTCGGGGCCGCTCACCGGCTGTCGGACACCGGAGCCGCGCACCTGAGCCGCCCCGCCGCCGCCGATCCGGTTTCCCGTTCCCTAAACTCCCCCCGCTCGGGGCCGGGGGGGGATGGAAGGAAAACGATCCAGAGCCCCCCCGCACCCCTCGCACCGCAACTCGAGAGCCGCAGCTGCCGAGGGGACGGGGGCGAGCGGGGGGCGAGCGGGGGCCGCGACCCCCGGGGATGGTGGCGGCGGGGGGGGGGAAGCGGCTGCTGCGATGGAGATCGGGGGGTGGGAATCGCTTCCCGGGGTTCCTGGGGGGGGTCCCGTTCTTGTCCCAGCGTCTCTGCAGCTACAGGGATGGTCAGAATCCTCCCCCCAGCCCCTCCATCCTGATAAAATTATATCCTGCTCCCCCCCAAAAAAAAATTCCGGGGTTTGTCCCCAGATTAAGCCCCTCCAAAATTCCGGGGTTTGTCCCCAGATTAAGCTCCCATAAAATTCCGGGGTTTGTCCCCAGATTAAGCCCCTCCAAAATTCCGGGGTTTGTCCCCAGATTAACCCCCCCCCCCCTTTCTCCCAAATCGCACACAAACTGTCCCCAGCGCAAAACCCGCGTGTGTATGAAAATATAAACGTGCAAAAAAAAAAAAAAAAAAAAATAGAAACATATAAAAAATATTAAAAATGTAAAACCAGAAATAATATTTTTTAAAATATTGCAAACATTTGAAAATATCGACAATATTGGAAATATCAAGACTATTGAAAACGTTAATAATATTAAAATATTAAAATCATTAAAATATTAAAAATTTTTTTTTTAATATTAAAAACACACATATACAAAAAATAGAAATACACAAGAATGGAAGTGTCTCGGGCTGGGGGGGGGGGGGGTCAGTGCCGCGCTCCCGAGGTGCGTGTGCGGCGCTGGGCTCCAGCCTCAAACCAGCCCGACCAGTTTGGGGCCAGGCTGCCCGCTGGGACCGGGATCGGGTTGCGGCGGGCCGGGATGGAGGGTGGGAGAAGCCGTCGGTGCTTCCAGAGGGTTTTGGGGTGGTTTTTGGGCTTTTCTGGTGGGGGTTAAACCCCCTGGGGTAGGGGCAGCCCCCCAAAAAGAGAAGGGGGGAGAGGGGAGGGAAGGACGAAGGGATGGGTCCTGGGATCGGGATGCTGCTCCCTGGGACCCCGGGGTGGTGCTGGAGAAAGGAGGGTCCTGGGGTGATCCTGAAGAGTGGGGGGCACCTCTGGGGGTCCCCAGGTCCCCACGAGCCCGGGGTGGGCCCCAAGGATCGTCGCCAAGAGGGTCCTCGAGACACCTCTGGAGCCTCCAAGATTATCCCCAAGAAAAGAAGAACCCCGGATGGTGCCTGAGAGTCAGGATGATCCTCAAGTCTTCAGGATGGTGTCCAAGAGCCTGGGATGGTCCCAGAGACCCCAGGATGGTTCCAGAACTGTCCCCAAGGTGGAAAGCATCCCAGAAACCAAGATAAATCCTCCCCAAGTTCCTGGAATGATCCCCAAGAGCCTGGGATGGTTCCTGAGACCTCAGGATGGTTCCTGAGACTCCAGAACGGTCCCCAAGGTGGAAAGCATCTCAGATGATCCCCAGAAACCAGGATGAATCCTCCCCAAGATCCTGGAATGATCCCCAAACCAGGATGATTCCCTTCCCAGGATCCTGGAATGATCCTCAAACCAGGATGAATCCTCCCCAAGATCCTGGAATGATCCCCAAACCAGGATGATCCCTCCCCAGGATCCTGGAATGATCCCCAAACCAGGATGAATCCTCCCCAGGATCCTGGACTGATTCCCAAACCAGGATGAATCCTCCCCAAGATCCTGGACTGATCCCCAAACCAGGATGAATCCTCCCCAAGTTTCTGGAATGATCCCCAAACCAGGATGAATCCTCCCCAAATTTCTGGACTGATCCCCAAACCAGGATGAATCCTCCCCAAGTTTCTGGAATGATCCCCAAACCAGGATGAATCCTCCCCAAATTTCTGGACTGATCCCCAAACCAGGATGAATCCTCCCCAAGATCCTGGACTGATCCCCAAACCAGGATGATCTCTCCCCAAGATCCTGGAATGATCCCCAAACCAGGATGAATCCTCCCCAAATTTCTGGACTGATCCCCAAACCAGGATGATCTCTCCCCAAGATCCTGGACTGATCCCCAAACCAGGATGATCTCTCCCCAAGATCCTGGAATGATCCCCAAACCAGGATGAATCCTCCCCAAGTTTCTGGACTGATCCCCAAACCAGGATGATTCCCTTCCCAGGATCCTGGAATGATCCCCAAACCTGGATGATTCCCTTCCCAAGATCCTGGAATGATCCTGGGATGGTCCCTGAGTTCCCAGGACGGCCCTAACCACGGAAGGGACCTTGGATGGTCCCCAAGAGCCTGGGACGGTCCCCAAAGCAGGGAGTGCCCGTTCCAAGGGATGATCCCAAAGCTGGGAACCCCTCGTGTCCTGCATGGTGCCAACCCAAGCTCCAGCCCCGTCCCTCTCCCGGCGTCATCCATCGACATTTCGGCTCCGCCGAGGCGCGGCCGAAATTTCCCGTAACCCGAGCGGAGCCAACGGCCCCGGTTAAAAATTTACGGCGCCGCCTTTTGTTCCTGTGCCCAATATTGGACGCGGAGGGACCTGGAAGAGGCTCTGGAAAGGCGGAGGGGGTCGGGCTCCGATGGGGGACGGGAGGATGGTGCAATATCCACGAGCGGGGATGAGGGAGCGCAGCCGAGGGAGCCCTCCCGACGCGTTCTGCGGCAAAATCCTCCCCGTTCCGTGAGATCCCGGCCCAAAAACGGCGTGGAAGGTCGGGGATAGGGAGCCTGGTTCACGACATCACCCCAGGGTCACCCCGAGCTGGGGTGCGCAGGGATGAGCTTCCCCTTCCAGCGGGTTGGGGGTTTGGGGTCTGAAGCTCTTGGATTTGGCACCGCCGCGCTCCGGTGGGGAGAGGAAAATCGTGGATGGAGGGAGACGTTGGGGAAAAAGAGCGGGAAATTGGGAAGGAGCTGAAAATCGGGAAGGAGCAAAGCAGCGAGGGAGAAACCCCCGGCTCCAATAGGCTCAGAATCACCGGTTACGGGGAAAACTGGGATATTCGTCACCAATGTTCATCACCTGAGCTGGGAGTGCGCTCTGCACGAGCACCCCTGGCTCTCCCGGGATGGGACAGGGGCGGTGGGATCCGTCTGGGAAGGTCCATTCCAGCCCCATCCCAACCCTTCCAGCCGGGAACGCCACGTGCTCCATGGCCTTGGACCCGGAATTCAGGGTTTGGAAGAGGGGAAGATGGAACCAAAGCCTTCCCCAGAACCTTCCCCGCCCCTCCTGCCCTTCCCAGGGGGTGCAGCCGGCTCGGGGGGGTCCCGGTGCCGCGGCGGGGGGTCGGACGGGGCCGTGTCCCTCGGGGATGTCATGCATTAGTAATGGCCACCGATCCGCCGGCGCTGACGGCATTTCTTCCAGCGGCGAGGAACAATCCGCGCCGTAACCGGAGCCGGAGCGGGGCAGGAGGAGAGGCTCAGGTGTCCCCCACAAGGGACATCGGGGTCACCGCAAGGGGCTCGGCTGGTCTCGGTGCCCTCTCGGGGCTCGGGGTGCGTCCGGGTGGGTGCAGGACTTGAGGAGACCCTCGGGATCTGGGAATGGCCCTGCTCCCACCAGGAGCGACCCCAGAGCCGGGGGTGGCACCAAGCAGGGCCTGGTAGGGGTGGCACCAAGCAGGACCTGGCAGGGGTGGCACCCAGAGATCCTTTGGGGGTGACACCAACCAGGACCTGGCAGGGGTGGCACCCAGAGATCCTTCGGGGGTGACACCAACCAGGACCTGGCAGGGGTGGCACCCGGAGATCCTTTAGGGGGTGACATGAACCAGAATCTGACAAGGGTGGCACCCAGGGACCCCTGGGGGTGACACCAAGCAGGGCCTGGCAGGGGTGGCACCAAGCAGAATCTGACAGGGGTGACACCCAGAGATCCTTTGGGGTGACACCCAGGGATCCTTTATTGGTGACACCCAGGGACCTCTGGGGGTGACACCAAGCAGAATCTGACAGGGGTGGCACCCAGAGACCCCCGGGGGTGGCACCAAGCACAACCAGACAGGGGTGGCACCCAGGGACCCTTGAAAGTGGCACCAACCAAAGCCTGATGGTGACGGCACCCAGATCTTCACGGGGGTGGCACCCAGGTCCCCACAGGGATGGCACCAAGCAGAGCCGGAGCCCAGGGGAAATGGCACCCAAACCCCTTAGGGGTGACACCCAAAACAGCTCAGGGAGAGCACCCAGATCTCCAGAGAGCCCTCAGAATTCCATGGGGAGGTCACCCAAAGCCTGGTCACCCAGAGACCCACGGGGATGTTTTGGGATGGCACCCAGAACCCTGAGGGGTTGGCACCTAAAATCCCTTCGGGATGGCACCCAACGGAAATGGCACCCAGAGCCCGACGGGAGTGACACCAAAAGTCCTGTGGGAACGGCACCCGGAGCTCCTCGGGGACAACAGCCGAAGCCCTGCGGTGGTAAAAGCCAGAGGGCCGTGGGAATGTCACACTGAGTGCCACAGGAATGTCACCCACAGCCCCATGGGAATGTCACCCACAGCCCCACGGGAATGTCACCCAGGGTGCCACAGGAATGTCACCCTGAGCCCCATGGCAATGTCACCCACAGCCCCATGGGAGTGTCACCCAGGGTGCCATGGGAGTGTCACCCACAGCCCCATGAGAATGTCACCCTGAGCCCCACGAGAATGTCACCGAGAGAGCCATGGCAATGTCACCCTGAGTGCCATGGGAATGTCACCCACAGCCCCATGGGAATGTCACCCACAGCCCCATGGGAGTGTCACCCAGGGTGCCACAGGAATGTCACCCACAGCCCCATAGGAATGTCACCCTGAGCCATGGCAATGTCACCCTAAACCCCATGGAAATGTCACCCACAGCCCCATGGCAATGTCACCCTGAGCCCCCTGGCAACGTCACCCACAGCCCCCTGAGGTGTCACCATCCCAGGGAGCCTCAGGGCTCAGCCCTTTGACACCGTCACACACCGGACAGGGTGACACCTCCAGGTGCCCCCAGGACAGGGTAACATGCCCGGGTGTCCCCAAGGACAGGGTGACACCCCCGGGCACTCCCAGAACAGGGTGACACCTCCGGGTGCCCCCAGGACAGGGTGACACCCCCGGGTGCCCCCAGAACAGGGTGACACCTCCGGGTGCCCCCAGGACAGGGTGACACCCTCGGGTGCCCCCACAACAGGGTGACACCTCCGGGTGCCCCCAGAACAGGGTGACACCTCGGGGCACTCCCAGGACAGGGTGACACCTCCGGGTGCCCCCAGGACAGGGTGACACCTCCGGGTTCCCCCAGAACAGGGTGACACCTCGGGGCACTCCCAGGACAGGGTGACACCTCCGGGTGCCCCCAGGACAGGGTGACACCTCCGGGTGCCCCCAGAACAGGGTGACACCTCGGGGCACTCCCAGGACAGGGTGACACCTCCGGGTGCCCCCAGAACAGGGTGACACCTCGGGGCACTCCCAGGACAGGGTGACACCTCCGGGCACTCCAGCTCTGTGTCCCCACCCCTCACGTCACCCTAACAGCGACCCCCCCAAACCACAGCCAGCCCCCGAGGGCGGACAGCGGGTGGCACCCAGGGGACCGCAGCGCTGCCAGGGCTCAGCTCCCCCCGGACTGGGCGGCCACTGGCGGGGCACGGGGGACACCTGCCGGGCAGAGGGGACAGTGCCACCCCGGCGGAGGGGACACGGCCAGGGGCGGCGTGCGGCCGTGCCCCCTGCCCGGCTCCCCCGGCAGCGCCGGTGGCCCCGGAGGTGGCCCGGGGACAGGGACCCCCCCTCCCACCCCGGGGTGCTCCGGGCGTTGGCACCGAGGCGGTGACGAACAGCCCCGAGCTGGAGGAGGAGGAGGAGGAGGAGGATGGAGAGGAAGGTCAGGCTCCGCTTTGGGGCGGCAGCTGCCGGGAGGTGACAGCAGGATGAGAGGGGACAAAGCCACGCCGTCACCTCCCCTGTCCCACCCAGGGCCGCGCCGGGGGTCCCTGAGCTGCTCCCGTTAATCCCCATCCTTCCCCGGGAGTGATTATCCAGAAAACAGCCACGCTGCCTAATTACCATCCGTTAATTACACAGCCCTCGTGGAACCGCGGGCAGCTTCACCTGGGATTTCTCCAGCCCTTGGGATCCACAGGATCCAGGAAGGGAGCGGTGGATTCCTCCCGGTCCTTCGCTGCCAAAATCCTAAAAATCAGCTGGGGGTCTTGGGTTGTGGTCACGGGGAGTGTGGAAGGACATCACCCAAAGAGCTGGAGAAGGAACTGTGGAGGTCGGAGAAGACCTCGAGGATCATCAACCCTCCCACCAGCAGCTCCAGCTGGTTGTCCCCAGGTGGAGAAACGCCCGGAGATGGTTTTGGGAGCTGATCCCTGCGGAGCTCGGCTGGTCCTGGTGGGATGGAGCGCACGGCCCAGGCTCTTCCCTGCGAGCCCGAGCACCAGCCGGGTTTCAAGGGATGTACAGATTTTATTTTAAAAGAAAAAAAAAAAAAAAAAGGGGAGGAAAAAGGAAAAAAAAAAAAGTGAAAAAAGATAAAAAAGGGGGGTGAAAAAAGGGAAAGAAAAGGGGAGAAAAGGGGAAAAGAAAAAGGGGAAAAGAAAAAGGGGGGAAAATGGGGAAAAAATAAAATAAAAAAGAAATAAAAAAGAAAAAATAAGAAAAAATAAGGGGGGTGGGGGAAACCAAGAAAAAAAAAAAAAAAAAGAAAAGAAAAGAAAAGAAAAGAAAAGAAAAGAAAAGAAAAAAGACGTTTACAGTTGTTGACTGAGGTTGTACCCAGAGGAGAGGCAGCTGCGCTACGCTACCGACAACGGGAGGGAAAAAGAAGGGGGAAAGGGAAAATAACAAAGGGGAAAAAGAAAAAAAAAATAACGAAAGGAAAACTAAAAATGACAAAAAATGGGAGGAAAAATAGCAAAAGGAAAAATAACACGAGGAAAAATAACAAAAACCTCAACCAAAAGGGGCGAAACCACCCCGAGATCTCCTCAGAGACCTGGGGGAATCGTGGCTGTGGCAAAGCGGCAGCAGGATGCAGAGGTGGGGGGAAAAAAATGGGGGGAAAAGGAAAAAAATTAGAAAAAAACCCCTAAAATGGTCAAATTTTTTTCAGCCTCAGGAGGGAGGGAGGAGGGAAGGGGAGCTCTTCTGGCAGGGCTGAGGGACGCGGTGGCAGAGCTCTGCTCCCTGTGCCAGCGTCCTTTGGCACCCACCAAAACCAGCCCTGGGTCGGGCAAAGCCCGAGGGACGAGGGGACGCGGCCGCTGCTCCTCCCGCGGAGAACCTGGAGGGGAAAACCTGGAGCAGGGACAGCGGCCGAAGGCAGAAGTTTCTCCTGAAGCAGCTCCAAGGGCTGTGGCGAAGGTCGGCAGCGGGAGGCTTCGTGCCGGGGTGCGGCGCGGGAATTGCCGAGGTGACGCCAGCACCGGTTGGTGAAAAACAGCCTGAAGGTGACCAAAACCAGCCGGAAGGTGGTCAAAAACACCCTGAGGGTGACCAAAAACACCCTGAAGGTGACCAAAACCAGCCTGAAGGTGACCAGAAACACCCTGAAGATGATAAAAAACACCCTGAAAGTGACCAGAAACACCCTGAGGGTGACCTAAAACACCCTGAAGGTGACCAAACCCACCCTGAAGGTGACCAGAAACACCCTGAAGATGATAAAAAAAAAGATGAAAATGATCAAAAAAAGCTGGAGATGATCAACAAAACCACCCTGAAGATGAACAAAACCACTCTGAAGATGGTCAAAAACACCCTGAAGATGGAAAAAAAAAAAAAAAAAAAAAAAAAATTAAAATGATCCAAAAAAGCTGGAGATGATCACCAAAAGCTGGAGATGGTCACCAAAAGTTAGAGATGGTCACTAAAAGCTGGAGATCGTCACCAAAAGTTAGAGATGGTCACCAAAAGCTGGAGATGTCACTAAAAGCTGGAGATGGTCACCAAAAGCTGGAGATGATCACCAGAAGCTGGAGATGGTCACCAAAAGCTGGAGATGGCCACCAAAAGCTGAAGGTGGTCACCAGAAGCTGGAGATGTCACTAAAAGCTGGAGATGGTCACCAAAAGCTGGAGATGATCACCAAAAGCTGGAGATGTCACTAAAAGCTGGAGATGGTCACCAAAAGCTGGAGATGATCACCAAAAGCTGGAGATGTCACTAAAAGCTGGAGATGGTCACCAAAAGCTGAAGGTGGTCACCAAAAGCTGAAGATGATCACCAAAAGCTGGAGATGGTCACCAACATCTCTCTTGCTTCCAACAGTGCTCCACCTTTGCACCCGGATGAGGTTGGTGAGGTTTTACAGACACACTTTTTGGTGGGGGGAGAGGATTATTTCGGGAGAAAAAGGGAGATTTGGGGTGAAAACCGAGAGGTGGGAACCGCAGGAGGGGAAGAAACCATGGGGTCTGAAGGGGTGGGACAGGAGCAGACGCCGCTCCTGGAGCACCTTCACCCAGGACGCTTCTCCAAGCAGAGTTCTGGCGAATTCCCGGATTTTTCACGGCTCGGGAAGTTCTGGGAACGGGAATTTTTTGCGCAGGCCGAGCCTCCAGCTCAGACACGCGCCAGGAATCCGTCGCGTCGCGCGCGGCCGGCTGCACTCTCCCAAATTTTTAATTTTCGGTGTTGTTTTTTTTGGGGGGAATCCCAGCTTAAGCCGTTTCCCGTCCAGCAGTTGGATGCTTTAAATCCACGTGAGGGGAATGATGGGAGACAGAAAAAAAAAACCCCAAAAACCCTCGGAGGGAAAGGGGGCGAGGGAATTAGAACACTGTTTTTATACAATATTGAAAAAATACAAATTTTTATTGTGATTTTTTTTTTTTTGGTTGCCTTTTTGTCGTTCTTTTGTGTTTTTTGGTGGTTTTGTTTTTTTTCTCGAAGCTTTTTCAGCCCGAAATCACCGCCCAGCACTCGATTCTACCCCTAAGCAGCGCCCACGAGTCAAAAGTTTTATAGCAACAAGCAAAACCGCCAGGGCAGCGGGGGGAAAAAGCGGAGTTAAACGCGGCCCCTCCCTCCCCGAATTAATCAGCGTGCTAGATAAAGAGTTAATTACATCATTAGCGCGTGAAATAATTAATGCCACCCTCCGACAAGCCACGAATGCCAGACAGAGAAACTTGAGCGCAGCACTCGCACCACGGCTGGGAGAGGACGGGGAAAATCAAGGAACGGAAATTAACCAGAAAGGAAATTCACGGTAGGTTTTTTTTTTTATTAAGGAAATTTCATGCCAAAGCCAAGTGGGACTCGATGGAGTTTTTGTTTTCTCCCCCCCCGACACCCCCCCCAAAAAAAAAACCCACCAAACCCCAAAAAGCAACAGAAAGAGAAAAGAACTGATTGTGCTTCATGAAATCAGAGACGAGGGCGGGGATCTCCCAGCCCCAACTCGGCGGCGTCTGGAAAGGAAAAGGAAACGAACCCCAATAATTCTGGGAGAACGACGAACGTGCCAAGTCCGACATTCAAAACTCTGCTCCAGAGTCGCTCAGGGTGGGTTGATTTTTTTTTTTTTTCTTTTTTTTTATTCCTCGCAGGTCGCGCGTCACAGACTGAAAAGATCTCGTCCAAACCCCCTCCGGGAAAAAAAAAACCAAAACAACAAATCCCCCGAAAGATAACGGCGGGGAACGTTCGGCTTTAAAAAAAAAAAAAAAAAATCCATCTCAGCTCGAATCTCCGCTGCACAATTATCCCAATTCAAGTATCCCGGCATCCCAAGGAGACGTTTACTTAGCAGAATTCTAGGAACAGCAGCAAAAAGGAAAAAAAAATTCCTCCAAAAAACCTAAAAAACCCTAAAAAACAAACAAAAAAACCCCTCTCAGCTTGCTGCAAGACACCAGGAGAAATCCAACATTCCAATTCCCAAACATCCTGGAAATAAAGATTAAGTTAAAAAAAAAAAACAAACCAACCAAAAAAAACCAATCCAACCAACAACAACCAAAAACCCCCAAAGAGTGAATCCGTTTGCTTCCTCAATTGGTGCTTTTTTAGGCTTTTTTTTATTATTATTATTCAGCTCAAATTTTGTGGTTTCGGTGTTGTTTTTTTTTTTTTCCCCTAGGTAATTTTCTCTGTCAACTCTCAAGGAATTTTTATCCTGTTGTACTCACACAAAGCAGATGGGAACCAAGCTGGTGCAGAAGGGGGAGGAAAGAAAGATTAAAAACAAAAAAAAAAAAAAAAAAAAGGAAAATCAGAATCGGCGCCGATGGATTCGTGGACTTGGGCCCACGGGAAAATCGCGTGGATCTGAAGCTCTGGCAAAGCCAATCCATCCGGTCAGAAGAATTCCCAGGACACGAGCGAGCGTTTGGCACGCGTCTGAACCGGACTTCCGGCAAAAGAGGGAGTGGGAAAGAAAAGAAAGAAAAAAACCCACCATCATCATCATCATCATAATTATAATTATAACAATAATAAAGAAGCCAACTCCAAGCCCTTCAAGGGCAGCAGGTTCTCCAAACTGGGCCAGAAGGAAGAGCTGGAATTTCCACACGCTCCGGGGTCGATCCCAGCTCCAAGGGAATCGTCTGTGGGGGGTTCCGGATGCTTCTTCCCATCGCAGCGGAAGCGAAAACGAGGCTCCTGATCCACACCGAGCGAGGGAACAGCATCCAGAGCTTCTCCAAAGTCTTCTCCAAAGGGAATCGGCCAGCGGCTCTCAGTCCCTGAAGTTCGGGAGGAGTCCACAGCAGGACCGAAATTCCGAGTCGTTTTCCGGCCTCAGCGCTCCGAGGAGCTCCGATGCGTTTGGATCGTGGTTTGTTTCGGGTTTTTTGTTTTGGTTTTTTTTTAGTGAAATCCCTCTCTTTTTTTTTTCTGTTTTGAAACACGACCTGGAGGAGCTCCTTCCGTGCCTCCGCAGCTCTGCCGCCCCCAAGGTTTTTAAGACTCAGAGGAAACGCCAAGGTCCCAGGTGGAAAAACTCGATCCAACACCAAATCCCCTCTTTTTTTTTTTTTCTTTTTGTAGTTGTTCGGATTTATTTTTGTCGGTTTTGTTTTGTTTTGGGTTTTTTTTTTTTTTTTGGCTAATTCCCTCCCTCCCAGGGCAGCTGATTGGTAGCACACCGAAGTTGACCTTGGCCAAATGGGGGGGGAAAAAAAAAAAGAAAAGAAAAAAAAAATATAAAGAAAAAAAAAATCAAAATCTCAACGCATGCATCCGGGCTGCATATTGCTACCAGAATGGAATGTCGGGAATTAAAACGCTAACGGCACCTCGGGAATCGGGAAAACGACCGAGAAAAATCAAGATCTAAAGGGTGAAAAAAGAGAGAGAGAGAGAGAGAGAGAGAGAAGGAGAGATATATATATCTATATATATATATCAATGCTATAATTCATAAAAACCTTGTTTAGTAATAAAAAAAATTGCTTTGTTTAAATATGAATATTATAGTCTGCTTCTCGTGGTTAGGAAATTAGAGTCTCTCGGAAAAGCAGGTGGCCTCCTCTACTACAATTCCATATCCTGAGCCTCATCTTCCGAGAAGTCGGACATGGAGCTCTCGGATGAGCTGTCCCCGGTGCCTTCTTCCTGTTCTTTTAGTGCTTCTTCTGTTGCATATTTCTGGATGTATTCTGGATGGGAAAGAGAAAAAAAAAAAAAAAAAATATATATATATATATATTAAAAAATTAGGATATTTAGGGATAAGCGATGAACGGTTGGTTGGGAGAGGTTGGGTCACAGCACGTTTGATAAATCAGATGGTAAAAATCGATCGCAACGTAAAACGTAATTAGGAGTAAAAAGAATTAAAAGCGTCATAAATTACCACAACAATTAATATAAATATAGAAATGACAGGTTATCTCATTGCCCAGAGAAGCTGCTGGCTGCCTCATCCTTGGGAACGTTCCAGAGCACCTTGGACGTTCCCTGGGCGAGCGGAAGATTCCCTGCCCGCAGCAGGGGTTGGAATCGGTCTTTAAGGTCCCATCCGACCCAAAGCATCCCAAAGTTCTGTGACCCATCCTTGAGGTGGCTGCTCCCTTCCCAGAGCTCTCCAAGAACTGATCTCCCCCTGGAAAAACCCAAGGGAGCTGTTACACTCCTCGCACATTCCGCCAAAGGCAACCCCGGTGCTGTTGCTGCAGGGGTTTGGACGGCAAAACCTCAGGGATTCCCTCTGGGATTATTCCAAATCCACCTAAACTCTGGAAATTTGGGAATTTCCAGTCCCCAGCACCTCCTCACTGGCTGCTTCCAGGGGACATTCCCACGTGGAAGCTGCTGCTGGAAAAAGCCTCCTCGGGTCTTAAGCTAAAATCTGAAGCCCTTCAAGCTTCAAATGCCGCTTTTTATCTGGGAAAGCTCCGTGCTGTTTGGTTTTTTGAGTTTTTTTGGGGGAAGGTTTAACCCAGGGAAAGTGAAATTTCCAAGGAGTTTCCACGGTGGATGTCGCGTCGATTGGGATTCGCGTTGGGATTTTCAGTCCGTCAAGGGGAAAAAAAACCAGCCCAGAATATTTAAAAACTGACAAAGCATCTCCCACAGAAGGGTGTTCAGGAAGGGGAACCCTCCACGGCACCAATTCCTGCCAGGAAAACACCACTGGAATCATCTGTTCGCAGAGCCTGGAGTAAGAGGAACGAGCTGTGGTTACACCCTTGGTGTTCCGAGGGATTCCTCCGGAATTTCAGACACGCGGGGTGGGAGAAGTGATTCCAGAGACGTCCTGAGCAGCAAAAACTCAGCCTGGAGATCCTCCTGGAGTTCCTCACCTTCCCAAAGCAGAATTCCACCAGAAGTCTCCCGCAGAGGAAGCGGAGAAGAACGGGAATCACAAATTCCTCTTCCACCTTCCCCGCGCTCCAAAAGACAAAAACGCCAGGAGCAGCGGCAAGGAATAAATCCCGGCTTGGCGCTCCCGAGTTTCCCAGGGCTGCCAGGATCCTCGGCGGTGATTTTAACGTGTCCAAGGTTCTTTTTGAAACCCGGGGATGGCAAGAGTTTTGTCGGGATGAAAGATTTTATTCCTGAATCCTTGTCACGTAATCCTGGGGATTTTAACGGAACCCTTGGTGTTCCGAGGGATTTCTCCAGAATTTCAGACACGCGGGGTGGGAGAAATGATCCCAGAGACGTCCTGAGCAGCAAAAACTCAGCCTGGAGATCCTCCTGGAGTTCCTCACCTTCCCAAAGCAGGATTCCACCAGAAATCTCCCGCAGAGGAAGCGGAGAAGAACGGGAATCACAAATTCCTCTTCCACCTTCCCCGCGCTCCCAACAACAAAAACGCCAGGAGCAGCGGCAAGGAAAAAATCCTGGATTGGCACTTCCGAGTTTCCCAGGGCTGCCAGGATCCTCGGCGGTGATTTTAACGTGTCCAAGGTTCTTCTTGAAACCCGGGGATGGCAAGAGTTTTGTCGGGATGGAAGATTTTATTCCTGAATCCTTGTCACGTAATCCTGGGGATTTTAACGGAACGCGTTCCGAGCGCTTCCAGCCCCTTCCAGATCATCTGCAGCTGGCTGGAAGGGTGGGAATGAGGAGCATCCCTTTATCCCAAGGGGTGTCCTCAGAGCTTCCTTTGGGCTGAAATTGGGTTTTTCTGGCTTTTTTCCCAAGGATATTTTTGGTTTTAGGTTGTTTTCGTGAAAGCCCAGAGGAGTCTCAGCGCTGGCACTGGAGATTTTATCTGACAAATCTTTTTTTTCGTTTTTTTTTGCCTGGAAGCTCCCTGATTATGAAAAAGCAGAGAATGGATTTCGGGATCTGCAGGGAAGTTCCCACAATCCTATCAAGAGGAATCGGCCAAGCGAGGCCGAATAATTCACAACTTCAATCAAATTTTTGAGAGTTCCGCCCTCAAAAAATCGGGCATTTCACACCAGGAGAGTGACTCTGCTCGCGGGTGGTTGGCAGAGCTGATCCCACGTTTTGGGATCCGAGCTTTCCCAATCCCTGCTGCTCCTGGAGGATCCCATCCCACCCCACAGCTGCAGATTTTCCCCAGGGACGAACAATCTCCTGGTTATCCGGTAACAAAACCCTGTTCAAACGGAAATTTCCCACCGGAAGACGAAACCTCGGTCGTGTTCGCTGGGTCGGAGGAGAAATAAATTCCAGGGCTTTGCCAAAGGCTTGGCACAGCAGGAAAGGGAGCCCTGCAGATTTTAGGGAAGGAAAATCTACGGCACAATTCCTCATTTTTACCTCGATTCTTACGACAGCAAGACTAAGTGGGTTCGTGTCTCACTCACCAGGTTGCTTGGACAGTCCTTATTTATCCAAAGTATTTATCTAAAGTATTTATCTGAAGTATTTATCCAAAGTATTTTGGGAGTCCTTACTGGGAGCCTTCCCTGATCCCAAGGAGGTTCTGACCTCTGCTTCCAGGGAAAACCTTTCCCTTTCCTCCTGAAGGCGTTTTTGACCTGCCAAAGCTCCTAAATCCCTTTAGTTTAAATTTCTTTCCAGTCTTTATTAATTTCTCGGCATTTTCTGATGGCAGCTTCCAGGAACGGATCTAGGAAGCTCTGGCTGGGCTAGGAAGCAGCAAGGAGGGATTGTTTGGAATTTTCCACAAATTCCTGCTCTGGCAAAGTGCAAAACCACCCCAGCAGCGACTCCTTGATTGCTGCTCTCAAGAGCTTTCCAACAAACCGGTTTTTATCTATCGTTCGTCATTTTATCCCATTGGGCGTTTAAGAATAAAACTTTTCCTGCCCTTTTTTTTTTTTTTTTTTTTTTTTGGTCACAACATCCTAAAAAAAAAAAATCCTCAGAAAAAATCCACCGAAGGAATAATTTCCTCAGGTCATCTTTGTGGAAAGGTGGCAAAGCTGATCTCCCACGACAAATCCACGCTGTGATCCTGTGTTACGCGAGGAATTCAGGCATTCCAGTGATTTTTTTTTTATTTTCCCCTCCAAATAATTCCTCCCATCTCCCCAAATCCCCCTGAACCCTAAGCCCGGTTTCCTCCCCTGTTTAATTTAATTTAAGCTCTGCTGATGATTCCTAACCCCAACAGCGCCTCACCCTTCCTTCCTTCCCGTCATCCCATCTGAAAAGAGGGGTGAAAAAAAACCCCCAGGAATTGACTCCCGAGATCTGCAGCGAGATTCCATCATTCCCTCGGGCTGGAATGCCAGTGATTGGGTTAATTAGGTTAATTAGGGCCTCACCTTTAATTTTCTGTTTGTACTCTTCTGGTCGGTGGAGGTACATGGCTGCAGCGTCGCCATTTAGAGGATCTATAGGATTGGGATAAGCCAGCAGCTGGGGCAGGAACGACTCAAATATATTGGTGAGATCTGCAAAAGCAAAAGACAGCCATCGCAAAAATCCATCCTGGAGCGGCCCAAACTCCAGGGGGAAGCGCGCCGGGAATCCGGGAAGGAGGCGGAATCGGGGGAGGGAAATCGCGGAATCGAAAACGGAAATCCGAAAATAAAAATGTAAATATAAGTTAAAAAAAAAAAAAAGAAGAACAAGAATGAGAACGAAAACTAAAATGAAAATTAAAATAATAAGTGAAATGTCAAAAAGAAAATATTATAATAAGAATAATAAATAAATAAATAAAATAAAATAATATAAAAATAAAAATTAAAAAAAAAAAAAGGATGGAAGAGCTGCTGCAGCTCCTCACAGACTCCTCATCCCTACACACAAACACTGATATCCACGGCTTGAGCAAGGGAGGGGATGGAATTCTCCTGATTTTTTTTTTTAATCCTGGTTTGGAAAATTAGGAAAAAACCTCCGAACAAGCAGCGCTGTGCTTTGCCCTTGCCTGAATTCTCCACCTCTTCCAACCTCGAATTTAATGGAAGGTTCTCCATCCATGGAGCGGGGTTGGAGCTCAGTCTTCGAGATCCTTCCAACCCCAACCATTCCATGACTCCGTGGACAGCACAAAGCTCTTCCAGAGCTTCTCCTCCAACTCCAAAGAATTCATGGAATGTGCAGAGGTGCCACCAACACCTCCTCCTGGTGCTCAGGAGCGACTGTGGATACAAACTCCCTGTCCCAGAGGTGCCAAGGGTCAGGAACCAGCCCTGGTTGCCATCATTCCTCCTGAGGAACGTTCTAGAAATCTTTTTTTATCCAAAGGTGAAAGATTTTTTTTATCTTTGGATGGAAAAGATTTATCTTTCTCCTTGTGGCGGGGAATCCCGCCCGTGGATGAGCGTCACGGATCAGACTCAGGGAATCCCGTCGCTGCCCGGGACCCACCACCACAGTGTGGACACCTCAACCTTTCCCTGGAAAAAAACTAAAAAGCTGAATCCCATTCCTGAGTCATCTCAACTTCCCCCCAAAAAAATTCACCAAGGAAAGGGAAGGAGATCTCCAGGTGCTCTCCCTGTGCAAGAGCTGCTCCAGCTCTGGGATGCAGAACAATTCCAGCGCCGAGGCGTCGTGCCCGGCTGGAACACGGAGCGGCCCTGGGATGGAGCACAGCTGGAAAAAAGGATTTTAATCCCAAGAAAGAAGATCTCCAGGTGCTCTCCCTGTGCAAGAGCTGCTCCAGCTCTGGGATGCAGGAACAATTCCAGCACCGAGGCGTCGTGCCCGGCTGGAACGCGGAAGCGCCCTGGGATGGAGCACAGCTGGAAAAAAGGATTTTAATCCCAAGAAAGAAGATCTCCAGGTGCTCTCCCTGCGCAAGAGCTGCTCCAGCTCTGGTAAGCAGGAACAATTCCAGCGCCGAGGCGTCGTGCCCGGCTGGAACACGGAGTGGCCCTGGGATGGAGCACAGCTGGAAAAAAGGATTTTAATCCCAAGAAAGATCTCCAGGCGCTCTCCCTGTGCAAGAGCTGCTCCAGCTCTAGGATGCAGGAACAATTCCAGCGCCGAGGCGCCGTGCCCGGCTGGAACACGGAGCGGCCCTGCGATGGAGCACAGCTGGAAAAAAGGATTTTAATCCCAAAAAGGAGATCCCAGGAAACAGCAGGACTGCTCTGTCTGGGTATTCCCTGCCACGGCAGGGGCTTGCTCTTGGAAGTTGGAATTCCCCGGGATTGGATTCGGGCAGTGGCAGCAAGAAGTCGATTTTAAGTTGTGTAAATTTAGGCTGGGTCTTGGAGAGGATGAGGGAGCAGAGCCCTGGAATTCCCTCCTGGAATCACAGGACACCCAATGATTTTCTTCATGAAGGAACCTTCTCCCAACCCCCCAGATCTACAGGAAGAGCTGGGAACACGTTCAGGAATTCCAAGCACAGCACCGAGGAGCCGCCGCTTCCCGAAGGAATGAGCAGGAACTCAACTCCGAGATCCTCGGGATTTTTTTTTTGGTGGATATTCCAGGTTTCTCCCACCTGGGTTGCTCGCCGGAATGATCTGAGCCAGATCCTTCTGCCAGCTCTGCTCTGGAAGGGGCGACACTCCAAAAAAACCCTAGGAATTATTTTTCCCTTTTTCCCATTTCCTTGCGCCAGGGAGGGGAGCAAAGCCCTGGAAGGGAGGAGGAGCTGCTGGAATCTCGGATTGGTGAATTCAGAGGGAATTTTTCAGCCATCCCAGTGTCCCCTCGCAGCTCCAAGGCAGGACCACGAATGCCCAAACCACTGGAATTATTTCTTTTTGTCCTTTTTACGGGGAAAAGTGGAAAAGCTGATCTCCCCCGACCAATCCACGCCGTGATCCTCCTCCCCTCCGCCACGCTGGGAATTCCAGCATCCCAACGTGGAATTTCAGCTAAATTCAGTTCTCCAGGGAAGAACCTGAAGGATTTGTGGTCCACGTTCCCTGGAGTTTGTTCCACAAAGCGTAACTGGAATATCTGAAATTCCCACTTTTAAACAGAGGCTCAGCTGTGTTCCTTCTAACGGCTCCAGCTTCCTCTAAATTCTGTTTTCAATTGATCTGTTTATCACCAAAAAGTGGATTTTTAACCAGAAATGACCTCGTGGAAACCACTCTGCAGCATGAGAGGCAACACCACCTCCTAACCTGCAAAAAAATCTGTTTTTTTTTTTCTCGAGATCTTGGCTTAGGGAGGAGTTTCAAATTCAGTAAAAACCCCAAAATCAAAGAAAAAAAAATTTAAAGTGGCCTGAAATAATTTGTCAACCCAGCGCAGAGGAAAATAAATACCCAACTCACCGTAGAGAGCTGTCCAAGTCTGATTGATTACATCTAGACATACAGTTCCTGACCTGGAAGACAGGGGAAAAAATGGAATTAACCCTGGAAAACACTCTGGGAACTGAGGAAAAAAATAAAAATAATAATAATAAAATTAATAAAAATAAAAATAATAATAATAATCCTCCCCAACCCCTTCCCTAAGGGTTTGGGATAAACCCCGATTTATTCCTACTCCCAGAGAAATAAACAGGAATAAATTTAATCAACCTTCCGAGAGAAAAATCAGTCGGCGGTTTTACTGCCAAGCTCCACATGGCCGAAACAGAAACAAAACTGTGGGAAAACATCTGAGGTCGTGGAGGATTGAAGGAGGACACGAGGAAAGGATTTTACTTACGCTTCGTCGATGTTGGGATGGAAGATTTTATTCATGAATCCTGCAAGGAGACGCACGGAGAGAAATTAGCAGGGGAAAAAAATAGAAATAAATGGGGGTTTTTTGGTGCTTTTTTTTTTTTTTAAACATGAGAAGTCTGGAATTCATGGAACGAGGACTCCAAGCCATAAATATGTGGGCAACCCGTAAAATAACCAGGCAGCGTTCCCAGCCCGGGGTCCGCTTCCTCAAAACCCAGGAAATTCGGGAAAATTCTGCCGTGCCACCCCAAAGCTTTTGTGGGACGCTGGAAATCCGTTCCCGTCAGCTCCACGGAGCTCCCTCACCTGATGGAGTGAGCTCAGGAGTGCAAAAATAAACACCGGACACGAATTTATGCTCAACGTTCGGATTTTTTTTTTTTTTTAATGTATTTTTTCCTAACAGAGATTTTCTACGAGCTCGGTATTGATCTACAACTGCGAGCCGGGGAGGTCGTAACTGAAATTTTCCATCGGTTTTCCAGCAATTAATTCTGCTGGAGCCTCTGGTCTCTGAAAAAAGCAGCTCAGGTGAGGTTCAGAAGAAGGAGCTCAATGTGGCTTCGTCCACATTTCAGATTTCTGGGTTTCGGAGGGATTTTTTTTGTTCTTTTGTTGTTGTTCTGAGTCGCAGATTAAATCGTGACATTTAAACCCCCGTGGTTCCAAGCCCCACACCTGAATCAAAAGAGAAATTTTCTTTTCCAGCTGCCAACTCCAAGACAGCTGGGGAGCTCCAAACACTTCCTTTTTTTAATCCCATAAATGATGATAAAATAAAATACATTAATGGAATTTACGCAGCATCCTCAGCCTGTGGGGGAGCAAAGCAAATCCAAAACAACGTTTCCAGCGATGGCTGAGAGCGGATGCAGAATCCAGGATCCCAAACTCTTCACAAATATCGGGATGTGGGCACAAATTCACCGTGGAACGGGGATGGGATTAATTCCTGCATTTCTGGCTTGGATAAATCCTTTGGCGTTGCTTTTTTCAATTGAGAATTTGAAATAAGTCCTCCTTTTCCCTGTTGTGGCACCTTTTTTTAGTGAGAATTTGAAATAAATCCTCCTTTTTCCTGTTGTGGCACCGTTTGTGAATTGAGAATTTGAAGTAAATTCTCCTTTTCCCTGTTGTGCCACCTTTTTTTAGTGAGAATTTGAAATAAATCCTCCTTTTCCCTGTTGTCCACCTTTTTTTAGTGAGAATTTGAAATAAATCTTCCTTTTTCCTGTTGCGGCACCGTTTCTCAGTGAATATTTGAAATAAATCCTCCTTTTTCCCTATTGTGGCACCTTTTTAAAGTGAGAATTTGAAATAAATCCTCCTTTTCCCCTGCTGTGGCACCATTTTTTTGTGAGAATTTGAGATAACCTGTTGTGCCACATTTTTGAATTGAGAGTTTGAAGTAAATTCTCCTTTTCCCTGTTGTGGCACCGTTTTTTAGTGAGAATTTGAAATAAATCTTCCTTTTTCCTGTTGTGCCACCTTTTCTTAGTGAGAATTTGAAATAAATCTTCCTTTTCCCTGTTCTGCCACCTTTTCTTAGTGAGAATTTGAAATAAATCTTCCTTTTCCCTGTTCTGCCACCTTTTCTTAGTGAGAATTTGAAATAAATCCTCCTTTTCCCTGTTCTGCCACCTTTTTTTAGTGAGAATTTGAAATAAATCTTCCTTTTTCCTGTTGCGGCACCGTTTCTCAGTGAATATTTGAAATAAATCCTCCTTTTTCCCTATTGTGGCACCTTTTTAAAGTGAGAATTTGAAATAAATCCTCCTTTTTTCCTGTTGTGCCACATTTTTGAATTGAGAATTTGAAGTAAATCCTCCTTTTTCCTGTTGTGCCACATTTTTGAATTGAGAATTTGAAGTAAATCCTCCTTTTTCCTGTTGTGCCACATTTTTGAATTGAAAATTTGAAGTAAATCCTCCTTTTTTTCCTGTTGTGCCACCATCCTCCAGCCCAAAAATCCCGACAAACAGGGCCCAGGTGGGAATTCTGCAGGAGTCCTTTCAAACCAGCAGCAGCTATTGCTTCTGACAAGGATAAAAGCGGGGAGGAAATTCAGGTCTGGGATGTTGACTCAATCCATGGCCAAAAAAAAAAAAGCTTCTTCCAGGATTCAAAAAAAAACCACGAGAGTTTTCTTTCCAGAGCAGCCTCAAAAATAATAATAAAAAAAGTTTAAAAATCTGTATTTAGAGTTTTAAAAAGCTCCCAACCTTCATCCAGCCGCTTGGGGTGAGGCACTGGAATTTCATCCCTGCCCAAAGGAGGAGTGATCCCGCTCCGAGTGACGGATCTGTGATCGAAATCCCTCCCTTCCCACCAATTCTGACACGAACACAACTCCAGCTTCGCTCGGGCCGAGGGGTTTCGCACAAATCCAACCCGGGGCCGGGACAATCTCGGCGAGGAGAAGGGAGAGCTCCATAAACATCTCCACGCTACCGAGAGAATTTCAGGAAGGGCCTGGAAGGGTTCAGCTGGAAGAAGCGAAGCAGATTTTAAAAAGGGAAGCTGTAGCCCCCATCAAATATTTACGTCCTGCGGCTCCCACGAGTTTAAATCGGGTCACGGATCCGTTCTGCCGGAGCTGAGCCGCGGCGAGCGCCGATCCCCGTCCTAAATCCGTGCCTGGCTCTTCGGGGGAAAAAAAAATCATCCCTTCCTTCACATTGCGCTTGGAATCTTCCACGTTCCCAGATGGAAGAGTTGTTCTCCAGGGAAGAACAGCAACATCCTCATCCTCTCCCTGCATTTGTTCCCCAAATTCGTTCTCCTCGTGCCTCATTCCATGGGCACAAACTGCCCAAGGCCAAGAGCAGCTCCATGGAATTCCTTCTTTTTTTGTTGTTGTTCCTGATCCAGGAAGAAGCACAATTCTCTCCTCCTTTATTTGAAACGTGAATTCTCCTGTGATAAACCCGACCGGCTCCGTATTTATTTTTATGGATAAAAAGGACACAGAGCCCGGGAACATCCAGGTAAAAAGAAATTCCAAGTTCAGCAGGAAGCCAGGAGGGAGGAAAAAAAACCAATTCCCTGCACTGGGGTGGGTTTATCGGCACGCAGCACATCCCAATTCCTGCACCGTGCAGAATTCCGTCGGGACAGGATTGGGATTTCGGGGTTCTTTCCGTGCCACGGGGCGTGAAGCCGAGGTCACAGCCTGTGATTCCAGGCGCTGGACTGGTGGCGAACATTTAATTTCACATTTTTAAACCAAAATTCCCACTGAACTCCTGGAAAAGCCAATGCTTGGGAAGAATGCGAGCAGCACAATCCACCCTTTTTTCCATATGGAAGACACTGAAGTCCGGGATTGCCTTTGGAATAAAATCGTAAAATCCACGTGGATAAAAAACCTTTGGGTGAGAGCAGAACACCCCGTGGACATCCCGAAGGAATTCCACACCAGGAAGGGATGAAGCTGCTCCCACCCTGGAAACCGCCGGTGTTCCATCAACAGGAGGGAGAATTCCTCGGATTGCCGAAATTCCTCGTGGAGAAGAGCGCTGTTAAATTTCCATCTCAGCTCCCCCCAAGGCTGTCGGCTCCTCGGTGGCGGAAACATGGGAATGCTCCAACAGCTGGATGTATTCCAGCACGGGATGAGGTCCTCTCGTTGTGGATGGGCCGGAAGATCCCAGAATTCCAGGATCGTTTGGGTGACAAGGGACCTGAAATCCCATCCAGTGCCAGCCCTGCCACGGCAGCGACACCTCCCGCTGCGCCAGGGTGATCCCAGCACTTCCAGCCTGGCCTTGCACATTCCAGGGATTCTTCAGGAATTCCAGCCCAGGCAGGAATTCCTTCCCAAGATCCCATCCAGCCCTAAGATCCAGAGCAACCAGATCTCCCGGGAAACGGCCACGAGGAACGACAAGAACCAAGGAGCTGCTGCCGTGAGCTGCTCTGCCAGCAGGTCCTCCAAAAGGCAGATCCCAAACACCTGGAGAACTTGGGAATGTGGAAGATTTCCACCCTAATACCTGGAGAACTTGGCAATGTGGAAGATTTCCATCCTAATACCTGGATAATTTGGGAATGTGGAAGATTCCACCCCAATATCTGGATAACTTAGAAAACGTGGAAGATTCCCACTCTAATACCTGGATAATTTGGAAATGTAGAAGATTCTCACCCTAATACTTGGAAAACTCGGGAATGTGGAAGATTCCCACCCTAATATCTGGGTAATTTAGGAAATGTGGAAGATTCTCACTCTAATACCTGGAAAATTTGGGTATGTGGAAGATTCCCACTCTAATACCTGGATAATTTGGGAATGTGGAAGATTCCCACCCTAATACCTGGAAAATTTGGGAATGTGGAAGATTTCCACCCTAATACCTGGAAAACTCGGAAGTGTGGAATATTCCACCCCAATATCAGAGTAACTTAGGAAGTGTGGAAGATTCCCATCCTAATACCTAGAAAATGTGGGAATGTGGAAGATTCCCACCCTAGTATCTGGATAACTTGGGAACAATGGAAGATTCCCACTCTAATTCTTGGATAATTTGGGAGCGAGGAAGATTCCCACCCCAATATCTGGGTAATATGGGAATGTGGAAGATTCTCACCCTAATATCTGGATAATTTGGAAATGTGGAAGACTCCCATCCTAATACCTGGAAAACTTGGGAATGTGGAAGATTCCCACTCTAATACCTGGATAATTTGGAAATGTAGAAGATTCTCACCCTAATACTTGGAAAACTTGGGAATGTGGAAGATTCCACCCCAATATCTGGATAACTTAGAAAACGTGGAAGATTCCCACTCTAATACCTGGAAAATTTGGGAATGTGGAAGATTCCCACCCTAATATCTGGGTAATTTAGGAAATGTGGAAGATTCTCACTCTAATGCCTGGAAAACTGGGGAATGTGGAAGATTCCCACCCTAATACCTGGGAAATTTGGGAATGTGGACGATTCCCACCCTAATACCTGGATAGAAATATGGAAGATTCCCACTCTAATATCTGGATAACTCAGGAAATGTGGAAGATTCCCACAGAATCCCAGAATGTTTTGGGTTGGAAGGGATCCTGAAGCTCATCCAGTTCCACCCCTGCCCCGGGAACATTCTCCACATTTTCCTGGTTGTTTCTGCACCGTCCAGGCCGAACTGAAAGCCTGGGAGATGAGAGGGAAGAGGGAAAGGCCTCGGAAGAATCCAGCCTTGCCCAGGGGAGGCTGGCAGCGCTGCTCCGTGCTTGACAAATAAAAATTACAAACCGCCCATAAACATCCACGAGAAATGAAACCCCCGTTGCAGCCTGGGATGATAAATTCCAGAGGATTGCAGGGATGGAGCAGGTTCCTATCCTGCCAAACTCCACCATCCCAAACTCCCCACAGATGGATTTGCTCACGGATTGAGGCCGGCTGGACGCTTCCCCCTCCCAAAACACCCAAGGGCCCGCAAGGGAATTGGGTTTTCATCTTTACATTTTTAATTTTCACACGTGTTTCACGCCAATTTAATGGATTCCCTTGCTGTGGAACCACCAGGGGAAGATCGAGGACCTGGGGTAGGAGAGGACACGGGAATAAATCCTCTGTCCCAGTCCCAGCCCGTGGATGTTCCCATTTTTCCAGGGGTGTTCCCAGCTCGGAGCTTCACTCCCTGTCAGGGCAAGGAGCCCTCCTTGGCAAAGGCACAAATTGATTTTTGATGGAATTCAGAAGTGAGGAGCCCTCGCTAACACGAGGAGTTTTTAATCCCTCGAATCCCAAAACAAGAAACCAACGACGAGCCAGGAGAAATCTGTGAGATCCTGGCTGGAATTCAATGAAATCGGAAAAAAAAAAATTAAATTAAATTCAGCTGCATTCCTGTACCAGCTGCCACAAAGCCTGATTTTTTATATATATATATTTACATATATTCCATATGTTCTGTGCACACACCGGGTGTTTTTGTTTGGGAAAACACTTGGGAAAATAAAGGGAAAATAGAAATGCAAGGGAAAATAGAAACATCTGCACCTGCAGGTAACCGGGACAGAGATGGAGGAAAATGAGAGCTGGGTATGAAGATACAGAAAATATAATAGTGCAGGTAATATAAGATAAAGATACAGAATTTATAGGTATAGATTTATAAATCTAGAGAGAACTTATAAATCTAGAGAGAATTTACAGAGAGAATCTATAAATGTAGAGAGAATTTATAAATATATATATATAGTTTATAAAGAGAGAATTTATAGAGAAAATTTTTATAAATATAGAGATAATTTTTATAACTATAGAGAGAATTTTTTTAAAAAAAATATGTAGAATATACAGAATTTATCTGAGAAACTGAGGCTCTGGGAGTTTTGAGTGTAAATTTTCCAGCTGTGGCATTTGATTATTAACAAACCCCGTGCTGGCCTAATATTCCTTCAGATTTTTAAAGGAACAGGAATTAAATAGTCAATTAATTCCAGGCTCCCAGGTTGTTTCTGCTGCTCCTGTACCCAAGCAAGGCAGGATATCTGCATTTCCTCCTGTTTGTGGCATTCAAGGGAATTAATCCCCAGCTCTTGGCAGGAGCAGGGAGCGATTGAAAACACCAAATTCACACCGAGTTTTCTCCTGACCTGGGAGCTCCAAGGATAATTCCACTCTGGAAAAGCAGGGAAGCTCCCCTGAAGATTTTAAATCCCCGGGGAAAAGGAGAGAAGCAGAGCCAGGGAAATCGAAACCTTGGGAATTAGGATCGGACATGGAGCAGGGAAATGATAATATATTGATAGTGTAATGGAATGCTTATTTTAAATATTTGGTAGTATAAATGTTAGGTAGTATCATATATAATAGGAAAGGAAAAAAGGGGGAAAAAGGGGGAAAAAGGGGGAAAAAGGGGGAAAAAGGGGGAAGGGGGGAAAAGGGGGGAAGGGGGGAAAGGGGGGAAAAGGGGGAAAGGGGGGGAAAAGGGGGGAAAGGGGGGAAAAGGGGGGAAAGGGGGGAAAGGGGGGAAAGGGGGGGAAAAGGGGGGAAAAGGGGGGAAAAAAGGGGGAAAAAGGGGGAAAAAGGGGGAAAAAGGGGGGAAAAAGGGGGGAAAAAGGGGGGAAAAAGGGGAAAAAGGGGGGAAAAGGGGGGAAAAAGGGGGGAAAAAGGGGGGAAAAGGGGGAAAAAGGGGGAGAAAGGGGGGAAAAAAGGGGGGAAAAAGGGGGGAAAAAAGGGGGAAAAAAGGGGGAAAAAGGGGGAAAAAGGGGGAAAAAGGGGGGAAAAAGGGGGGAAAAAGGGGGGAAAAAGGGGAAAAAGGGGGGAAAAGGGGGGAAAAGGGGGGAAAAAGGGGGGAAAAGGGGGAAAAAGGGGGAGAAAGGGGGGAAAAAAGGGGGGAAAAAGGGGGGAAAAAAGGGGGAAAAAAGGGGGGAAAAAGGGGGGAAAAAGGGGGAAAAGGGGGGGAAAAGGGGGGAAAAGGGGGGAAAAGGGGGGAAAAGGGGGAAAAAGGGGGAAAAAGGGGAAAAAGGGGAAAAAGGGGAAAAAAGGGGAAAAAAGGGGAAAAAAGGGGGAGAAAAGGGGGAGAAAAGGGGGAGAAAAGGGGGAGAAAAGGGGGAGAAAAGGGGGGAAAAGGTGGGTAAAGGGGGAAAAAGGGGGAAAAAGGGGGAGAAAGGGGGAAAAAGGGGGGAAAAGGGGGGAAAAGGGGGGGAAAAGGGGGGGAAAAGGGGGAAAAGGGGAAAAATGGGGAAAAATGGGGAAAAAGGGGGGAAAAGGGGGGAAAAGGGGGGAAAAGGGGGGAAAAGGTGAAAAAAGGGGAAAAAGGGGAAAAAAGGGGAAAAAAGGGGGAAAAAGGGGAAAAAAGGGGAAAAAAGGGGAAAAAAGGGGGAAAAAAGAGGAAAAAAGGGGAAAAAAGGGGGGGGGAAAGGGGGGGAAAAGGGGGGGAAAAAGGGGGGGAAAAAGGGGGGGAAAAAGGGGGAGAAAAAGGGGGAGAAAAAGGGGGAGAAAAAGGGGGAGAAAAAGGGGGAGAAAAAGGGGGAGAAAAAGGGGGAGAAAAAGGGGGAGAAAAGGGGAAAAAAGGGGAGAAAAGGGGAGAAAAGGGGGAGAAAAGGGGGAGAAAAGGGGGAGAAAAGGGGGAGAAAAGGGGGAGAAAAGGGGGAGAAAAGGGGGAGAAAAGGGAGGAGAAAAGGGAGGAGAAAAAGGAGGAGAAAAATGAAAAAGAGCCAGTAATTTGCTGAAGCAGCAGGAGCAGCAGCATCAGGAGTTGCTTTTGTTTGGAGCAACTGCTCCAGTTCAACCCCGAAAATTTGGATATTTAGGGATTTATTGCTCCTGGTGGCAGCACTCAAACCCAGAGCCAAGCTGGAGCCCTGCAGCAGGCTCTGTTCAAATTCCTGCTTTTCCTGGGACGTGCATTTCCCTTCCGGGGATATCTCCCATGCCGGGGATATTTGAGGAAGGAGCTGTGGGTGGGAGAAGGGAGCGAAAAAAAAAAAATCCCAAAAAAGCTTCTCCTGGAGACCAAGAGATCCCCGCTCCTCTAGGGATTCCCAAAAGTTCCACAGCTTTCCCAAGGACAGCTTTGGAACCCACTGGAAAACCTTTTTCTGCTCAGGTTAATTTGGGAGAGAACACCAGGATTCCCTGGATCTCATCCTTGGAGCCAGGCTGGGATAAAAGCAACTGGAGCAGCTTAGAAGGGAACCCTCAGCCATCATTTTTTTCCTATTTTTTTTCCACCAAAAAAAAATTTTGAACATGCTCAAAAAAAAAAAAAAAAGTTTGGGAATTCCCAAAAATAAATTCCACGGTAAAACGAACAAAAAAGCCAAAAAATGCTCAAAATAATCATATTTTAAAAAATCCCATGTCGGGATTAAAGATTTTTTTTTTTTTTAGGATGGAAGGAATATTTCAGCCTCCAGCCCCGGAATAACAAAGGAAGCTGCAGGGATGGTGGTTTGGTTTTAAGCTTTTGGGATAAAGGTGGAAATAACTCAAGGAAAAGCTGCTGGATCCCAACTTTTCTCCAAGGAAAGACTCACACGGATAATTGGAATTCTGCCGAGAGCAGAAACAAGTCCAGGACCTCCTCTGTCCATCGATGAGCTCCACGATCCCCGAAATATTTCGCTTTTTTTAAATCTAAAAATCAGAGATTTCCGCTGGGAATTTCTCCCCTGGGGAATTCCTGCCGAGCTCAGGCTGGGTTAGGAATTGGCTCCCAGTTCAGCTGCGATGAAGTTTGGATCAGGAAAATGCCCAAAGCACAGATTATCGGGATGGCCCAGGAGGTTTCAGCCAAGCCTGGCTGTCCCAGATAAGCAAAAATGGGGAAAAAAAAGGAAAAAAACCCAAAAAACAACAACAAAAAAACTTCCCTGCAGCCTCTTGGGAGATCTTTCCTGAGCTCCAGCACTTTTCCTTGGATTTTCCTCGGGTTTTCCAGAGCCAGCTCAGGTGTAGCAAGGATTTTATCCAAGCCAACTCTTTGTTTCCAGCAAAAGGCAGATTTTTAGGGAGAAAAATGGGGGTTTTCAGCAAGAGCTTGAGGGGAAAAAAATGGGTTTTCAGGAAGAGGAAGATTTTGAGAAGGAAAAAAAGGGATTTTCAGCAAGATCTTGAGGAGAAAAAAAGGAGTTTTCGGCAAGAGAAAGATTTTGGGAAGGAAAAAAAGGGATTTTTATTTTCAGCAAGATCTTGAGGAGGAAAAAGGGTTTTTTCAGGAAGAGGAATATTTTGGGAAGGAAAAAATGAGGTTTTTCAGAAAGAGGAAGATTTTGAGGAAGGAAAAAAAGGGATTTTCATTTTCAGCAAGATCTTGAGGAGGAAAAAGAGGTTTTTCAGGAAGAGGAAGATTTTGGGGAAGGAAAAAAAGGGATTTTCATTTTCAGCAAGATCTTGAGGAGGAAAAAGAGGTTTTTCAGGAAGAGGAAGATATTGGGGAAGGAAAAAGGGATTTTCAGTAAGAGGAAGATCTTGGGGAGGGAAAAAAAAGGATTTTCAGCAAGATCTTGAGGAGGAAAAAGGGTTTTTTCAGGAAGAGGAAGATTTTGGGAAGGAAAAAAGAGATTTTCAGCAAGATCTTGAGGAGAAAAAAAGGAGTTTTCGGCAAGAGGAAGATTTTGGGGAAGGAAAAAAAGGGATTTTCATTTTCAGCAAGATCTTGAGGAGGAAAAAGGGGTTTTTCAGGAAGAGGAATATTTTGGGAAGGAAAAAAAGAGGTTTTTCAGGAAGAGGAAGATTCTGGGGAAGGAAAAAAGGAGATTTTCAGTAAGAGGAAGATCTTGGGGAGGGGAAAAAAAGGATTTTCAGCAAGAGCTTGAGGAGAAAAAATGGGTTTTTCGGCAAGAGGAAGATTATGAGAAGGAAAAAAAGGGATTTTCAGCAAGAGCTTGAGGGGAAAAAATGGGGTTTTTTGGCAAGAGGAAGATTTTTGGGAAGGAAAAAAAGGGATTTTTATTTTCAGCAAGATCTTGAGGAGGAAAAAGGGGTTTTTCAGCAAGAGGAAGATTTTGGAAAGGGAAAAAAGGGATTTTCAGCAAGAGTCAGGTTTTTGGGAAGAAAAGGAGGTTTCAGCAAGATCTTTAGGAGAAAAAAAGGGGTTTTCAGCAAGAGGAAGATTTTGGGAAGGAAAAAAAGGGATTTTCCAGCCACTTGAACAGACACCCTTAGGGTGAGGGAAGCTCCTCATGAGGTCTGGGATAAACTAGCGGAAACAAAACGGATTCAGACGAGCGAGGGACGGAAAACTGAGAGAAAAGCAGCAAAATCCACATCAGAAGGGCCAAAAGGATGGTTTGAGTAGCAAACAGCTCCCTGCACATCACCCTGCTCCAAGGCCTGGATTGGGGTTGGGGCACCCTGGGTAGGAACCGGATGAGGTTTAAGATCCTTTTCCAACCCGAACCATTCCAAGATTTAAACCTGCACTGGTTTAAAGTGGGGAAGGACAAAGGACTGGAATTCCCACTTGGAATGTGCCTCTCCAAGAGGAAGCTCCAGAGCTGGTTGAGGAAGAAAAAGCTCCTCAGAGCTGCAGATTCCTGTGTCCTGTGTTCCTCTGTTCACACATTTCTGGGGTTCACAGAAGGTTTCAAGCCCGAATTAAAGCAAGAATGTCAAGGATGGTGGATGAACAGCACCCCCCTCTCCCAAAAAGCACAAATCCCACTTGGAACAGATGATTTCTCATCCCACAGAGGTCCCAAATAAAAACTGAGCCTAAGGGGGGATCTGAAGGAAGCAGCCAAGATCTGTCAGCTCCGAAGGAGGATGCTGATGTTGGAAAGGGTTTCAGCAGCTGGAATAAAGTCGGGCACCTGAAGAGATCCGAGGTGGTTTTCTGCTCCCCAAGGATGGATCTGAGCTAAAAAATCATCTCCTAATCGATTCTCCTACACCTCTCCAAGGTGAAACAAGCCTGACCAGCCAAGCCAGCATTTTCTTTTTGGTGATAAATCCCTGCTTTTTAGTTCCTCCATATAAATATTCCCTGCTCCAAGAGGATGGAGGCTTCAGTGGAAAAACTTTTGGACAGAAGATCCCAAAAGATCACCGAGAACTGTGATCTTTGCTCCACGCAGTAAGTGGAGTTATTATTTAAAAAAAAAAAAAACCAACTCATATGGAATAGAGAATTAACTGATCAACACACAAATATGCATCCCAAACCCCAGCTCCTCCTCCTTCCGCAGCCCAAAATCCCTCTCTGCAACCTGATAAAAACACTCTGCAGACTTCAAGAAGTCCTGCTCCCACTCCACCTGCAAACCTTAGGCACAAACCACAGGATTTGGATGGAAAATGAGTGTTTGTTACCTATGGATGGGGATTTGAAGGGGTATTTGTCAGGAAGGTCGACTCTAACTTTCCATACTCCACCTTCATACGGTGCTGCAAGGGAAGAAAAGCGGGAATTAGACACTGCACAGCGATAAACGGAACCAGAGCACGAAGGGAAATCCACCTCTGGAATGACCCACAGCTCCACTGGGGCTGAGATTTCAGAGCAAAGCTCCCATGGGAAAAGCTTTTTTCCTGCTCTGCCCGACACGATTCGCACCGGGGTCCTGGAAAAGATCTCGGCACGAAGACACCGGAGCCTGGTTAAAACCAGGAACTTTGGGATCGTCTCCTCACCTTTGGAGGTGGTGCTAAATGAAGGTGGAAAAGCCATTTTAATGGCAAGCTCCACGGAAACTGCCAGGAGTGATGGAAGCTTTGCCAGGTTTAGGAAAGCTCAGGGATGCTGAAGGAGTTTTCCAGAGGCAGCATCCGGCTCCAAGGGATTGTTCCATGCTCACAACTGGATCCTCCCCTCCCTCCGGGAAGTGACTTCCCTGGATTTCTCCAAATCCCCCCAAGATTTGCTCATCTCTTCCCTTCTGGAATGTCATTTCCTCATTCCCACCACAAGCCACCGCCTTGTTTTTCCAGCAGGGCAGGGTCACCAACTTACTTCCTTGTGGTCCGTAAAACTTCACGACAAATTCGTTGAGTCCTCCTAAGATCGTGACCTCGTGTTTGCTCTCGATCCTGGTGGCAGCAAGTCAAGGGAAAACATTCGAATCCGGGAAACAAAAACCCCATCTGCTCACACCCAAGGAATTCACCCAAAGCCTGCTGACCCAAATATCCCAAACATCCCGAGCCCCACGTGCAATTGCAGCGTCCTGACACATCTAAGCGACCACAGCGCCACAATGACGTCGGCAAAAACCAATTCCCCACCCTCCCCTGCCCTGAGGAACCTTGGGATGAATCCTCCGAGTTTCCCAGCACCTCCTACACGGCCTAAACTCGGATTTGGGAGAGCACTGGGACGCATTTGAAATAAATAGGCTGAGGCTGCTCCGAGGAATTCCGTTCTCCCCTCCCACCGCTGCCACGCAGATCGTGGCAATCTCACGTTAATCTGACTTGCAAGACCGAAAAAAACCTCCCCGATCTTGGGAGGGACGGCGTGAAAAGAACAACTGGAAGAATCAAAGCGCTTCGGGAAGCAGGGAATACAAAGGGAAAGGCAGGTGGGAAGAAGGGAATACAAAAGGAAAGGCAGGAAATCTTTGTTCCGAGCAAGGCTCCGTTAAAACATTTAGCGGTGGTGTTTCAGCGCTGGAGCTTGATGAGGAATTCGCCTGCAAATCAGGGTTAATGGATCGGGAATAATTAATGGATTGGGAATAATATCCTACAGCAATTACCTTTCACCAACGGTCTGGGTAAGAATCGCGAGGGAAGAGGGAGAAAATCATAAGGTTTGATCCCACCTGAACTTGGGCTCTGCAGCACCGAGGCTGCTCCCATTTGAGCACGGAATGTTTCATACGAGATCCTTCACATCCCAGCAGGAGCTTGGCAGGGATGTTCCAGCTCCAGGGAATTAAAGGCAGATTTCCCTTTTTTCCCCCTCCTCGGACGGGAAAGTTTTCCTGCTTCCACGGCACCGAGTTTGCCCGGGATTGCAGGAATTCCACAGACCCCCCTTGCACCTCGATGAGGCCGAAATATTCCCAACCCAGCAGGAACAAAGAATTCCCACCTCAGACTCCAGATCTTAAAGGACAACCTGTGAAATCCGCTGGATTTCACGGAGCTCCTGCACCCCACAGCAGCAGCTCTTGTGGGGAGACCCAAGTCCCATCTGTGGGGGGATTTATTTCAATCCCTCAAGCACAGTAACTCCCAGACAGATTTTTCCCACAGTGTCAGCTCCAAAAAAGATTTGGACACAACAACCTCGATCCTCAAGGGAGAGCGAAAAGTTTGTTTTGGCTGCGGGGTTTTCTCAGATCACCCCGAGCTGCTCTGCCCTAAAATTCCACATCCAGGAGCAGCTCACAAAGGAGAGATGGGAACAGAAACGCCCTCAGTGCGAGCGATTTTCCTGCTAAAATCCAAGGGGGATCTCCTGGAAATCGCTCCGGGTTTGTGCTGAGGAGCCTCCCGAGGAAGCGCCGCGGCTGCTTCCAGTCCTGACGCTGGGGGATGTTTGTCACCAGATCTTCTCATGTCACCACGGCAGGGAGTTTTTTCTGAAGTTTAATTCCTTAGGAAATGTATCCCTGGATAAATGTTCCAGGTTCCCAAACTCTTACACGGTCCTGCTGCGTGCAAGCGATGGCCTGGAAAATGTTCAGTACTGGAGGATTTTCACACTTCACGGATCAGCCTGAACACAAATGGTTTCACTTTGGACTAAACCGAGTCCTGCTTAATAAAAACCACTTCTCCCAGCCTGATCCTGATGAGCTCCTCAGCTCCCTGAGTTAACGCCAGCTGAAAATTAAAGCTGAGTTCTCCACGCTCGGGCTCAACCCTGGTGTTGCCAAATTCCAAAAAATATTTATGGGCCACATCTGAACACTGTCCCTGTTGTGGCAAAGAGCAAAAATTCCTACCAAAAAAAAAACCAAACCAGTCGGTGAATTAGGTTCACGAAAGGGAGAAATACTGGGATGAAAGGTTTGGGAACAAAACCTTGGGAACAAAAGGATGTTTAATTGACACGGTGACCAGAAATTCTTCCCTGTGAGAGCGCTGAGACCCTGGCACAAATTCCCAGAGAAGCTGTGGCTGATCCCTGGATCCCTGGAAGTATCCAAGGCCAGCAGAAGGTGTCCCTGTCCCTGTTTTGGGTTGGAACTGGAAAATCTTTAAGGTCCCTTCCCACCCAAACCATTCCCTGCCTCCGTAACTGAGGACAGACTGAAAATGAAGTGGATTTCAGCAACACAGCAGGGGGAATCTCCGGGAGTGCATCAGCAGGAATGAAGCTGGGAAAACCCTTTTTCCTTGCAGTGGGGTGAATTCCAGCTGAGCCCACAGTCACCAGCACAGCTGGGGTGGAACATCTGCCCTCTCCCTTCTCCGGCAAGGAAAAGACGCCCAGGAATGCGAAATCTTGGAACCCCGCTAAGGAAGCAGCTGAGAGCACTCCTGGGAGAGCTGCATGGAGCCGTTACAGAGAGAACATTTCCACCCTACCAGCTTCTTTCCACCTCCAGAAATTCTTCAGGGAAGGAAACGGTCACTGCAGAAGTTTGGGGCTCTGGGAAATCCAGGAATCCGAGGCATCCCGCAAACTGTCGCAGCAGCACAAGGAATAAGCACGGGGGAAAAGCAGGAGGGATTGGACACGTTTGGAGCAGTGTCCAGGCCACATTCCCAGAGAAATCTCCACCATAACCGGGGTGAAGAGCACAGGCTCTGATCAAACTCTTCTCTCACCTCACGCCGAATTTTTTTTCCGTGAAGCCAAAGCCTCACAAGCGAATCCCAGAGGAATTCCGTCCCCAACAGGCCAGGAATTAATCAGCAGGCTCGGATCCAGGAGCAATCCAGGCGCTGAAGGAACACGGAATGTCCTCTCCTGCATCCAGGTTCTGGCCTGACGGATCCCGCAGCGATTCCAAGGAAATCCCAGGAAGGAGAAACGCTCCAGGTCTTCAGCAAAGCCGCTTCGGGAGACGCCAGGAAAGGAGCACCAAGGACTTGGAGCAAGATTCTCACAGCTGAAGGTGTCCTCCACACGTTTCTCCTGGGATGTCTGTGTCCAGAATTCCCAGCCACCCCTTTTCATTGGATACCGGTGTAAATCCATGCAGAAAGCCCTCAGGAATTCATCCAGCTTTTTTTTTTTTTTTTGGGAAGACCATTTTATGGAGCTTTCAGTCCACCCTTGTCCAGGCCAATCTCTCTGCGCCCACATTCTCTCTTCAGTGCTCTTCTCATCAGTCAAATTCACAAAAAATCCAAGCAATTAATGGCTAAAGACTTTTAACTTCCCTGATTCCAGGGGTTTATCCTGGAAGGAACCCTTGTCCCCACAGCAGAGCCAAGCTCACAGCTACAATCCCACGCCCTCAAACGTTTAAAAACCATCACCCAAATCCCTCCCAAGGCTTCTGGCCTCGCTGCTTTTATCTCCTCATCACCTCAGGATGCCAACTGGACCTGGTGCCAAAAAAAAAAAAAAAGAAAGAAAAGCCAGCAGAAAAGTCAAGGGAAAAAGAGAAAAATCTGGATACGAGTCCAGAATCCTAAGTTCAAAATCCCCAGAAATGAGAGGCGAGTCCTGAGGACCTGAAGGTAAATTATCTTAGGCCCAGGATTATGAAGAGGATTTTAACACCAGGAAATGTTGGGAATATTGAGATGACGCCATGGAAGCTTATTTTCAAATATCAGAGCCAAGGGAATTTTTCAGGCTCCCAATCCAGTGCCAGGAGCTCCAAAGGCGACGGATTTGAGCAGGAACACCCCAGCTCCGTGTCGGGATCACGGCTCTGCTTTCAGGCCTGAACTCGGAGGAAATGATCTCCTCGGTCCCGAATAAAAAAGCAATTTAAAGCGTTTTGGTTCTTCTACATCGGGACAAAACGCCCACGAAAACCTTTCGGATCCGGAGTGTGAAGAGTCAGTCAGGAAAAAGCGACCGCTGGGGATTTGCCTGTTCCAGGGTGAAATTCACATTTCCCCATCCTCATGCAAGGCCACCCACCGCTGCAGGGCTGGACTTCCCCTGCAGCAATCAAAAAAAACCCAACAAACAAACTCCCCCCAAAATAAAAATTGTTAGGATTTGACTTCACACCAAGATCTCCCCAAATCCCAGATGAACATCATGGCCTACAGATGGTCTCTGTCTGTTCACAGGCTTGAGTGGCTTTTTCCTGGCAAACATTTAACTCCCCAAAAAAAAGAAAAAAGAAAAACAAAAAACCCCAATCCTTTAGTGAAGTTTCTTTAAAATTAACGTTAGTTACAAGCTTGGGAAAATGAGTTTTCCGGCTAAAAATATCCAGCGATGGCCACGAGCAGCCCTGAGCCGAAGAGGAGCGGAAAGAGGAAACGTCCCGTGGAAAAATAAAGTTGTGGATTTCGATCCCCGCGAGTGGGAGATGGGTCGCGAGGAGGAATTAAATCCTTTTTAAGGATTTAAAGGATTTATCTAGATACTTGTCTGCAGGTGAAGAACGTCACCAGAGAAATCACCCTGAATTTGAAGGAAAACCGAACACCACACCTGAATGCATTTAAAAATAAAAATAATAATAATAATAAATCATCCAGCTGTGCCACCTAAGCAGAGAACCTGCCTTTGAGCACATAAATCACGGTATTTTGTGATAAAAAAGGCGATTTAAAAATGAGATTAACGCTCAGCCAGCTGATTATTTTTTTTCCCCCCACACTGTCCAGAGCTTCACACCACCTGTCCTGTGGAACCTCGAGGTGGCAGAGGGGCGAATTCCTCTGGAATGTTCTCGAGCCGGGGCGTTTTTCGACACCGATCACCTCCACTGGCGCGACTGATGGTTATTGGTGTTTATTTTCTCACAAAGGCACCCAGGATTTACGTGGGCAGCAAAGGGCAAGTTCAGCTCAGTCCCTTCCCTGCCTCCCAAGCCTCTCTCTGGAAGCTGCTTTGCCTCCTCCAAAGTCCCTCGGGAATATTTTATCCCTGTTTTCCCTTTATCCCTGGTTTTCCCTGCCCGTTCCTCGAGTTTAACTTCCCTCAGGCTCCCCCGAGGGATGCCAGAAGGAAAAAAGGACTTTTGGAAGTCAAAAAGGTTATGAAGGCCACAAAGAGGTGGATTTTTAGCACCTGATTTGTCACAAACTTCTTGAGAACTCCAGGCTAAAATTATTCCAATATTCAAATCCATGGTTTTTCCTCAGGCTACGAATTCTCCCTGCCACAGGGCAGCCTCGAGTTTTCTCCCTTTTTATAAAAATGGTTTTTTTCTAGCACCGACCCCGGGTTTGTTATTCGCCAAAGAGGTTCTGCTGAACAGTTCCTGAGGCGACCTGGGGTTTTATCCTCACATTCCTGGGGCAAATCCCAACTTTCCTTCCTCTGGATTTTCCCTCTGCCCTCATGAGGCCCCACGTGCAGAGCTGGAGTCAACAGCAGAAGAACCTGGAGCTGCTGGAGGAGACCACAGAGCTGCTCCAAAGGCTCCTCTCTGCTCTGGAGCCAGGCTGGGAATGCTGGGAATGTTCTCCCGGATCCAGGAAGAGCTTCCAGAACATTCCAGGGCCTGAAGGGGCTCCAGGAGAGCTGCAGAGGGACAGGACACAGGGAATGGACTGGGATTGGAAAAGGGGAGATTTGGATGGGATCTTGGGAAGGAATTCCCGCCTGGGCTGCAATTCCCAGAGAATCCCTGGAATGTCCAAGGCTGGGTTGGACACTGGAGCTTGGAACACCCTGGGACAGTGGGAGGTGTCACTGCCCGTGATCTTTAAGGTCCCTTCCAATCCAAACCATTCTGGGATTCCCTGACTCTTGAAACTGGACTTTTCCAGGAACCCCTCAGCTCTGAAAGCCACAAAACTGATTTTAATCCTACGGAATACAGAAAAAAAAAGGCCAGCAGAGCACTCCTGGAAAGCTCAGAGGACAAACAACCTCCCCCTGGCTCTCCTGAGCCCTGTGACAAGTGAAGCAGGGACAGCTGAGCACAGAGGAGGTTTCACTCCTTGTAAGACAACACCAGCTCTGCCTGCTGCCAAAAACGCCCTGGAAGGACAGGAATTGTGAATTAATAACTGAACCTGCGCCTGCCTGCTGAGTTTTCATTTTACTGCACCTAAGAGTTACCTTGTTGGAAACGCAGCTTCATTTTTCCCTTCCTGGGCATTTCTCTACCAGGTTTTACCTGCCTGAGGGAAGAAATCACAAACGCACACAAAAAAATTCTTCAATTATTCCACAGGCGCCCCTCCCAACTTCACGTAAGGACGGCAAATTTCCTCCACACCAAGCCCTTGGTCACCACTGACCCCACCAGAGAACCAAAAAAACCTTCCAGGGAACCAAAAAAAACCCACCTGCGGGATGAAAACAGGGATTTGGGGAGCAGGAAATGCTGCTCCAGCAAAGCCTCCAGCCTGCCTTGCTTTCTCTGGAGCTCCTGGTGATTCACACCTGGCTGATTTCCACCCATCTCTGTGCCAAGAGAGCGGAGCAAGGAGGAAAAGGCAGAAGGAGAAGTCAGCTTTTTCCCCTGGAGACGCTTTGCAGACGAGCTGGCTGCCCTGAAGCCAGCACGAACCAAGTCAGCGTTTTCCTCCACTCCAGGCTCCAAACCTGCTTTTCCTTCAGCAGGAGCACCGCAGGAAGACCAGGTGCATCCCCTTCCATGCTGGATGGAGCAGCGCTGCCCTTTCCTTAGGGAAATAAATTCATCCACTGCTCTCCCCAAGCTCTCTGCTGTTCCCTTAAAAAAGTTTCAGCTTTGAGAAAAAAACCAGAAGGCGGGGAGATATTGGATCTTTTATCTGTGGAAGGGAAAGGAGCTGGGGAAGGGGCTGGAGAAGCAGGAAAAGCTGAGGGAGCTGGGAAGGGGCTGAGCCTGGAGAAAAGGGGGATCAGGAGGAGCTGGGAAGGGGCTGAGCCTGGAGAAAAGGGGGATCAGGAGGAGATGGGAAGGGGCTGAGCCTGGAGAAAAGGGGGATCAGGGGGATCTGGGAAGGGGCTGAGCCTGGAGAAAAGGGGGATCAGGAGGGAGCTGGGAAGGGGCTGAGCCTGGAGAAAAGGGGGATCAGGAGGAGCTGGGAAGGGGCTGAGCCTGGAGAAAAGGGGGATCAGGAGGAGCTGGGAAAGGGTTGAGCCTGGAGAAAAGGGGGATCAGGAGGAGCTGGTGGCCCTGCACAAGTCCCTGACAGGAGGGGACAGCCAGGGGGGTCGGGCTCTGCTCCCAGGGAACAGCGACAGGAGCAGAAGGTGGATCCTCAGGGTGGATTTTAGGGAAAATTCCTCCATGGAAAGAAGGTTGTCAAGCATTGGAACGAGCTGCCCAGGGAGGTTTGGAGCGCCCATCCCTGCAGGGAGTTCAAAGCCCTGTGGATGTGGCACCTGGGGACATGAGTGCAGTGCTGGGAATCGCTGGACTCCATGTCTGAGAGGACTTTTCCAACTAAAACCATTCCATGATCCTGTGTTTTATTTCTGCATTAGAAAGAAGAGATTGGAACAGACTTGTCCAGGACCGTGTCCAGCTTCCAGGGGATGGGCCAATACCGAACTGCAGGGCTGGCACCAGGAATTCCCTCCATCCCATCAATCCCTCTGAACCGTGACCTCCTGGCAGGGAGACGCGTTAGCCAAGGCGAGAAGAAGCTGGCACAGGAATTTAAAAGGGGATTTGGAGCTGATGGAAGGGAGCTGGAATGAAGCTGGGATCAATAAAGCTCAAGTGATGTCCCTGCGTGTGAGCACAGCGACAGAACCACCTCCACAGATCTCCTTAAATCTCAGGGAAAAGCCAACCAGGCATCCAAGAAGTGCAATTAACACCTAATTAGAAGCAACTGTCAATGAGCAAACTCCTAAAACGGATCCTACAGGGAAGGAACGGAGAATTTCTCTGGGATAACTGGAGAGGCAAAAAAACATCCCCAGGATTGGACTCTGACCCGATGCCTGAGCTTCCCAAGAGAATTCCGAGAGCTGGAAACAATCAGGAACCAGAAGAACTCGCTACTCTGAATTTCAGCTCAGGGGAAAGCCAGAGCTGGATCCAGGAGCACCGAGGATGGAACTGGAGCAGTTTTGGTGGGCACACATCCGAGCTGAAGCTCCAAATTTAATATCTGCCTCGCTCCAAGCTCTCAGAGATGTTGGTTTCCATGGGGATGGGACACACTGGTGGAATCGAGGGTTTCGTGTACCAAATAATCAACTTCTCCAAGCAGCCAGAAATTTCAAGCGTGTTTTCAGAGAAACAGCACAAGGGGAAAACACAATCTTTGCTTTTTTTTTCCTCCCTCCAGGTGTGCTGGCAAGGGTTCATTTCCTCTTTGGGAGGATTCAAGAAGCGTTGAAAACCCTTGTGAAAGAGAAACCGCGGTCGTGAAACCGCAGGAGCGAGCGTGAGCCCAAACCCGCGCTAGACCTGACACCAAGCCCAAGATTAAAGTTTATTCTGGGGCTGGGCCCCATCACGTGATTTACAAGAATGCTGCGGGTCTGTTAAAAAAGCAGATTGCTTTGACATATTCAAATACTTCTCCAATTTTGTCTCCAAGGGGAAGAAAAAAAAAATTATTTTAAGCTGTGGCCTTTTCCCTCAAGGGGAGTTTGGTTTTTTTGCAGGTTTTATCGAGGTGCTTTCTCACTCGCAGAAGCCTCCACAGTCAGTCAGAAACTGCCTCAAAGCGCCTCAGCAACGGTGACACGAAGCCCCAGAGGGACAAACATCCATCTCCTGCTGCTGGAAAACCCTCGGGATGAGATGTTTGCACTCAAAGCAGATGCAGGGGAGGCCAAGAGCTGAGCTTTGGCAAGGGCTTATTTAAGGGGAAAAAAAAATAAAAAATCTAGAATTATGTCAAGGTCTTGATTTTAAACAAGATAAAAAGGGTTCCGTGGCAGGAAGGAGAAAATGTCAAAGGAAATATTTTAAGGTTAAAATAAATTAAGCTTAAATTCTGGAGGCAGATTCCACATCCTCTCTGCTGCCAGGATCTTTCCTTGCCTGCAGAAGATGCTGAATTGGGCCACGGAGACTGAGGAAGAAGATGCTGATCCTCGGCTCAAACTCCAGCCTAAGCCTGACTTAAGGAAGGGTGAACCCAGGGAATCCTGAGAACTGCTGCAATCAACACCCCAAGCCGGGATGCATCAAGAAAAATCAGGCCTGGGAGAGGCTCCCCACAAACAAACTGAACTTTGAACCGCTGAAACATCTCAAGGGGGAGGAAACACTTCCCAAGTCCCGCTCAGGATCCCCACCAGGAGCAGAATCCGGCGGGGTTTTTGCTGTCCTGCTCCCCAAGCTTTTCCAAAACCAAGGAAAACAGAGCTCCCTCCAGCGTGGGGTTGGTTGGCAGAGTTCACTCCAAGCCCTAGAAACACTCAGGGATGCAATTCGCTTGCACCAGGGTTTTTAACTCACGGTTCTCAGAGCTGAGGCAGCACCAAGCGTTTGAAATTCCAGCCTGGGCAAGCTGGGCTTGAACTCTAAAGCAGACCCAGAGCCCACAGAAACGGACAGTGCCAGTGGAAAGGAGGCAGCTCTGTGCTCACAAAGCTGCTTCCACTTTAATTCCTCAATAATTGGCTTTTGTGCTCCAAATCCAAACTCCCAGCAGGGAACTGCCTCCCACCCCAGGTGTTTTCTGCTCCAACAACAACAGCAGTAAGGTTTCCCAAAGATATTTCGCGGGGGATTTGTCCCCCCCTGAAGAAAAGAGAACAACTGATACCTCATAAAATCATAAAATTTGGGTGGGAAGGGATCTCAAATTCATCCAGGGGCACCTTCCACTGTCCCAAGGGTGCTCCAAGCCCCGATCTAGAATAATTCCAGGGATCCAGGGGCAGCCCCAGCCAAGCTGTGCCAAGGTTTCACCACCCTCAGAGGGAAGGATTTCTCCCTGAGGTTTAATCTAAGCTTACCCTCTCCAGTTTTAGGCTGTTCCCCCAGTTGCTTGCTCCAGAACTCTTTGCTACTCGAGTCAGAAGCTCCAGCAGTTCTCAGCCTTCCCGGTTCTCATCTGCCAATCCTCGAAGAAAAGGGCTTTGAAACAAAATCTCCAAACCCGCCGGGATTTCTCCAGCATGGGTGGAGGGAATAAAAAGCCAACAAGTTCGGTTTGAGATTAGTGCAATTCCTTCAACCTAAAACAACGCAGAGGAAAATCCTGGTTTGGCTTCGGCGCCCATTTCCCACCGCCCAAATCTGAAGGAACACACAAAGCTCCAGCAGCTACAGGTGGGGTTTTTTTCAGGGTGGAGCATTCCTGAGGCACCTGGGGATTTTTGTTGTTGTTGTTCCTTTTAAAAACACTATTAAAAATACAGCTTTTTTTTCAAGAACAAGTAAAATTCTGCTCAGGTGCAGCACAGGAGGCACAGAGCAGTGGAAAATCGGGATGAACATCAAGCCTGTGGAAGAGGCACTCAAAAATTCTTCCCTAAGTGCTGAGGCAACACCCAAACCTTGGAAAGGCTCATTTGAAACCCATCTGCAGTCCTGGTCAGGATCCTGCTCCTTTGGCATCGGGGTGATGTTTACAACAGCTCTCCCTGGCCTGCCAGGAACAGAATCCAGGGGGATTTTTCCTTTTCCTGCTTCCCAATCACCTCCAACACCAAGGAAAACGGAGTTATCTCCACACTGGGGTCATTTTGCAGAGGTCCTTCCAATCCTACAAGGAAATATTCCAGATTTGGGGACCTGAGGGTGCTGTGCCTCTCCCAGATCCCTCCCAAACCCCAGAGGATGGGATTTGTTCCCTCATCTCCCTGCCAGAATTTCCAGAGGGATCAGATTTGCTTCCCCCCTTCTCCTTGGCTTTGTTCAAAGGGTTTTAAAGGAGCAGCTCAGGCAGGATTTACACACAATTTCCTTGGGTTTTTCGCAGAAATTCCAACCCTGAATCACAGGCCTGGTGAAGTTACAACCACCACGACTTCCCCGTTTTCTCTCACACCAGAAAAGCAGAAAAACCCCAAGTGATTTAGGAACGAGCACCCCGGTTACACACAGCTAAAGTTTATAAAATCCTCCTTCTTTCCAGGTCACCTGCAGCATTTAAAAAAAAAAAAAAAACCAACCCACCACAAACCCACACAGCAGCAAACTGCAGCCAGGTGTTGCTACGGGAAAAGGTGCGGGCAGCTTCCTGCACGCCAAGGTTTTTGTACAGAAATTCCTCCAGCAATCCAACGTGCCGCTGTCACAGCTATTAAATCAATCATCCCCTTCATCCTGCCGATGGAACGAGGGCAATGAGGCGCTGTGGTTGCCCCATAAAAACACATCCGACGTCCCACAGCCAAGCTGCACGGGCGGGTTTGTCCCCGGTTTTTGTCCAGGGCGCGTGCTCGTTTCTGCTCAAGAGGGTTCATTAAGAAATCTGAGTTTTCTGCCGAGTCAGGGGGGATTCTACTGCACGGATCAGTCCTGAGAAAATACAAATACACAATTTCCACGGTTGGGTCGGTAATTCCCACCCATCACGACTCTGGGAAAAGAGTCTTAACTCTGGAAAATTAACTCTGGAAAAGCGGAATCACAGCCTGCTTTGGGTTGGAATGGATCTCCAAACCATCCAGTCCCACCTGCAGGGACACCTTGCACTGCTCCAGGTCGCTCCAAGTTCAACCCAGCCTGGCCAATAAATTAAAAAGACTGACATGGAGGAGGGCAGTTCACCACCAAACCGCCTCCAAGCAGTTCATTTCATCACCAAACAACCCGCAAAAAGTTCATTTCGGCAGCAAACCACCCGCAAAAAGTTCATTTATCAGCCTTGGAAGTTCAGGAAATCAGGCTGGTGCTTCCTTTAACCCCAGCAATTCCTCCCGCATCCAGCTCCCACCATCACCCTTTGCACCGAGAACAACGCTCGCCCGCAAGAAAAGGAAATATAAAATAAAATAAAGAGATCTGAAGTCTCGAGCACTTCCAAGGGGTTCTGGTCTTTCCCGAGGGATTAATTCCACAGGATTTTCCTGCAAGTCGAAGGTTTAAAGATACATTGGGTTCCGGAGGGAGACAAGAGAGAGCCGGGCTCGGGATGAACAAGGATCCCCACGGGAGCCGCCGTGCGCGGGGCTGCGCCCAAGCGAGGAGCCAGCAAAGCCTCCGGAGCTTTGTTTGGATTTGGGAATGTCTGGGAAGCCCTGAGCTCGCCAGCACCGACAAAAACCACGGCCAGGATGAGCTGGGGCAACACCAGAGCCAGGAGGGGAGGGTGCCTAAATCCCAGGAGAGCCGTCGTGCTGAAGGCGGGCGTGGAAAACACCTATTTTTAAGATTTTGGAGATCTTCCTTAGCTCAGAAGCAGAAGGAAGAGCTCCAGGCTGTTCTCAAGCACGGGGAGATTTCTCCGATCGTGGGAAGCCCCTGATGTCAGCACTTCCCAGAAAAGCAGGGATTAAAATCATGGAATGGTTTTGGGTGGGAAGGGACCTTAAAGATCATCCACATCCACCTCCTGACACCTTCCACCGTCCCAGGGCGCTCCAAGCGCTGTCCAGCCTGGCCTTGGACATTTCCAGGGATCCAGGGGCAGCCACAGCTTCTCCGGGAATTCCAGCCCAGGCAGGAATTCCTTCCCAAGACCCCACTCTGGCACAGGGCACACCACCACAACCAGAGGAAAGGGAAAAGGGAATTATTATTATAATTTTTTTAATAACAGGAGCAGCGGAAGAGCAGAGGGTGTTGGTAAAACACAGCACAACCTCCGAGGTGCAGAGGTGGGAGGGCTGCAGAAGGTTGGGATAATTTCCCTGGGAGAGTTTGGAAGGCGCTCTCACTGCTGGAAGCTCCTGGACCTGAAGTTCCCTGCACAGAAACACCAAATCCACTTGGAGAGGGAAAACAGGACAGAGGGGTGAGTTTGGATCTGCTGGAATCAGGAGCAGCTCCTGAGCCACATCTGCTCAGGCTTAATTATCCCACTTCCCTCTCTACTCCCTAACGAGGAGCTCAGCACTCACAGCCCAGGGGAATTCTATAAATCAGCCATCCCAAAATTTACGTCCTCAAATTTCGGACAGCTGAGGGAAGAAAATCCTCACCTGGAGTCCTGCAGGAATAACAAGACCTGGGTTCGTCACGTGGATCAAAAAGAGAAAAATACCAGCAGACAAAAAGAAAAAAAAAAAACCACGCTAGCAGACCAAAAAAAAATTTAAAAAGCCAGCAGTCAATTTAAAGCTGAAGTTGGGTTCAGGCCTGGAAAACAGCCCACAGTGCCAGGATAAATGGTGTTGTGAGGACACTGCAATTCCCAGCTTTTAGGCTGCGTTGGGGAGTTTTGGAGTGGAGGCAGAGCTTTCTCATAATTAGTCAAAATTCGGCTGGAACAGAAGATTCCTTGACATCACCTCCCTGAATCGCCGTTACAGAAGAGACAAAGGAACACCGCCGCAACCGCACTAGAAACTAATTAACAGTTTGGTCGTTGGCAGGTGCAGCTGCCTGAAAAGCGGGATTTTTGTCGCCAAGTTCGAAGTGGCTCCTCCTTCAGAGAGGAGCTGATAAAAACCCCCCCGAGTTTTCCCCGGATGAACAAAAAGCCTGGAGCCGACCTCGGCCAGATGCTCTGAATTCCAGGTGACCTCGGGCAGAGCCAGCCAGGCTTTCAAAGACGCACATTTATCACAGCCTGCTTTAATAAATCAGAATTAAGCAGCCTCGACGCACTCGAAGCCGTTTTGGAGGACAATATTACTAACCCACAAAACAACAACAAAAAAAACCCCAAACCCCAATTAACCAGTGCGGATCCTGCAACGATCAAGGAAGTTAAAATAAAGACAGCTTGGAATTACAGAGCCGGCAACACCGCTCCCAGCAATTTTCCCTCGTGCTGCCACAGTCACTTCTTTTCCTCCCCTTTACTCATCTCTGCCATGTGACAATTTTAGCAGAGACGTGGGGCTCGGGAGAAAAAAAAAAAAATCAATAAAATAAATAAAGAAGTGGTAACGTTCTCTACCTGAGATAAATTTAAAGGGTGACGAGAAAAGCGGTTTTTCACCCTTTACCTGGAGTTGTTCCCACCCTAAAGCTACACAAATCTCCAGAGTTTAGCAAGGCACAGGTTTTTTGGGGTGTGGAGCCGATCCTTGCACAAAAACGGGACAGGACTCTCCTCCTGGCCACGCTGGCAGCCCTAGATGGGACTCAAACCCCTCGTCCATGAAGAAGCTCCACGTCCTGTTACTCTTCCCTGCAATTCCACCTCCAGTTCCCTCATCCAGGAACTCCCCAAGCCAAGCTGGGCGTTGTGGGTTTAAAAGGAATCAGGGATTTCAGCAGGGGCAGGGCTGGCTGTAGGGCACAGCCCAGATGGCTCCAAAAATAGGGACGGGGCAGGAAATTTGGATACAAAACCTCCCTCTTCTGGCTCACAGGCTAAATTTAGTCCAGGCTGGTAATGACCTAAAAAGCAGCTGATGTGGGTTTCTGTGGCGGCTCCAGGCACTTCCTGAGAGAGGGATTTGCACGTGGCAAAGTCCTGCTGCCTCCTGGGTGACTTCAGGAGACCCAAAATGGGAATTGTGGCCATTATTTCACACCTGGACCCAAAGGATCTGCTTGAACCAAGCGGTTCCTGCTTCTGATCCGTCCCATATCCTGGAGGAATTAGGGGAACGCTCCCCACCCTCTTGCAGGTTTGGGCTTTTATGGCTGTCTGAAGCAGCTTGTGAAAGAATATCAAAGCCTTCAGCATCACGGCCCCATCCAACTTCTCCTGGGATGCTCAGCAGCAGATTCCAAAGCCCTTGGAAATAAACCAAAACCTGCAGAGGATTGTGGAGTTCACCTATCCCAGTTTTCACCTCTGGTGCCTCCCAAGTCTGGAGAACCTGACGGACAGAATATCCTGAAACGCCTTAATGACACCGAACTTCAGGTGGCAACAGAGAAATCTGTGACTCTGGAAGCCACCAAGCGCCACAGAGGACAATTTAAAGGGTTCAGTGGCTCCTGAGCTGAAAAAAAAATTTCCAAAACTCGTTAAAAAACCTCGTTAATGCATCTCCTGAGCCCACAGAATCCTGTTATTATCCCAGCTGAGCAAAAACAATAAAGTCCAAAAAGAAGCAAACTACAGCAAACTCAACATTTGTCAGCACAGGACTAAAATTGGCCTCTAACAAGACAGAGATGTTGGTTCAGACCCAAAGCAGCCGGTTCTTACGGAATTTTGGGGTGGAAGGGACCTCGAAGATCATCTGACCCCCACACCTGCCCTAGACCAGGTTTGCTGTGCTGTAACATAAACTCTTCTCACACACAATTCCAACTTATCCAGCCAACTGCAGAGAAAAATTAATGGAAAAAAACCACAACAAAAAAAAACAAACAGAACAACACCAAAGCCACGTGCACAACGTTGAGAAGAGGCACCAGCAGCGCCTGGGCACTTTTTCCACAACAGAAACCCTGCACAGGCCCCCCAAAAATTCATTTTTTTCTACATTTAAAGACGTGTGACAAGCAAATCTTTGCTCACTCCTCAGTCTTTTCCAAGAAATCCTGCCGAAGCGAGGAAAACTTCTGATTTTTTTTTCCAGAGAACTCCCATTTCAAAAGCTCCCGCAGTTTGGGACCGCTGCACAAATCAAGGTGTGAGCGCAGGAATTGTGACGCAGGTCAGGGAGAGCAGCTCCAAATCCCAACGCCAGGACCTGGGACGAACCACAAGAGCCAAACACATCCCTCTCCTCCACAACCTACTCCCTAAAGGCGTAAAACTGAGTTTAGCACCAGGGCTTTGGGTGCTTGATTTCAGAGCAAAAGCAAAGAGGCGGCAAACCCTGAACCGCAAAATCTCTTGCCAGAGATGAAAGGGATCCATTGAGGCGGTTATTTCTCACCAGCTCAATTTTAGAGGAGCTTTTGTTTCATCTGGCAAGGCTGGAGTCTCGGTTTTACTCCTAGCAGTGACCAGTGACTCAAGCAGGGTTTGCAGTTTAACTGATTTGCTAAAAGCACGCGGGAATATTTCTCCAGCCCTGCCAAACTGGAGTTTGAGGCGCTCCCCACCCCTGTTGCTGGTGTTTGGGTTTTTTCCACGTGTAAAGCACGTTGGTTTTGTCTCCTGCCCCGTTTGCAGAACGTGGTTGTTTTCCGGGGCGGTTTCGCTCCAAATTAGGCGAATAACTCAAATTATCTTCTCACGGCAGCACCAAACAAAGCGCGGCAGAAACCACCAAGTCACAAAACCAGCGGATTCTGAGGAACGCGCAGCTCTCTCTGCAGCGGTGACCGTGACAAAAATCTGCTTGAATCCAAGACCCTGGAGCTTTCCAGGAGGCACGGGAGTTTAAAAAAGCGTGGAGCAGCTCCAGCGGGAGTTAACACCTCCTCACATACCTTCCCTTTCAAGGAACACAGGCTCTGGCTCACTGGGATCTGATTTCTGACATCCCAACTTTCCAAGCCAGCCCTGTGTCCCCCCCTCCTCGTCCTCAAAGCGCATTCTCCTGGTGGGATCTGAGCTTCCTCCAATCTCCAGGCACGGATTCCTCCCCTGAGCCAGGAGTATTGAGTTACCAACGATGTTAAACAAAGCGCTGATCATTCGGCTTCCTTATTTCCACTGCCTCCCTCACTTCAACACTGACACAGCCTCAAAAGGAAAAATAATAATAATAATAATAATAATGCCTTCAGGAGCAGCAAGGAATAAATGAGTGTAAGCACGCTGAGATGTGACATTCCCGGGATAACTGCTGCACTCCTGGAAGGATTCTTCCTTTATTTCAGCCCCCTTGACTTTGGGATTGAGGATTCCCAAGCAAGGCCGTTTCCCAAAACTACTGGAAATCAGCTCTTGGAGTGCCTTCTCATCCAAACAAAGCCCTTGCTGGTTTCTAAACCTGATTTTTTGTTTTAGAGAGTTCCTAAAATTCAGCCAAAGGAGGATGCGGGTGCCTTCGGAAAGCAGCCGGGGCGTTGCGAAGTTTCAAACCCGCCCGGCTGCCACGCGAAACCGGGTGCAGCCCTGTGAGCTTCGGAGATCTGAGGGGGAAAGTCACCGAGTCTGAACTAATGGCATCAGACAGAAGAAAAACAAAACCAGTTTCGGTTGCCTTCAGCAGAAAGGAGAGGGTGACGGAGCCGTGGTTCCCCCGATGGAGCAGCTTCCGCCCGATTTAGCAGCAGGGAGAAACCTCTCCCCGTTCTCAAAAAGGAAGAAAAAGCAGGGAAATAAAAGGATAATTTAAAAAAATTTGATAGATTAGAAAGGACTTTTCCTGAATGGATCAGTCTGGGGACTGCCAGGAGTCAAAGGCAAGTTTTGGGCTTCGTGCCTCAGCAATTCCGCGTCGTGTTCTTGCTGTCCAGGCAAGCGTGGGTTTGCCATCCTTAAAATTGTCCAAGGCAAGGCTGGACAGGGCTTGGAGCACCCTGGGATGGTGGAAGGTGTCCCTGCCCATGGTTTGGGTGGGAACTGGATGATCTTTAAGGTCCTTCCCACCCAAACACCTCCTGATTCCACATTCTGCTCCTCCAGGTTCCTCTCCGTGCAGATCTCCCGATACTACGTTTTAAAAAGCCAACAACTCCCCTCCCCAAACGCATTTGAAAGCTAAACCCGGTCCTTTTCCAACTCAAAATTAAGATGTGGCTCCACACCACTCACACTCCGCTGAGCAAGGCTTAAAGCAGCAGCTTCATTCCATAAAACCAAGAGGAATCTTAACTCTTCAACCGTGGCCACGCTGACGATCCAAAAGCTCCAGGGCCCGGTTTTAAAACAGCGTTTTGATTTGGAAAACTCCTTTTAAGAGCAAAATGATTCTCAGTTTCTGCTCAGACAAGCCAGGGCTGCGTTCTCGTGCAGCTTTCCTGCTGCAGAAATCGGGTGTCTCCTCGGACACAGCCTCGGAGCAGGCCCGGACCTGCCAGCACCGAGACAAAACAAAGCACCACGGCCCACAGGAAGGAAAAAAAAAAAAAAAATTGCCAGCGTGGTTAAGTTAATAATTTATCAATCTTTTCAACTTTGCATCCATTAATCTACCACGGTGGAGGTTAATCTGGGACACTCAGTATCACGTGCCGGTTTTTACTTTTTCAGGGGTGACGCTCGGTAAATTGTGTGAATAGCTGATCCCACCCTAAAAATCTGTTTTCGGTAAATGGTGTCAATAGCTGATCCCACCCCAAAAATCTGTTTTATCCAAATCCCCCATTTTACAGTGTCCATCCCTGGTGTAAACATCCTTAAGCTGAACGTTTCAGTGCCATTCCTTCATTCTGCAGGGCACCAACCTCTCCTTCCCTCATTGCCACAGCCTGTCCCAAGCCAGGCTTTAGGAAATATCCACAAGCGAGAAGGCAGCAAGGAGCTGCACAGCTCTCGTTTCCACCCCAAATCCCTCCCTTCAAACTGCTGGAAGCCAGGTAAAAGCCCCCAGAATTTGGTGAAGAATGGAGGATTTATTTAATAATCAACCGTCAGCTTTTAACCTCAGCCTCTCACAGGGAATGACACAAAGCCTCCGGGGTGAACACTGTCAAAAATGTAGATTTTTTTTCCCAAAGAAAACATTAACAAACTCAAACCAATCCCTTTTTTAAGGAAATAACACCAAAAAATAAAACCCCAAACAACTAAAACCAGAGGCTGCAAAACCTTTTTTGGAATAATCCACCCTGACACTCTATTTGTACAATCCCTAAAAAATATATATATATATTTTTTTTTTTTTAATGCTGTTTTCTTGCAGCAATTCCAAGGAGAGCAGGCGCAGGGGAACGCGGCGATTTCGGGAAAGCGGCACCTGACCCTCGCAAAAACCCCAATCCAAGATGGTTCTACCCCTTCCTCAGGCTGAGTCACAAATATCTGGGAGCCTCCATCACCTCCTGGATGTGGATCACGCAGGAAATCCAGCCCTGCTCCGTAATTCCCAGTTTAAAGGGGTTGAAGCAAACAAATGATCCACGAGGAATCCAAGCCCTCCACCAATCTGCAGCACCTCGTTCCAAGTGATTTGGGAGCGATTTGGGCTTCTCCTGGAAGGCTGAATCAATTTGCACTGAATCAGTGATTTAAGATGAGAGGATGGAAATAAGACAGCGGCCAAGTCCTGAATGCAGAACCCAGCCAGTCGTTACTGGATACCCAAGAAGCAGCAAAATCGTTGTTTTCCAAGAGATTAAACGTGCCCTCAGCCTCGGACAGATCCTTAGGGAGGGTGAGGAGCTGGGAGAAGATGGAGGGTGAAGATGAGGAGGCAGCAGTTGGAGGTGAGGGGTGATAAAGGCGATGGGATGAGGATGGAAAAGCCTGGGAAGAGACTGCCTTGGCGATGGGAGAGCGAATCCTCGCACTCCTCTCCAACAAGCAGCGTTCCAGGTGTATCCACACCGAGGCACAAACAGCTCCGAGCATCCCAAAGAGGTGGGGAGAAAAAAAAAAAAGAAAAAAAAGGGGGGGGAATTAAAAAAAAAAAGGCAGGGAAAAAAAAGAGAAACTGAGACCAGCGACAAAAGCAAGTCTTTGGGATGGGGGCTCCATCCCATCCAGCAGCTCATCCAGAGGCTCCTGCCAGAACCCACAGGGGCTGCACGAGCCAGGGGAAAGCAGAGCCGACAAGGTCGGATGATCCTTCAGTCACGCGAGCTCTATTTTGGTGAGGAAAAACAAAGAGCGGGGCTCTGCGCTCATTATTCCAGAAATACACGGACAAAATCCACAGGGAAATGGAAGGGAGTGAAAAGGAGGGAAGCTGAATGCACACAGCAAGACACACAATGAGGCGCTGAGCTCTGATACGCACACACACACGCGCCCACATCTATAATTCACGTTTTGTATTTAAAAAAAAAAAAAAGAAAAAATTGTTATTCAGCATTTTTGCTGCGGGAATAAAAGCCCGGGACAGCAGGAAAATTCAGGCATTTCTGCCTCGGCGTGGGATCACCTCTGACAGCGAAAGCAGGAGGAATCTGGCTGGGAATCTGCTCCATATGGGAGCCTGTCACTTTAAACCGTGGGCTCTCTCTTTCCTTAACAACAACCTGTGTTTATCCCGGGAATGGCTCCGATTAAATCACGGTTTAAGGAGGGCACCAGGCCCCAACAGGTGCTGGGGATGTTCAGGGACACTGCACCCAGCTCTGGGTGCTTCCCTACAGCCCCATTCCTGCTGCCCTGCCTTGATGGAAGGGGGAAAAAAAAAAATCCCAAGAAAATAAACAGGGGAAAAGTCTATCAAGGCTTTCAGTCTAGGAATAAAAACCAAGGAAATAAAGAGGGGGGAAAGTCTACCGAGACTTCAGATTCAGGGGGAAAAAAGAAAATGAAGAGGAGAAAAGTCTTTCAAGGCCTTCAATACAGGAATAAAACCCAAGGAAACAAAGAGGAGAAAAGTCTATCACGGCTTTCAATATAGGAATAAAACCCAAGGAAACAAAGATGGGAAAAGTCTACCAAGACTTCAAATTTAAGGGAAAAAAAGAAGACAAAGAGGGAAAAAGCCAATCAAGATCACAAATTTAGGGGAAAAGAAGAAAATGAGGAGGGGAAAAGTCTATCAAGACTTCAAATTTAGGGGAAAAAAAGAAAATGAAGAAGGGAAAAGTCTATCAGGACTTTCAGTTTAGGAATAAAACCCAAGGAAACAAAGACGGGAAAAGTCTACCAAGACTTCAAATTTAAGGGAAAAAAAAGAAGACAAAGAGGGAAAAAGTCTATCAAGACTTCAAATTTAAGGGAAAAAAAGAAAACGAAGAAGGGAAAAGTCTATCAGGACTTTCAGTTTAGGAATAAAACCCAAGGAGACAAAGAGGGGAAAAGTCTACCAAGACTTTCAGTTCGGGCAGAAAAATTCCAAGGAAAAAAATCCCATCAAAACTTCCAGTTTAAGCACTCCTTTGCTTCTGCTTCCCCCAGGACACAGGGCAGGGATCCTGCCCAAGATTCCTTGATTCCAAGATTCCCTTTGGGAATCACATCCTCAGGTATTTCCCCCTGTGCTGGCATTCCCACGGAGGCAGCAAACCCGGAGCCTCCAAGGAACGATCTCCTGCAGTGATCCGGGTGTTCCAGGATTTACTCCCTCAGCTTCCACACTCTCTGCTCCTCCTGCTCCAGGAACAGGGCAGGACAGGAATTAAATGTGACTTTGAAGGAGAAATTAATTAAAAAAAAAACAAACCCAAAGCATTAAAAAAACCCAACCACCGTTTAACGCCAGCGCACGACGACGGCAAGAAGCAGGACAAAACGCTCTTATCGAGATTAAATGTAATTTTTTTTTCCCCTGGCTAATGAAACAACGCAGGGCCTCACTGAGGGGCATCTCCTGCTTTATCCAAAATATTGGGACCTGGACAAGGTGGACAGGGTTGGGAGCTCAGCTCCGAGCTCCCGTTATCGGCTCCTGCTGCCGAGAAAATGCCGAGCACGTGGGAGTCACTCCAGGAGATGTTTCCAAAAGCTCGCCGGGATCGTAAAATAGTCGTGATGACACTTGAAAACAATCCCCTACTACAAATCCAAGCACAGCCCCCCTAGGAAAGCCAGGAAAAACAGCTGGCACAACCTCCTGGAGCCGGTGGAGGGGAGAGCGAGGCCACCATTTTACAGGGAATGTTTGTTTTCCTGAAATCCCAGTGTTGGCTTTTGGGGTTTTTAAATTGTTAGGACAAAGAAAAGGCCCCTAGAATTTGTTTGATCAGCATTTTGTGCCCTAACTCCACTTCAGAACTGGGAATCTGGGAAGTGTCATCCTGCCAGACTACTCGGTGCTCCAAGTCTAGGAAATGAGATGGGGAAATAGTTCAAATTATTTTTATTATTTCAGCAGGGCTAGGATGTCAGGCTCCAACAGGCACTCTGCTCCAAGCAGCCCTTAACCAAATCCCTATTTCCCAGTCTGAACTCCATGATCAAACAGGTGCACTTGGCTTTCAGGTCTGCTCGAGGAGGCCCAGCTCCCAAATCCTCACCAATCCAACCGACAAAGCAACAAAAGGAGAGTGAACTTCCAGCTCCAGCCAATATTTTGAGAAAAAAACCCCATCCAGATGCCAGCAAAAGCGCCGAACTCTGCTCTAAAAGCAGCAAGACGATCCCCTTGGAAGTTGTCATTTAGGCAACAAAGATTATTTATTTTCCTCCAGCGGGTTTGGGCGGAGATTTATGGATTTCGAGTTCTCCTGAAGACAGGCACCGCCTCCCAAGCCACGTTTACCTGATCTGATTTCTGAAGCACCACCTGTGGCAGCGTTTCTGAGGAGAAAGGGAAGGCTCTCCCACTCCTGGGAAGGGGCTGCTGCCACGTCTTTGTGCGTTCGGAAGCATCGCCACACGATCCCCCCTCATCCCTGGAGGCCTCATTAAAACGCAGCCCCAGAAGCGGAGCAAAAAGAAGCTCAGCGTGACAGCTCGAAAAACGTACAGAAAGATCCATCCTTTAAAACAAAAACCAAAAAAAAAACCCCGAAACAACAAAGCCCCACCAAAACCCTACCAAAACAAGACATTCCAGCGCACACGCTCTTCCCTGGGGACAGGCCAAAGAGAACAAAGCCACGTGACCCCCGCGATTGCTCAACGCCGCTCTTGGAAGGTGTTCAAGCGGGATGATAAGCGCGGTGTTAAGCCCAGAACGACCAGAAAAAGGAATTTATCCCAAATGTAAACTCTGGCCTACCCTTTGCCTCGACGGAGCAAACACGTTTTTGGGTTGGGGGGGGAGTTTTGAGGTTACAAAACCCGCAGGTAAACTGAGGAGCTTGTGGACTTTTATTCTCCTTGGCTCAGGACGAGCCTAAAATTAGCGGGGAGCGCAAGGTTCCGCGAACGAACGCCCCCGAACCCCCGGCTCCGCAAACCGGGCAGCGCAGGGAGCTCCAAACAAAGCTGGCCGCTTATTTATAATTCCTTTCAGGCACGGAACGGGGTGAACGCTTCCCTTCTCCCAGCTCCGACCCTTGAAAAAAAATAACAGCTCGGGGACCCACGAGCCAGCCAGCAGCACTTCCCCACAAAAGGAGGAAAATAAAGCGGCGCTAAATCAAACTCCCGGCCGAGGGGAAGAGGAGCGGCCACGGAACAATAAACCCCGGGGGCTGGAAGGGGGAACGGCGCCGCGGTTTGGGGGAGGGATGGGGTGCCGGGGTGGGTCCCCCCCCATGGGTGTAAACACCCTGCCAGGGGCACCCCATCAGCTGCAGCCTCGCTCCGCCCCGGGCCCGGTTTCCGGGTAGTAACAGAGCAGCCAATCCGAGAGCTCGAGGCCTTTCTCCCTGCAAACACGGCCCCGAGGTTGGCACTCGCCCCAAAACTGGGTGGGGAGGAATCACAAAGGGGAGCCCCGGCTCTGCCGTCCTCGGGGTGGGAGCTGCCCGGAGAGGCCTGGCCTGGAGCCTGGGGGCTTCCCAGTGGGATAACCCTGCGCTTCCAGGCCGCTGGCGAGCGGGTCCGGAGGTGTTTTGGGGAGCACGGAGGCTCCCTGCAAAACCCCGACTCTGAAGGGTCGCGGATTACCCAGGGAACTTTGGCTGGAGCCCCCACCAAAAAGGGAGGAGGAAGGATTCTGGCTCTCTTTTCCCAGCCTCAGCAGCACAAACCCTGTCCGGAGGGAGACAATGAGCGACGGGGGAGTTGGAGCACATCCTCGTCCAGGAGATTATTAAACATCAGCTCCACGCATTCCCGCAGAGCTCTGCCCTTCCCGCAGCCCCACGGAGAGCAGGCAGCTCTCCCCTCGCCTCCTGACAAAGAGGCGTCCACAAAAGGACCACGGACGTGTCAGGATTGAAAATGGGAATCGTCAAAAGACCTCGCTCGGGCTCCTAAACCTGTCAGAGCAGGAGAAGGCAGGAGCGGTGCTCACCCTGCTCGGTGCCCCCTCCCCACAGGGAAAGGTAGCCCTTGGCAGGCCATAAATCCGTGCTATTATTCACCGTCGGAGACGTGGAAAGGGGGATGAAAAGGGAAAACTGTAACGAAAACGGCAGCCAAAAAAAAAAAAAAACAAACAAACCCCAAACAAAAACCCCGCACAGCAACAAAACCCTGAAAGCTCCAGGAGGAGCTGCCTCCAAGCACATTCCTTCAGACGAGACCCTTCTCCTGCGGCCACCACCGAGCCCCTCCTCGCTGCCATGTCTCAAAAGGAAACGCCGATTTCACATCGGCTTCCAGAGGGGGAAAATTCCCCAGGGAAGCGTCTCGGGAGCCGGGGCCTAGCGAGCAGCTCACCCCCGGCGAGTCGGGCAGACAAACAAAAAAGGCTGGGGAAGGGAGGGAGGGAGGGAGGGAGGGAGGGAGGGAGGGAGGGAGGAGTGGTGAGGAGTCATCTGACACATCCAACTTCCTAAGTTTGTTGTCCGCAGGAGACCGACTGCTCTAACCCTCACCCCCTTGGAAAACGAGGAGAGCGGAGCCGACAAACAAGGGCTTCGCTTTCGGGAAAAGCCACTGGGGTTCCTTTTGTCAGGAGCAGAAACTCCCCCCCATCCCGAGCGCCGAGAGGAATCCCAGATAATTCGGGGCTTTCTACCTACCCAGCTCCTAGAAACACAGGGCAAAGCCACTTCGCAGGGAAAAACCTGCTCTTTGTCCTCCAAAAAAATGCTGCGACCGCTGGAGATGCCGGCAAGGAACCGAACAAAAAGAGGGGGAAAAAAAAAAGAAAAAAAAGAAAAAAAAAAAAGAAAAAAAAAAAAAGAAAAAAAGGAAAAGAGAGGGGGAGGGGAAAGGGAAACAGAGCAGCAGCTGATCAGGTTGGGCCTCGGCCCCGCTCTGGCCCAGAGCTCTTTCCAGGGTATCCCTAAGAAAGGTTTTTTCCCCCCCTCCCTCACCAAACAGCTGGAATTCCCGACCCTCCTCCCGGTGCGATTAAACATCGATCGCAATTGGCGGAGTCTGACATGTGTGTAACTTTAAACCCCCGGATAAAAATAGCTCCGATTCGAGCACCATCAGGACTCATTTCCTATTTGCTTCAAAACAGGGCGAAAAAAAAAAAAAAAAAAGAATAAAACCAACACACACACCGAGAGCGGCTTTGTGGGGAGAGAGGCGCTTGGGCGAACGTCAGACACAAGTTTCCTTCGATAAGCCACAAACAGGAGCGCTGCTGCTGCTCCTCCCTCCCTCCCCCCCGCTCCCCTCCCTTTCCAAAAAAACACCACCGAATCCAGATAAGTTTGTTTATCTCTCTCTGGGCAACTAAATCAGACCCGTTCCTCGACCTCCTCGAAGCAAAGCCACCGGCCCCGAGTCCTGCTGAGGGAGGTCGGGCACGTTCAGCCCGAGACAGACCCGAGAAACATTTCATCCACTCTCCTCGTCATTCCTACCCTTCCCCGGCTCACACCGCCACCTTGTAAACAAAAACTATTAATAAAACAATCCTAAGAACCGAATTCCCAAGGGTATTTTTCAACGCCACCCACTCTCCAGACAGAGAGAAAAAGGGATTCGCCGCCCCGTAAAGGGCCAGGAATAAAAACAAGGGGGGGGGGGGGGAATATAAACAGATCCACGAAGGAAGAAGGGGAAAAATAAAAAGTAATAAAGCCTAACCAAACCTGGAGGGTTACATAAACCTCTTGAGAGACGGGCTGGGGCCCCGATGCCCTTCACCCACCCCTGGGTCTGCTGAGCCAGACCCCGAGGGACCCCCCCCCCGTCCTCCCCCAAAAAATCCAATCCCTAAGCCGGCACCAGAAGCTTCGTGAACCGAGGGGTGAAATGGGGGAATAAATAATAATAATAAACCCCACAAAAAGCCTTTCTTTGGGCTGTGGCTGCTGGAACTGCCCTCCCCAGGGCAAGGCAAGGGGGGGGGGGGTGCGGGGCACCCAGATTGGGGGGGCATCACCCCCATCAAGGGGGGCTCTGCAGAGAAACCCCCGGGGCGGGCTGTCAAGCCACAAAGGGGGATAAACCCCCCAAAATACGGCAGAAAGGGGGGTTAGGCCTCCCCTGGTGAGGAGGGGGGGGGGCAAACCCAACCCCCAGCTCCGGGGAGAGGCCCAGAGGGTGCGGATGGAGGGATTTGGGGGCGACCCCGGCGGGGCTCCCCGGTGCCCCCCGCCCTCCCACCCCTCTGCAGGCCCGGCCGCGGGGGGGGGGGTTGGGGGGGGGTTTGAAATCCTCGTCCCCCGTGAGCCCGGGGTGGGGGGAGGCACGGCAAGGATACAGCTTGACCACGTCGGTGTCCATCCGCCTCTTGCCCGGGCTGGGGGACGACATGGTGGCCGCGGCCGCCCCCGGGGCTCCGGGCGGGCTGTCAGCGCCGCCGCCGCGGGCCGGGGCCGCCCGGCGCCGAAGGGAGCGGAGGAACGCCGGGCCGCGAGGCGCTGGGACCCGCTGCTGTCGCTGTCGCCGCTCCTGTCGCCGTTCCTGTCGCCGACAGGGCCCCCCCCGAGCCGCTCGCGCTCCCTCAGCCGCTCAGGCCGCCTCTGCCCCAGCCTCTCTCTGGACCCCTGACGTCACCCGCGGTGACGTCACCGCCCCGCGGCGCTACCATTGGCCGCGCCCTCAACGCTCCGCCGGCCCCGAGGCACGACGGGAGTTGTAGTTCTGAGGCGGGGGAGGTGGAAGGGGAAATAATGGCAGGGCCGCGGGTTCGAGGCTCCGCTGCGGCCGCCAACTCCGGTTCCTCCCTTTCCAATGCTTCCCGTATTCCCTGGGTCTCCCTCGTTCCCCGCGGATTCTGACACTCCTCTTATGCCCCCGTTTGCATTTTTCCCGTTTCCACCATGGCCAGGAAGCCGCCTCATAAAAATACGGGGCGCGCCTATTGTCAGGGCCTTGCAATTCCCCAAGGCTCCCCCATTTCCACGTTTTTCCACAATTCCCCATGGCTCCCTCTATTCCCAGTACCTCCCTCGTTCCCCACGGATTCTGACGCCCTGTTATTCCCCTATTTCCCATTCCCACCAGGGTCAGGGAACCACCCCACGGATATTGGAGTTTGCCCGTTGAATCCAAGCGGGAATGTGGCGGCTGGCCAGGCCCCACAGCGGGAGTCATCATTCCGGATTTCCGATGTGACACCGGCGAAGCATTTCCCGGTGCCTCAGTTTACCCACCCGGGGTGATGACAGCATTCATGGGTGTCTCCCAAACTGACGGGATTCCGGTGTGGGACCTCCACGCCCCACATTCCTGACCCCGGCATCATCCCATAAACCTGCGCCCGGTGCTTCCTTCCCCTCGTGGGGAGGAGACACGGCCAAAGAATCCCAAAAAGCTCTTCCGTTTCATGCCCTGAGTCTGGCAGGTGACACCACCTGAGGGGACTCAAATCCACACCCCACATTCCAGAGGGAATTTGGCAGGGGAACGGGGTTAGATTTGAGCAGAGCAGCTGGAAAACTTGGGATAGAGGATCCTGTATTTCCCAGGCCACAATATTCCCTGACTGGTTCCAAGCAACTGGGAGAACCGGACATGGGAAAAACAAGGATTTCACCGTAATTTCTTGGAATGCTTCTATTCCATCTGTGAAACACCAGTGTGGCAACAGGGATTATCCCAGGATATCAGGGACTACAGCAGCACTCTGCTCCATTTTGGAACGACTCTTACGGCACCCAAACCTTGGCATGTGGGTGCTGAGGGAATTTTGGGGATCCTCGGTCTGGGAATCGGGATGGAGAGGTTGTGGCTGGCCTTTCCCACCCTGGCATGGGGCTATCGTCCTCCCTGGACTGGAGGCATCCCACGATTTGTGGGGTGGTTCCCTGATCACAGAGCAAAACGGGAATGGGGGAGAGCCAGGAGAATCCATGGATTCATGGAAACTGCTGGAAACCACTGGAAATGGGGGAGACAGAGCTCCAGGGAGATGTGAGGAACGGGGAAAACCACAGGGGGCTGCAGGAAAAGCTTTCCATGCCCATCCCAGGCATTGCCCAGCCCACCCTCGCCCCTCTGGATTGGGGGCGTCCCCATCTCCACCCCAAATCCCAGCCCAGCGGGGCCATGGGGTGAAGCAGCCCCATAATTAGAACCCCCCAAAGGAAGGAAGGAAGGAAGGGAATCCACCCAAATTCCAGGGAAGGGGCCCTGCTGCTCCCCGTGGGATTCCTGCCCAAGAGGGCAGGATCCCAAAACCGTGGAGCCCAGGAGAAGCCCTGAAGTGGGCAGGAGCACCCCCAGGTTTTGGGGCTCAGGGAGAGCCAGGATCAGCCCTGACCAAGCCAGCACAGGCACGGGGCAGCCAGAATCCCAAAATCCATCCGAGGGGATGAGACAGATGAAACCTCGGAGCTGGGGCTGGGGAAATGGAGGCAGGAGATCCTTTCCTCAATAAAAAAACAACCAAAAAACCAGGAATGACGTATCCCTGTGCCCCCACCCACATCCCCAGCCCTGGAAGGAGGAGATCCAACTGTGCCAGGCTGTCTGTGGAATCTCAGCCTTTCCCCAATATCCTCAAGGGTGGAGATGACACCACTCCCTTCCCAGCAACTCAAGCCATGGAAACTCACCTCTTCCCAGGTTTTGGCTGCATCCCACCCTCCAACCCGGGGCTTTATCACCCCAAACTGGTCATCAGCAGAGGGACAAAAGGATCGAGGCAATGGAAAAATGCCCAGAACAGGCAAAGGAGACAACAAAACGCGGAGTGGGAAAACAGGGAGGCAGCCAGAACACTGATCCCAAGGGATCCAGGAGCTACATCCCCTGCCCTGGGTAAAAAACACCACGCCAGCAGGAAGGCCCAAAAAAAAAAAAAAAAAAAAAAAAAAGAAGAAAACCAACAAAAACGAAATGTTTATTCCCACCTGGCGTCACTTCCGTGTGCGGAACGCCTCTGGAAGGCAACGGCGTCCCCCGGTCGCCCCCAGGGACGCGGCCTTGGCACGTCCCAGCTCCGGGCACGGCTGCCCAGCCCTGGGAGCCCGAGGGGCAAGAGCAGCAGTTCGTGAAGGCTTCGGCGAGGGAAGGGGGATTGCCAGCGTGGCCGGGGCTCCGTTGGGCCCCTGGGGTTCCCTTCCCGAGGCACGGAGCCGCCGCAGGAATCGCGCGCAGGTTCGGATCCCTCCCGGCGCCCCAGTGCTGGTTTCCAGAGGCGCGCCCTGCTCAGGAGGAGTTCATGCTCTCCCACTGCCGGAAAATGCGGAACACCTTGCAGGATTTCTCCGAGAGGCTCTGGAAGGGACGGGAACAAAGCGACAGCCAGAGGTCAAGGCACCGGAGCAGGAGCTGCAACTGCCACTGGCAAAGGGCACGAGGAGAAAGTGCAGCAAAAAAAAATATCCAAAATATCCCAGCTGGCTGCCAGGACAGCAGTTTGTTCCTTGTTTTCACGATCCCAATTTGCCAGCTGGAGGGGGAACAAGGAAACTACAAGCAAGAAGCAGGAAGGGACTCCAGAAACCAGAAAGGGACTCCAAAAGGCAGGAAAGGACCCCAAAAAGCAGGAAATGACCCCAAAAAGCAGGAAGGGACCCCAAAAAGCAGGAAGGGACTCCAACCATCCCCTGCTCAGCTGGGTCTGGTGCCTCTGCCCTGTGATTGGTCCCGCTGGACCATCCAGAGCTTTCCTGGCACACGGCACAATCAGGGAATCACGGAGTGGTTTGGGTTGGGAGGGACCTTAGAGATCACCCAGTTCCAGCCCCTGCTGCGGGCAGGGACACCTTCCACGAGAAGGGACCTGCTGGGGACACAAATCACACGAAATTCCCAGGATAAATCCTGAAGCAGGAACACTCCGCCGCTCCCCTGAGCTCCAGGCTGAAGCAGGAAGGAGCTGGCAGGAGGAACCCAAGCGGACAATGAGATCCAGGGAGGCAGCAGCCGCTCCACAGCCACGTGGGGAGGGAGTTGTGACCTCGGCTCTGCTCCCCTGGCTCTGCAAAGCTGGCAATCCAAGAGCCAGGAGTTGGGATGGCTGCAGAGAGGAGCTGTGGGGACACGGAATGAAACCGGATCTCGGGCAGCGCCGAGGCGCTCGGGGACGGCTGTTATTTATAGCAGCTCCAGCACAGCCCGGCCTTGGATGGAGCCTGGGGTGGGAATGCCAGAGCTCAGGCTCTACAGCTCCATCCTTCTCAACCTGGGATCGTGCTCATCCCGAACAAAACCCATCCATCCCGAATTTTTGCCGCGTGGCCGGTTTGGGACGCCCCGGGCTCACCACCGGCTCCGTTTCGGGCACCGTGTCACATTTTCGGATGCCAAGGAGCCTCTTCAGCACCACTTCCCAGCCTGGCTTGGCCTTGCCGGGCTCCTTGTCTGTCTGGGATGCAGCATCTTCCAGGGGTTCCTCTGCCTCGCCGGGGCTGACCCAGGGACACCAATCGCGGTGCTGAGAGCTGGGGTCAAAGAAGCTCCTCGAGGACGTGTCCTGCAAAGCGAGCAGGGTTGTTAGAGGGAAAAGAACAATAATTACACAGCGAAGTTCAGAGCGAAAAGAAGGGAAGTTTATTCACTTATACGGATCCTGGACAATGAGCAGGGGTTGGAGGATGAGGTTGCCACCTCTCCAGCCCACTGGTCAAACCAGAAATCCATCGATCGTCCCCCCTCAGAGAGAAATGCGAAAACGATCGCCGCGTTTGCGTTAAAACCCGTGAGAAACTCCGCTACAGAAATGCAAATAGATCAGGAGGCTGAAAAGAATACGGCAGCAGAGGAAGGAGGTGACAGAGGAGGGACACAACAACGGGGCGCCGCTTTGGAGATTCCAAGAATCCCTCTTTGTGCCCCGAGCCGGCCACAGGGACCCCAGCAAACTCCCCGGATGAGGAACAGCCCGCTGTCCTAGGGTAACTTTATGATGTTTGTATCCCCAATCGCCTGCTCTGTTTGTGCTGTATATCGAGTTTTGTGCCTTTAAGACTGGTTCTAAGAGCAAGGAGAAGCGCGGAGCTTGTTTTGAGAAAACTGCCTGACTCCTCCACATTCTTCTGCAGACGGGGTGTTCGGTGGAGGCTTGGAGAGACTGCAGCACAGAGATCTTTTTGCTTTTAGTTAGTTTCAGCTAGCTAGGGCAGAGAAGTTCCCTGGACTGTTTTTTTTCCTTTTTCTTGGAGCTGTTTAAACCTGCTCTGGACTGAAAACCCAGGGGAGCACTGGGGGCTGCACCTGCGGCCCACCGGGGCCTGGACCTCGGCATTTTCCAGCAGCGCCGGAGGGACTGAGAGACTGAGAGAGAGAGAGAGAGAGCCGAGCTCCACCCACGGCAAGGACTTTCTCAATTTGCCATCTCACTTCAGAACGAGGGGTTTTATTGTTTCATATTATTCATTCTTTATACTTGCATGTACTTCATTTGTTTAGTAAAATAGTTTTTTCCACTTCTCTCCAAAGAAGTTTTTTTACCGGACCGGTCAGAAGGAGAAGCCACCTGGGTTTGCTTCCCAGAGGGATCCTATACAAAAGTTTTCTCCCAAATTCGTCCCCAAACCAAGACACCCGCCGGGGTCACTCACCGAGCCGCTGGAGGAGCAGAGCCGCGCCCGCTTGGCCCTGCGGACAGGACTGGACGGCACTTCCATGTTGTCCCCCTGCCCCATGCTCCGCGTCACGGGGCGGCTCCTCAGAGCGGGGCTGCTCCCGTCCAACTCGCCCCGATCCATGGAGCTGGGAGAATCCCAACCCCGCGGGCGGGACACGGCCGGCGACGGGCTCTTCTCGTGCTGCTGCGGGGGAAAAACACCCAGGTGTCACCGAGACACACAAAGCAATCACGCGCAGACAAGAGATTTTCGCAGAGGTTCTTCTGATCCAGCTCCCAGCTGAAAGAGCGGAGAGAAGAGGGGGCCCCTTTGTTTATTTTTACTTTTTATACATTTGTGGGTCCAGCAGAAGATTGGCTTTTTGGGGTTTCCACCCCTCAGCCTCAGTGGCCAGACCAATTGTCAGTTACAATTGTTTTCAGGTTAGAAATATGCCGACAAAGGACAGGGAATGAAAAACAAAGGATTTGTTTACGTTACATCTGTGGGAAAGGTAGAAAACTGCTCCTAATATTGTACAATAACTAAAAAGATCTGACCCCGTTTAAGAAAATCAAAAGGCTCAGGGTAACACCCAGGGAATTCACGGAGCTTTGTCCATTCCACAGGAGCTCCTCCACGCGTCGGACGCGGGTTTGGAGCGCTCGGGGCCGGCTGAGGTCCCAGGACGTACCTGCTCGGATCCCGGATCCTGGCTCCGCGTCAGCATCCTGCGGGGGGACGCGGGGAGGGCCGGGAAGCGCTCGGGAGCGGCCGGGGCGGCGCTGCTGGAGCCGCAGGAATCCGGCTCCGGAGCCGCGGCAGATTCCAGCTGCTGGAAGCCCCAGAGCCCCACGCGCCTCATGCAGCGGGAGCAGGCGATGACAGAGAGGTTCATGGAGCCCGAGGCGGCACTGCGGGGACAGAGGAGAGCCGTGGGAACGCTCGGGGAATGCTCACGGAATTCCCGTGGAATTCCCATGGAATGCTCATGGAACTGCCATGGAATCCTCAGGGAATCTTCAGGGAATCCTCATGGAATCATCACGGAATTCCCATGGAATGCAGGAATCCCCATGGAACTCCCATGGAATGCTCATGGAATCCTCAGGGAATCCTCATGGAATCCTCACGGAATCCCAAGGGAATCCTCATGGAATCCCCATGGCATCCCCATGGAATGCTCATGGAATCCCCATGGAATCCTCAAGGAATCCCCATGGAATGCTCATGGAATCCTCAGGGAATCCTCATGGAATCCTCAGGGAATCCTCATGGAACTCCCATGGAATTCTCATGGAATCCCCATGGAATCCCCATGGAATCCCCATGGAATCCTCACAGAATCCCCATGGAATCCCCATGGAATCCCCATGGAATCCTCACAGAATCCCAATGGACTCCCCATGGATTCCCCATGGAATCCTCACAGAATCCCCACGGAATCCCCATGGAATCACAGGAGGGATCTTGAAGATCGTCTGATCCCAACCCCTCACAGACAAGGGCACCTCCCACTGTTCCCAGGTTGCTCCAAGCCCCGTCCGGCCCAGCCTTGGGGAAAGTCAGGAGAGGTGGTCAGGAATAAACCAGGGCTTGGAAAAATCAGGGAAATAAGCGCATTAAATCCCATCTGTGACACTGATTTAAACTGGCTCAGTTGCATTTTGCCTTGCCAGGAACAGAGGGGAAAAGTGAGGAAAAAAAGTGGTGGAATAAGGGAAGAGGGAATGCAGGGGAATGGCGTGAAAATAGTTAAATAAGGGAAGGGGAATCCTAGTGAAAAAGAGGGAAAATAGGAAAACAGTGACACGGAGGAAGCAGGAGAGTAGTGAAAAAGGAGGAAAACGGGAAAATAAAACCAGGTAGGAAGAAGCAGGGTGAAAAAGAGGGAAAACGGGAAAACAGTGACTAAGAGATACTGAACATTCCACAGGAGGAACATTCCACATCCCTCCAGCCCTCCAAGGGCTTCCACGGCAAGCCCGGAGCGTGAGGGACATCCCAGGCCCATCCCTGCAGCCCTGCCCACCTGCAGGTCCAGCCACACAGCGCCAGGATACAGGCAGGAACGTGCACCTGCAGGATTTCCGTGGAAAACTTCCCAGGAGGCTTCTCCCCCTCTGCTCCTTTGTGCTCCAGCTCCTCCCCGATGAGCTGGAGGAGCCGAGTGATCTTTTCCTCCGTCAGGGACTGCAGGGCACAGGGAGGATAAAATGCATTGGTTTTACTCCCAAATCTTGTCCCACACGGAGAGAAAAACCCCTTTTTCAACCCCTGGAACTGCATTGTCCAGCACTCCCAGCTCTGGTTAGCAGGGGAAAGTCGCTCAGAGCAAATCCTCCTCCCCTCTGGCTGCCCCATTCCATGAAATCTGCCCAGGCACCGCCTGCTCCCCCGAGCAGAGGAGCGGGTCCCGTTCCCGCCGCGCTTTTCGGGAGTCTCCGGTGGTTCCCCAGCTCGGCCAGCCCTAAACCAGCCCTGAGTGGTTGTGCTGAATGGATGAAGATTCCCTGGATCCCGCACAGCTCCTGGCTGCCCAGAGCCATCTGTTCCCTGGCACAGGAGCGTCCGACGAGCCAGGACGGGCTCCGACAGGGTGACGATTCCACGCCTGCTCCTGGCTTTTCCTGCTTTTCCCTCCTGCCTGTGGAGCCTCCTTCACCTTCCCAGCCCACGCCTCAGGTTCAGGGCAGCCCCTGGTACCCCAAATTCCTGCCTCCCAGCTGCCACTCCTCACGGAGCGCTTGGAGATGCCAGAGGAGGCTGCGGGATCCCAAATCCCCTCTCCCAGGCACCACCGAGCGGCCTGGACACTGGGCGAGGTCCAGAGTGGGAAGCAGACACGTTTCCCAGCTGAGGAACCATTCCAAACTCCTCTTTACACGTTTCCACGGTGAAACCACCACACGGGGAACGTCCAAAGGGGGAAAAAAAACCCCCAAGGTTGGAGCAGATCCCTCGCGCACACACGGGCTGAAATTCCTGATTTTGGATCAGGAATCGCTCCTGATCGTCCCTGAAGCTCGGAACGCCGCGGAATTTGGGAGCAGGAAGGAACCCACCATGTTCTTCAGGTCTTCTGGTCTGAGGGAGGGCAGCTGCAGCTCCAGCTGACACAGGCTCTGGAAGCGATCCAGGAAATCCTGGAGAAGAACTCTGGGCTCATCCACCAGCAGCCGGGCAAAGCGATCTGGCGAGAGGGAAAAAGCTGTGCTCAGCATTCCCAACCTCTCCTTGTCCCACAGGGAAAGGGGGGACACGAGCCCAGCCAGGGTCTCCGCGTTAACGCAGTGACAGGATCAGAGGGAACGACCTGAAGGTGAAGGAGGAAAAGTTTAGGTGGGAGATTGGGAGGGAATTCCCGGCTGGGAGGGTGGGGAGGGGCTGGGATGGAATTCCCGGAGAAGCTGTGGCTGCTCCTGGATCCCTGGAAGCGTCCAAGGCCAGGTTGGATGGGTTTGGAGCACCCTGGGACAGCGGGAGGTGTCCTTGGATGGGCTTTAAGGCCCCTTCCAACCCTGACGATTCCATGATGATTTTTCTGCCTTTTAAAGGAAAAGCTTTTTCCCTTCGCAGCATTCCCAAGCAGCTTCCAAGACAGGATCCATCCCTCCTCTCTGAGCATTCCAGGAGACCCAGCCTCCCCTGTGCCCTCCCTGTTACAACCCAAAAAGCATTTTAACTGCTCCAGAGGCACCCAAAAGTCAGGAAAAGCTGGATACAGCCCCGGGGCTTTTATTTGTTGAGGCTGCTCAGGGATTTGGAGGCTTTTCCTGTTGAATTTCATCATTCCCACAGGGAAAATGGAGAGCGTGACGACAGGAATAACAGTGGGAAGGGGAAAAAAAAAAAAGGGAAAAAAGGTGGATTTGCAGGAATCTGAGGCACCAACCTGGGCAGGGGCTGTCTGGCCAGAAGCAGAACTTCTCGTGGGCGGTGCTCAGGGCCTTCCTGAGCTCCTCACAGCGCTCCTTGTCTGCAGGGAAAAACTCTGGGATACTTCCCTGCCGAGCCACCTCCTCGGGGAACGGCCAGGAGAGGAACCCAGCGGGATGGGAGAGTTTCCAAAGGGGATCCCAGGCACCCTCAGGAGGCCCTGGAGCAGCAAATGTGGCCTCAGCAGTTCCACCTGCCCAGGGCCAAAATTCCTCCCCGTTCCCATTCCCAGGAGCAGGGGGAAGCTGTGGAGAAAGAGCCCGAGCCAACCACGGGCACAGAACCTGCTGGATCCTGCCAGTTTTTCCTCCTGGGATGCTGCCAATCCCTGGCTGAGCTGATCTCCCCTCACCTCGGCTGTAGGAGCCAAATCCTGTCTGGAAATCAAACTTCCCCCCCAAAAAACCCATACCCAAAACCCCAAAGATCTGACATTTAATTCTGCTTACGCTTTCAGATCCTAATCACTCCTTTTCCAATTTGTTTTTCGACACCTTCCTCCCGATCTTTGATTATTTTAGGTTTTCCTAACCCGGTGTGATTCCCAAGCGGAATAATTAGGCCAAGGTTTATTTAACGGAGATAATCTGAATAAACAGGGAATGCTGATACGGAGTGACCCAAAAGGAAAGGCTCAGTGTTCCCAAAAGCCACATGGCACCTGGCAGGCAGCAGGAACGTGCTCCCTGCTCGCTTCCAGGGGAACTGCAGCCAGGGAAATCGAGGAGCGGGGACGACACTTCCTTGTGGGATAACGAGCGAGTTCATTAATTAAATCTCACGGTGTCATTTCTGCCCCAATGGCCTCGGTGAGCAGCAACCACCGCACCGCAAAATGTCACTGGGGGATCAGGGAAGCAGACCCAGGAACTGGGAAAGAAAAGTTTCAAAGGGGAATTTTTAAAAAAAGGATTTTCAGATCCTCAAATGCATCCAGAGGGCAACGAGGCTGGAGAAACGGCTGGAAAACCTGGAAAAAGGCTGAGAGCCTTGGGATTGTTTGGAGGAAAGGAGGATGAGGGGTGAATTCTGCACCCTCTGGAGGAGGGAAGTGCTGAGCTCTTCTCTCTGGAATCCTGGCACGGCATTCCAGCGTGGGAATGGCTCAAAGCTGCACCAGGGGAGGCTCAGGCTCAGCATTAGGAAATATTTCCTTCCCAAGGTGATCCAGCTCTGGAATATTCCAGGAGGTGATCAGTGCCCCAAGCCTGGAAGTGTTCCAGATGTTTTGGGATAATTCCCTTGGTCTGATTTGAGGGAGGAGCAGTGGGGACAGGGTGGCTGGCAGAGGTTTTATCCCAGTATAAAAAAAGACATTTTTTTACAGCGAGGATTCCATCATTCCCTGGAACCGCCATTCCTTGGAATCACCATTCCTTGAGATCATTATCCCCTGGGACCATCACTCCCTGAGACCATAATTCCTTGGAATCATCATTTCCTGGGACCATCATTCTGAGGAATCATCATTCCCTGAAACTATCATTCCTTAGGACTATCATTCCCTGGAACCATCATTCCCTGAGACCATTATTCCCTGAAACCATTGTTCCCTGAAACCATAATTCCTTAGGACCATCATTCCCTGGGACCATTATTCCCTGAAACAATAATTCCTTGGAAAAATCATTCCCTGAGATCATTATTCCCTGGGACCATGATTCCTTAGGACCATTGTTCCCTGAAAATATCATTCCTTGGAAACATCAGTCCATGAGAACATCATTCCTGGCACCATCATTCCCTGAAATTATCGTTCCTTCACCTTGGAACCATCATTCCTTGGCACCATTATTCCCTGGGATCATCATTCCCTGAAACCATCATTCCTTGGAAAAATCATTGCCTGAAACCATCATTCCCTGGAACCACTATTATTCCTTGGAATCATCATTCCCTGAAACTATAGTTCTTTGAAAACATATACCCTGAAGCCATCATTCCCTGAGATCATTATTAGCTCATCGGATTTAGCTCACGACCTCCAGGTTATGAGCCCCAACACCTTGACAAGCGCTGCCCCGTGTGAGGATCGAACTCATGACCTCCAGATTACGAGCCCCAAAAACTTCACAAGTGGTGCCCTTTGTGAGGATCGAACTCACGACCTTCAGATTTTGACAATTAATTATGAGCCCCAAAAACTTGACCAATGGTGCTCTGTATAAGGATCGAACTCATGACCTCCTGATTATGAGCCCCAACACCTTGACAAGCGCTGCCCCGTGTGAGGATCGAACTCACGACCTCCAGATTACGACCAATTATGAACCCCAACACCTTGACAAGCAGTGCCCTGTGTGAGAATCGAACTCACGACCTTCAGATTACGAGCCCCAACACCTTGACAAGCGGTGCCCTGTGTGAGGATTTAGCTCATGACCTTCAGATTACGAGCCCCAACACCTTGACAAGTGCTGCCCCGTGTGAGGATCGAACTCACGACCTTCAGATTACGACCAATTATGAACCCCAACACCTTGACAAGCAGTGCCCTGTGTGAGAATTGAACTCACGACCTTCAGATTATGAGCCCCAACACCTTGACAAGTGCTGCCCCGTGTGAGGATCAACTCATGACCCTCAGATTATGAGCCCCAACACCTTGATGAGTGCTGCCCCATGTGAGGATCGAACTCACAACCTTCAGATTACGACTGATTTTGAGCCCCAACACCTTGACAAGTGCTACCCCATGTGAGGATCGAACTCACAACCTCTAGATTACGAGCCCCAAAAACTTGACAAGCGCTGTCCCATGTGAGGATCGAACTCATGACCCTCAGATTACGAGCCCCAACACCTTGACAAGTGCTGCCCTGTGTGAGGATCAACTCATGACCTTCAGATTACGAGCCCCAAAAACTTGACAAGCGCTGCCCCATGTGAGGATCGAACTCACGACCTTCAGATTACAACCAATTATGAACCCCAACACCTTGACAAGCAGTGCCCTGCGTGAGAATTGAACTCACGACCTTCAGATTACGAGCCCCAACACCTTGACAAGTGGCACCCCATGTGAGGATCGAACTCATGACCTTCAGATTACGACTGATTATGAGCACCGAAAACTTGACAAACGCTGCCCTGTGTGAGAATCGAACTCACGACCTTCAGATTACGACCAATTATGAACCCCAAAAACTTGACAAGCAGTGCCCCATGTGAGGATCGAACTCACGACCCTCAGATTACGGCTGATTTTGAGCCCCAACACCTTGACAAGTGGCTCCCCGCGCGGGGACCGAACTCACGACCCTCAGACCGTGACCCGTTTCGAGCCCCAACGCCTCAAGGCGGCCGTGCCGCGCCTACGCACAGTTGCTGAGGTCGAAGGCGAGCTGCAGGCTGGTGCACAGGTAGGCCTGGCAGCTGGAGCACCTCAGCATGTCGCACTCCACGTTGATCCAGCCGAACCTGGCGCACACCAGCGGCGACAGCGAGTGCGGTTTGCCCGCCCACTTCAGCGGGTGAGCCCGTCAAGGAGCGAACGGCAACGATCCCCGGGCTGCGGCTTTGGGGTTGGTTTTTTTTTTTGGTTTTGGGGAGCGGGGAAAACTTTCCAAGGAAGGGAGAGCTGGGAGAGGGGCTGCAGATGGGTCAGGAGGGGGAGCAGAGGGACAGGGAGCAGGGCAGGGCCAGGGGACGGCTGGAGATGTGCCAGGGGGATTCTAGGGAAAGGTGGGATTTCGGGAAAAGGCTGGATGTTAGGAAGAGGCAGGATTTCAGGAAAACACTGGATTTTAGGAAAACGCAGGATTTTAGGAAAAGGCGGGATTTTAGGAAGAGGCTGGATTTTAGGAAATGGTTGGATCTTAGGATAGGTCAGAATTCAAGAGAAGGCTGGATTTTAGGAAAGGGCAGGATTTTAGGAAAAGGCAGGATTTTAAGAAAAGGGAGGATTTTAGGAAAAGGCAGGATTTTAGGAAGAGGCTGGATTTTAGAAAAACACTGGATTTTAGGAAAACGCTGGATTTTAGGAAAAGGCTGGATTTTAGGAAGAGGCAGGATTTTAGGAAGAGGCAGGATTTTAGGAAATGGTTGGATCTTAGGATAGGTCAGAACTCAAGAAAAGGCTGGATTTTAGGAGAAGTCGGGATTTAAGGAAGAGGCAGGATTTTAGGAAAAAGTCGGATTTTAGGAAAAAACTGGATTTGACGAAAAGCCTGGATTTGAAGAAAAAGGTGGATTTTAGGAAGAGCTGCGATTTTAGGAAAAGGTTGGATTTCAAGAAAACGTTGAATTTCAGGAAAAGGCAGGATTTTAGGAAGAGGCTGGATTTTAGAAAAACACTGGATTTTAGGAAAACGCTGGATTTTAGGAACAGGCTGGATTTTAGGAAATGGTTGGATCTTAGGATAGATCACAACTCAAGAGAAGGCTGGATTTTAGGAAAGGGCAGGATTTTAGGAAGAGGCAGGATTTTAGGAACAGGCAGGATTTTAGGAAAATGCTGGATTTTAGGAAGAGGCAGGATTTGAGGAAAAGTCAGAATTTTAGGAAAAGGCTGGGTTTTCGGAAACGGTGGGATTTTCGGAAGAGGATGGATTTTAGGAAAAGGCTGGATTTGACAAAGAGCCTGGATTTGAGGGAAAAGGTGGATTTTAGGAAGAGGTGCGATTTGAGGGAAAAACTGTCTTTTAGGAAAAGGCAGGGTTAGAGGAAATGGTTGGATTTTAGGATAGGTTGGATTTCAAGAAAAGGTGGGATTTTAGGAAGAAGCTGGATTTCAAGAAAAGGTGGGATTTTAGGAAGAAGCTGGATTTCAGGAAAAGTCAGGATTTTAGGGAAAAGTTGGATTTTAGGAAAAAGCTGGATTTCAAGAAGAGGTGGGATTTTAGGAAGAAGCTGGATTTCGGGAAAAGTCAGGATTTTAGGGAAAAGTTGGATTTTAGGAAAAAGCTGGATTTCAAGAAGAGGTGGGATTTTAGGAAGAGGTTGGATTTTAGCAGGAGACTGAATTTCAGGGAAAGTCAGAATTTTAGGAAAAGGCGGAATTTTAGGAAAAAGCTGGATTTCAAGAAAAGGCTGGATTTTAGGAGAAGTCGGGATTTAAGGAAGAGGCAGGATTTTAGGAAAAAGCCGGATTTTAGGAAAAAACTGGATTTGACGAAAAGCCTGGATTTGAGGAAAAAGGTGGATTTTAAAGAGCTGCGATTTTAGGGAAAGGCGGGATTTTAGGAAAAGGTTGGATTTCAAGAAAACGTTGAATTTCAGGAAAAGGATGGATTTTAGGAAGAGGCTGGATTTCAGGAAAAGGAGGGATTTTAGGAAAAGGCTGGATTTTAGGATGAAGTTAGGATTTCAGGAAAAGGCTGGATTTCAGGAAGAGGCTGGATTTTAGGAAAAGGCTGGATTTTAGGAAACACTTGGATTTTAGGACAAGGTGGAATTTTAGGAAATGGCTGGATTTCAGGAAAAGACTCCTCCCCCAGAGGGTGCTGAGGCACCGAGCACTCCCTAGGGAATGCTCACATCCCCAAAGCTCCAGGAGCGTTTGCACAACTCAGGGCCAGGGTGGAATTTCAGGATATCTGTGCAAGGCCAGGAATTGGATCCTCTGCATCCTTCCCCCAGAATCCCAGGATGGGATTTTCAGCCTCCCAAAGGATATGGTGAACGTTTCCACCCTGCTGAAATAAGCTTCCCTGCTGGCAGACTCCAAGGAAAGAGCCTCCATTTGGGAAGGTCCATTGGCTCGCTCCGAGCAGTCGGATGTGGCTTTCCTAAAAGGAAAAAATCAGCAATCCTGGAATGATTCCATTGATTCAAAGTAAAAAGAAATAAAAGCACAGAGCACTTCCCAACCCTCCCCATCCCTCCTGCTTGTCCTGACGAGGATCTTCTCCAGATCTCAACAGGATCCCAACTTCTCCCCCAATTTCCAACTTTTCATTAATTCCTAACGAAACAATAAATGAATAAAATTCCAGGGGTGTCCCCAGCAACTGCCAGCTGGGATTTGATGGGACAAGGAGGGAACAGGGATTAGTTCTGAGCCCAGCAAGGGCAGACTGAGGATTTGGGATGATCCCAAAACTGGAATCTGGGGCTGGAATGTCGATCCCAAGGCTGCCTCCTTTGGCCTCATCCCAACACCCTTCTGTGAGGCAAAATTTAGGGATGGCTGGGACAAGGGAGCCCCTGAGACACCCCCAAAGCTCAGCCCCCATTGCTCCCAGTGACCCCTGAACCCTCCCAGTGCTCCCAGTGCTCCCCCAGTCCCCTCTCAGTGCCCCCAGTGCCCTTTGAACCCTCCCAAGTCCCTTCAGAACCCTCCCAGTGCTCCCAGTGTCCTCCCAGTGTCCCTTGAACCCTCCCAAGTCCCCTCAGAACCCTCCCAGTGCTGCCAGTGCCCTCCCAGTGCTCCCAGTGCCCCCTGAACCCTCCCAGTGCCCCCTGAGCCCTCCCACTGCCCCCAGCACTCTCCCAGTGTCCCAAGATCTGTTCCCACTGCTGCCTCCCTGTCCTCCCAGTATCCCCAGTGCCCAGAGTCTCTCCAGCATTCCCAGTGCCTCCCAGTCCCACCAGTAGCCTCTCTCTGTGCCCCTTAACCCCTCCCAGTGCTTCCCAGTCGCTCCCAGCCCAGCCCCTCGCTTTTTTTCCCGCTATCCCTCCCCAGTAAAAACTCCCAGCACATCCCAGTCTCCTCCAGCCACGCTCCCGCCGACTCCAACTCCCCCCACAGGACCCCAAATTACACCGAGGGTTCTCCAATCCCCTCAAGACTCCCCAGCCCCCCCCTCCCCTCACAAAGCTGGGCCTCCCCCCGACGCCGGTGCCAGCGAGCCCCCTCCCGGCCGCTGCCCCTCACCCGCCGGGCCCGGGCCCCTCGGTGGCGATGCCGCCGTCGATGAGGTCGCGGATCTGCCGGGGGGTGACGGGGGGCGGCCGCCCTCGGTTCCCTCCCGCCGCCGCCGCCGCCGCTCCCCCGGCGCTGGGCGCCGCCATTTTGGTCCCTCCCTCCCGTCGCGGCCAGGGAAACGCGGGCCCGCACGAACGTTCCGCTCGCTCGCACGATCGTTCCGCTCGCGCCGCGGGGGTCGCTCCTGAGCTCGCGCAACTCCCGCACGGCCTCCGGAACCTCGCGGAGGGCTCGGGAGGGGCGCCGGTGCCCCCGTGAAAGTCCCCGGGAATGTCCCCGTGAAATTCTCTGGGACTGTCCCCGGGAATGTCCACCGCGCCCCCGCTCTCGGAGTTCTATTGCTCCGGCCTGGATCGATCCCTCGGCTCTCCGAACAGCGGCGCTCTCACCGCAGCCTCCCCCCACCTGCCAACACGCCCGCAGCTGATAGGCCGCGCCCGAAGAAGCTCGGCGCTGATTGGCGGTTGCCGCCGCGTCCCTCAGGCTGCGGACGGGCCATGTCGGCGGCCGCGGCCCGGGACGGGCTCGGGGAGGGCGCGGGCGGCGCCGCGGGAAGCGGCGATGGCGGCGGGGGAGGGATCCTGAACCGCTTCGTGCAGCTGCCAGGCAGGCCGCGGGTGGCGGGTGAGTGACGGCCGGCGCCGGGGATGACCCCGACTCCAAGGCCTAGAAAGGGTTCGGGACCGGGTCTGCTCGACCCTGAGGGATCCAAGGGGTCTGGGAACAAAGCATCCCCATCCCAGGGGGACCGGGACTGGGGCATCCTCATTTCTAAGGTCCTGAGGGATTCGGGTTCGGGGCACCCCCGTCTTCGGGAGGTCGACGACCGGGACACCGCCGTCCCCAAGGTCCTGAGCGGTCCTGAAGCGGGCATCCCCATCCCGGAGGATCGGAGACTGGGACAGATCCATTCCCAAGGCTTTCAGGAGTTTGATTGGGAATTACCCGTCCCCACGGTGTTCGGCACCGAGGCACCCCCATTCCCGGGGATCCTTAATCGGGACATCCCCTTCCCCACGCTCCAGGGAGGTCTGATCACCCCATCCACAACGCCCCGGGTGTCCGGGACTGGGACACGCGTGTCCCCAAGGCTCTGAGGGGACAGGGACACCCAAGGCCCCGAGGAACAGTTGTCCTTGGCACTGGGACCTTCCTGGGGGGAATTGGGCTACCCCAAGAGGCCGGGAATAATGGGGTCACCCTGTCCCCAAAGCCTGGGAATGGTGTGGAGAGAGCTGGAGTGTTCCCGGGATGTGGAACCTGGAATCGGAGATGGGGGTTTCTCCTTTTACAAACGGATTTAGGGTCACCCCCTCCTACAGCCCCCGGAGGGTTGCAGCTTTTCCTTCCCCATTCTGGTGTTTCCCAGGTGTTGGGAGGTGCTGGGATGCCCCCCATGGGCTGTTCATCCTCGTGGATGTGGGGATAGGGGTACCCCAAAGGGATCAGCCCCATTTCAGTCATCCTGGAAAAGCCTGGGATACCCCTGGTGATCCCCCCCACTCTGCAATCCCGGTGTATTGGGGTTTTTTGGGACATCCTCGCAATCCTGGGCTGGGATGTGACATCAGCTTAGTCCTGTTCCCTGGGAAAAGCGATTCTTTCCCTTTTCCACCTCTCTCCTAGCAAGGCTGGGTGCTCAAGGGTTATTCCACAGTTTCTGGATGTTTGGGTCACCCTGGGATCACAGGATTGGGAGAGCTGATGGGACACCCATGGTCCTGCTGTGGGAATATCCCTTTTTTCCTCATCTCTGTAGCTCCTCGTGACCTTGAGCTGGATATCCCAGGAGCAGGAATCCTCTCCTGTCGCTCGCATCCCTCAGTTCACGTGGGACATGGAGCCCCTCACCCACCAAGGGCAGCAGGGAAGGGGTTTTCAATCCATGTTCCCGTCCCTGAAACCTTCCACGTCCCGGATCAGCCTTCCAGCCTCTCCCAGGAGCTCTGGGAATTTGCTGAGTGGCTCCACACCTTCTATTTTTGGGCAAATGCTCAGCCACGTTTCCTTCCTCCCGTGGAGAAGCCTTTTTTTGGCAACGCAGCCCCTGATTCTCTTCCCCTCCCTAAATTTTAATTGTTGGCTGGAATTGCATCCTCCTGATCCTGGACCTGCACAGGAGCAGATGCTGCAGCCCTGCAGGGGTGAACCACCCCTGTCCAGCTCAGCCTTGGCACTTAAACCAGCCTAAATAAACCCCAGACTAACTGCCAGCCCTCCTGGATGGAAAAATCCCGGACTGCTGGAGTTTTCTCCCACTTTGACACCTGTTAAAATTCTATTTATAGAGCTCCAGCAGCAGCGCTTACATAACCACTGAGAGAGGAAATTTTTTCCCCCTCATTCCATTTCCTCCAAGCGGATTTGTTCCTCAGCTCCCAATTCTCTTCCAGAGTTTCCAGGTTGGTTTTCTTAGCTCCCACTTCTCCTCCAGGCTTGTCAGGTTTCATTCCTCGCCTCCCAGTTTTCCTGCAGAATTTCCAGGTTTTCTTTTCTTACCTCCCAATTCTCTTCTCTTTCAGTCACCTCCTAAATTCTTCTTCCAAACTTTTCAGGTTTTCTTTTCTTAGCTCCCAATTTTGTTCTCTTTCAGTCACCTCCTAAATTCTTCTTCCAAACTTTTCAGGTTTTCTCTTCTTCCTCCTAATTCTCTTCCAGAGTTTTCAGGGGTTGTTCCTTGTTTTCCCCATGCTATTCCACACCCTGGTGTTTGTAAGGTTTGGAAAGGTGGGGAAAAAACCCCCAAAAGTCAGGTACAGGTGGTTTGTGCTTTGTTCTTCTTTTTTCTGCCCATGTTTTTTGGTGATTTCATCAGGGATCAAGGGAATGGCAATAATCTGGACACTTAAATGGATTTTTGCCCCTCTTGCCTTCAGCTGTAATTTTCCCAGTCACAGAAGGGTTTGGGATTCTTTTTTTTTTTATGGAGAAGTTCAGTTTTTAATATGTAGTAAAAAGAGAACAGGGATTACAAATATCCCAAACCCCTTTGTGTCGTGGGGAATTTTATCTTCCTGTGATTCCTTAATTAACGGGATAACGTTCCAGGGACTCGCTCAGGCTGGAGGAGTGGGTCTCCAAACAACAAAATTCCAAGTGCAGCAGCTGGAATGACGTCCCAAGAGCCCAGCACAGGCTGGGATCTGTGAGGTTTGGAGCAGCTTCACCGAGAGGGAACTGAGGGAAGGCAAATCAGGGCCTGGGCTGCATCCACAGGGATGTTGGGAGGGACAGATGGGATCATCCCACTCTGCCCGGTGCCCCTGGAGTTCTGTGACCGCTTCTGGTCTCCACAAGTCGAGAAATTCACAGCCAGATTGGAGAGGATCCAAAGGAGATGGTCTGAGGAAGGAAGGGATGAAGGATTCAAGTCTCTTCTCCCTGGAAAACCAGAGAAGCTGTGGCTGCCCTTGGATCTCTGGAAGTGTCCAAGGCCACGCTGGAGCACCCTGGGATAGGGGAAGGTGTCCCTGCCCGTGGCAGGACTTGGAATGGGATGATCCTTGAGGTCCTTTCCAAGCCAAACCATCCTGGGATTCCATTCCATGAGAAGAGAGAAGGCTCAGGTGGAACCTCCTGGGCGTTTTCCGGTCCTTAAAAGATGGATACAAAGAGGATGGAGGGTTTCCCTCCACGCGGAAGGGACAGGGTGCGCTGGGAAGGTTCATCCCAATGGAAAAAAAACTTCTTTTTCCAGTGAGGTTCCTTGGAACAGCCTCCCCCAGGATGCGGTGGAGTCCCTGGAGGGTTTCAAGATGTGGCTGCTCAAGGTGCTGAACAGCCTCATCCCAGGTCCTTTTCCCACTGGACCAGATGTTCTTCCCAGTTCTGTGGTTTTCATTCCCCAGAATTCCTTTCTTTTCCTTCATGCTTTCTGGAAACAAACCACCCAGGGATCACTCTGTTTAAAATGTGATCACCCCAAAGATTTTGGAAACAAAGCCTGGGGGAGCCAGACATTGATGCAAACCCAGGAGCTCACCCAGAATGATCCATTCTGGAGGTCTCAGTAACATCAGGAAATCCCTTGGCTGAGCTGCAGCTTGTGTTTGGCATCCTTGGCTGGATCCTCTGCTCCTCCCATTTCCCTCTCAGCCCCTGGGAGCTGTTGTTCAGGGACCCAGCTACACCTGGGAATTTTCCCTCCTGGGAATTTTCCCTCCTGGGAATTTTCCCTCCTGGGAATTTCTCAGGCCGTGGGCAGCCTGCGGAGGAAGGGGAATGTGGGATCTGCAGCGGCTGAACGCAGCTGGTTGAACAAATATATTTTAAACCTCGCTCTGAGCGATGCATTGCTGATCCTGCTTATCCAAACATTCCGGGGGGGGGCTCCAATTTCACGAGTTCCAAACTTATTTTGTCCGGCTGTTGTGGAAAAGACGAAGCTTTGAAGATGAGAGTCAAAGTCAATATTGGCTTGTCTTGTTCTGCTTCAGCCCCTTGGCCTAAACGTCCTTCAGGATTCGTGCAGGGATCAGAAATGGAAAGGGAGAGGTTGAATCCTGCTGTTGTGGATGTTGAAAAACCAGGCAGGAGGGAAACCAATACCAAAACCATCTTTAGGAAGCTTTAAAAAGCAGAGAAAAGGACACGTGCTCAGCCCTGGGACGTTCACCACGGATGTGGGACTTGGGAAGGAGGAGGATCCAAAGCCAAGGATTTGTGGGGTTTAGTTATTCCCTTTGTATTTCCAAAACTAGGGCTTGAAGCAGGAATCCTGCTGCCGGTGACGATGCTGGTGCTGTGGTGGCATAACACACACATGTGTGGGATTGAAATCGTGGATTCATGGGAAGTGGCAGATAACAGCTCAGGCTGTTGGCTGGTGCTCTTCCTTTTCCTGTTATCCTGACAGGAAGAACTTTGTGATACTCAGAGTGCTGCAGACGATCCCGGGGTGGATATTGGGATTAAATTAATTTAGGGGAAAGAAAAAAAAAAGGGAACTGGTAAAGGAATGCGGAATGTTTGGGTGGGAAGAGTTCTCAAAACCCGTCCAGTGCCACCGCTGTCCCAAGCTGCTTCATCCCCATCCAGCCTGGCCTTGGACACTTCCAGGGATCCAGGGGCAGCCACAGCTGCTTTGGGGAGCCTGATCAGTGCTCTACCATTCTCAAAGTAGAAGTTTTTCCTTGTGTCCAGCTGGAATTTCCTGTGTTTCAGTCTGTGCCCGTTGTCCTTTCTCCTGTCACTGAGCAGGCCGGCCCCGTTCCTCTCCACACCCCCCTTTGAGATATAAATGGATTTTTTGGGGGGTTTCTGGCAGTCAGAATAAAAAAGATGGTTTCAGTAGGCTCAAAACAACTTCATATTCCTGGAATCAGTTGGGGAAGGTCTCTCAGACACTGAATCCAACCATCCCCAGCTCTGCCAAGGCCACCCATGTCCCCAAGTGCCACATCCACTTGGAAATCCCTGCAGGGATGGGCACTCCAAACCTCCCTGGGCAGCTCTGCCAGTGCCTGACCAACCTTTTCCATGGAGGAATTTTTCCTTAAAATCCAACCCAAACCTCCCCTGGCCGTTCCCTCTGCTCCTGTCCCTGTTCCCTGGGAGCACAGCCCGACCCCCCCCCGGCTGTCCCCTCCTGTCAGGGACCGTGCAGAGCCAGAAATTCCCCCGATCCCCCTTTTCTCCAGTGTCACATCTGGAAACAGCTCCTTGTTTCATCCCCTGTCCTAATTACAGCTCCTGCAGGGAAGGGGTTCAGTCAGGAATAGCTTGGAATTGTCAATCCAGCAGCTCCTCAGAGCTCGTGGAGTGAATCACTGGTCAAAGGGAATTTTGGCAGGTCAGTGCCCAGCCAGTCTCTGTCTGATGGCTCAGCCCTTAATTAGGACTTTCCTTAATTATGTCCCCGTGGTGCTGTTTCAGCCTGGAATCGCTGAATCCATTGGGTTGGAAAAACCTTCCCAGACCATCCCATCCAATCCGTGACCGATCCCCACCTTGTCCCCGGCCCAGAGCCCTGGGTGCCACATCCAGCAATTCCTTGGACACCTCCAGAGATGGGGACTCCAAACCTCCTCGAGCAGCCCCTTCCCAATGTTTAACAACCCTTGCCATGAGGAAATTCCTTCTGATGCCCGACCTGAGCGTCCCCTGGCCCAGCCTGAGGCCGTTCCCTCTCATCCTGTTGTTAAATTCCATTCTGATTGTGGAACTTCTTCCCTGAACGTTTTACTGCTGCCATTTTTGCCCTCAGGACTAAGGAGAGGGAGCCTCCTTGGAAACGCACTTCCCCATCCTTCCTTCCTGCTTCTCTCTGGGATGTTAATCTGGGAAAACAGGTGCTTCCCAGATCATATCCATCCCTCCCTCCATTTTAAAGCCATTTTTCCGTAACTTTACCGCCTCTTCCCCACGCAAACCCGGTACATCCTGCTGCTTTCCATGTCCAGCATCAAGGAACTCACGGCAGGACCTGGTGAATTCCGGCTTTTCACAGGGATGGGGCCTTGCTGTGCTTCCCTGAGCTCTGGCTGTTTTGGGGGCCTTTGCTCACGACGGAGCGGATGCTCAGCAAATCCCGGGATTTTCCCGTCTAAAAGTTACACCCGTGGGACTCGGGCTCGTGGCTGGAGCAAGACCGGCTGGAAACCTCTCCCGAATTTCAGCAGGAGCTGTGAATCATCCAGTGAGTCCTAATTAAAGGGAAACGCAGCTCTCTACTGGGGCCGTGGAATTCGGCTGCTGGAGGAGCTCGTCGGGATGAACCCTCGAACAGATCCAGCTTTTACAGCTCTTTTCCTTAAAAAGACACAATTGGAGGAATCTTTGAAGACAGTGATGGGCAGGAGTTGGAAGGGCTCTGGAAGATCATCCAGTGCCACCCCTTGCCATGGGCAGGGACACTTTCCACTATCCCAGGGTGCTCCAAGCCCTGTCCAGCCTGGCCTTGGACACTTCCAGGGATGTGTGATCCATTTTCCTGTGGAAAACTGGGATTTCTGCCAGAGTCGGGTGCCTTCCCTATTTAATTTTGGGAAGTGGATGGCAGTGAAGGCCTCCTGGGTGGTGCTTTTTAATTTATTTTCTTGGAATTACTCTTCTTACCTTTCATTTATTGGCTTTATATAAAACTCAGCCTTATTCTCCTCTCTTCCCTCCGGAAAATTCCCACAGCAAGTGTTAGAACTAGAGGGAAATAAAATCTATATTTAATACAACATCTGAACTCCTGATTCCTTAACACCTTTTAAATTAGGACGTGGGAAATCCCCCTCTCCTGTGCCCCAATCTGTGTCCCCACTACAGATTTTTCCCTTTAATCCCTTAACTTTCCTCCCCTCTTTTTTTCAGCCAGGGTTTATTCGTTTTCTAAGTGGGAATTGCTGCGAGACACAATTATTCCTGGAAACACCCCAAATCTGTCAAAACTTTGCCTGAACCCTGGAGAACAGCTTAATTTTGGGCCAGAGTTAGACATGATTAAGCAAAGCTGCTTGTGCTCAGCTCGTTATTTGGTCTGGGCAAATAATTTCTTTCACTTTTCCTGTAAGAAAAAATGATGTTTCATACCTTGGGGGTGTTGTTTTGGTTTGGGTTTTTTTTTTTTCAGTGTCAGATTCATTGCTGGGAATTAGAAGAAAATATGCTGAGTCCTAATTAGATGTTCCCCTGGCTCCTTTTCCATCCCAAAATCCATAAAAAGTCTGTGGGAACGGGTGGGAGGTGAAGGTCACGGATTTGTTTGGGTTTGCTTCGGTCACTTGTCAGCCAAGACTTTGATTTCTGTTGTCCAAGAATATTCCTGGTTAGGTTTTCCTTGGCTGAATCCATCTTTTTGTCTGTTCTGGTTGAGACCTGAGCTGGAATTGTCCTCCCTGCTTTTATTTCCGTCGGGTTTTTGGGGTGGGCAGGCGGAGGGATTCCTTTTGGGAATGGCTGCATCTGCCTGTAGGATCCCAGCTGCATTCCCTGCTCCTGTGCAAGTGCCTTTATTTAGGAGCAGATTTCCCCTGTTCTGTCAGACCTGTGTCACTTAAAGTTTAGCAACAAAGTCTTCTTGAGATCCAAGGAACAAAAAGGGGAAGTCACTGAGAGGCTTTTGTAGGAGGGAAAGCAAATCTTTTTTTTTTTTTTTTCTCCTCTCTATTGGCCAGCTTTAAATACAAACATTCGGGATTATTTTTTTTTTTCCCCCCTGAGCGAAATTTACCAAACAGAATAAAAAAGGAGGGATTTTATCAAATACCTCAGAAACGGCTGTTGTGGAGGGATTGCCACGCTGCCCAGGGTTGAGATGGTGACACGCAGCTCGTCCCTTTCCCAGCATTTCCTCCTGCTGCAGAGGCACTTCCCTATGGATTCCCTTTGGAATCCTCTCTTGTGGTGCTCCAGCAGCTCTCCTGTTAGAGGGTAGAAGTGAGACACAGACTTCTTGTTCATCACAGCATGAGAAGGGTCCTGGATTATTTCTTTTCGCAGCTCAGCCATCCTGACCCCAACCATTCCTTGACTCTGCCTGCAGCAAGCTCCTGCTGTGGGTTTCCCTTCCAGCCTCTGACCGCAGGGATTATTTTACAGACTCTGAATGCAGGCTTTTACCTAATGTCTTGGTTTAGGGCAAATTTGGGGGGAAAAAAACCCAAATCCAACACAGACAGAACAGACGATTAGAGATACAGGCATCATAAAGTCACCCTAGGACACCCAGCTAGACCATGACTGCAGGGATTGGTTTGGAGACTCTGAATTCAGGCTTTTACCTGGCTAGACTGTGACTGCAGGGATTAATTTGGAAACTTTGAATTCAGGCTTTTACCTGGCTAGACTGTGACTGCAGGGATTGGTTTGGAGACTCTGAATTCAGGCTTTTACCTGGCTAGACTGTGACTGCAGGGATTAAATTGGAAACTTTGAATTCAGGCTTTTACCTGGCTAGACTGTGACTGCAGGGATTAAATTGGAAACTTTGAATTCAGGCTTTTATCTGGCTAGACTGTGACTGCAGGGATTAAATTGGAAACTTCGAATTCAGGCTTTTACCTGGCTAGACTGTGACTGCAGGGATTAGTTTGCAGACTCTGAATTCAGGCTTTTACCTAGCTAGACTGTGACTGCAGGGATTGGTTTGGAGACTCCAAATTCAGGCTTTTACCTAGCTAGACTGTGACTGCAGGGATTAATTTGCAGACTCTGACTGCTGGGTATTTCCTGCTAAACTCTTGACTGCAGGGATTAGTTTGCAGACTGTGACTGCAGGTATAAATTTGCAGGCTCTGACTGCAGGGTTTTACCTAGCTAGACTGTGGCTGTAAGTATTAGTTTGGAGACTCTGAATTCAGGCTTTTACCTGGCTAGACTGTGACTGCGGGGATTGGTTTAGAGACTCTGATTTCAGGCTTTTACCTGGCTAGACTGTGACTGCGGGGATTGGTTTAGAGACTCTGATTTCAGGCTTTTACCTGGCTAGACTGTGACTGCAGGGATTGGTTTAGAGACTCTGATTGCAGGATTTTACCTGGCTAGATTGTGACTGCAGGGATTGGTTTGGAGACTCTGAATTCAGGATTTTACCTGGCTGGACTATGGCTGCAGGGATTCATTTGGAAACTTTGAATTCAGGCTTTCACCCAGCCAGACTGCGACTGCAGGTTCCAACACCAGGCTCTAACTGCACACCCACACTGACCTCACAGCAGTGATTCTCTCTCCCCAGGATCCTTCTTCTTCATCATCCTCTCGTTCCCTCTTCCTCGAGGTTCCTCCTCTTATCCCCCTCCCTTTTATCACACTTATCTATTTTGGATACAGCTGTGACTCCTCAGGGGCCGGGCTGTATTTGGTAATTAACACAGCTGTCACCTGCATTCCCTTCTCCTACGCTGTGGAGTGTTGCATTGCAATTTCCACACCCAAGCATGTGAGGAAAAGAGTTCCATTCTACCTCTGAGCATACGGGGAAGATGAGCTAGAAAGTTCTGTGCCCTTCCTCGCGTGGCTGGCTCAGCTCCAGCGCAGGGGCACCTGTTGCATCTCCAAACCTGTGGCTGTTTTCATTGAGCAGCAATCCAAATTATCCCTCTTCCGTCGCTGTAAACTTCAGGTCGAGCTCAGAGCTGAGGTTTCTCTGCCCTGTGCACGGCTTTTGTTCCTTTGTTTTTGTATAATTTGTTATTTTTCTTAAAACCTCTGTTTTACAAGACGTACATGAAGAGTCGTCTTGCAGATATTCTTAAGCCGTTTCGGAGCAGTTGCAGGGCAGCCCTCAGAGCTTGATACTTCTTTTTGGGTGTGGTGGTTTTACGTTTGCTGAATTCTGTTTACTAAATTTAGCGTCGTGGTCTTAGTGTTTACTCCTTTCTTTCTGTGGAAGAGGATCGGGAGAAGCAAAGCAGGCTCGAGCTTAAAAATAAAGAAATCGTTTTATCAACATGCACTAAAAGAATGGAAAAGAAAAAAAAAGTTGAAGAAAAAAAAACCCCTAAACTTTAAAACGCTCTTCCCTCCCCTTACAAATTGTTAAACTTTCTTACAAACAACAGAGAGAGACACAACCTGTGATTTTCACTATTTAAACATAATTTTTCATGATTTTAGGAGAGGAGTTTCTCTAGAGTCCTACAGAGACGTTTGCCACAGGACAAAAAGCATTCTGGTGGCTCCTGGTGTCACAAATCTGCAGCTCCTGGGGATTTTTGCAGGTTTTTTCTGGTGGCTCCTGATGTCACAAATCTGCAGCTCCTGGGGTTTTTTGCAGGTTGTGTCTGGTGGCTGCCAGTGTCACAAATCTTCAGCTCCTGGGGTTTTTTGTAGATTGTGTCTGGTGGCTCCTGGTGTCACAAATCTGCAGCTCCTGAGGTTTTTTGCAGATTGTGTCTGGTGGCTCCTGGTGTCACAAATCTGCAGCTCCTGGGGTTTTTTGCAGATTGTGCAGCCCCAGCCATCAGCAGCCTTTCCCCTGGCTGCTCGTGGCCCTCTCAGCTGTGGGGAATCGTTTAAGGATGATTCTCCCAGTACAAAACGAGGATTCTCTTCTTCTGTCTCTAAAATCATCTCTGTCTCAAAACAGAGATCTCCTTTTACTCCAGGAGCTGAGTGGCTTCAATTCACTTTTCTCTCTAAAGTCATTTTTGTCTCAAAGGCTGAGATCTCCTTTTTACCCCAGGAGCTGAGGGGCTTCAAATCACTTTCTAAAATCATCTTTGTCTCAAAGGCTGAGATCTCCTCTTACCCCAGGAGCTGAGGGGCTTCGATTCACTTTTCTCTCTAAAATAATTTTTGTCTCAAAGGCTGAGATCTCCTTTTACCCCAAGATCCGAGAGCTTCGAATCACTTTCTAAAATCCTCTTTGTCTCAAAGGCTGAGATCTCCTCTTACCCCAAGGTCCGAGAGCTTTGAATCACTTTTCTCTCTAAAATCATTTTTGTCTCAAAGGCTGAGATCTCCTTTTTACTCCAGGAGCTGAGGGGCTTCAAATCACTTTCTAAAATCCTCTTTGTCTCAAAGGCTGAGATCTCCTCTTACCCCAGGAGCTGAGGGGCTTCATTTCACTTTTCTCTCTAAAATCATCTTTGTCTCAAAGGCTGAGATCTCCTTTTACCCCAGGAGCCAAGGGGCTTCAAATCACTTTCTAAAATCATCTTTGTCTCAAAGGCTGAGATCTCCTTTTACCCTAAGAGCCGAGGGACTTCGATTCACTTTTCTCTCTAAAATCATCTTTGTCTCAAAGGCTAAGATCTCCTCTTACCCCAGGAGCTGAGGGCTTTGAATCACTTTCTAAAATCCTCTTTGTCTCAAAGGCTGAGATCTTTTACCAGGGCTCTGGGGAGGTTTTGAAAGTGGTTGAAGTTAAGCTGCAGCCTCTGTGGAGCTGATGGAACTCGGGGCCAACTCCCCCCAAAGAAGGGGAGCGACAGGCCCAGGTGGCCGACAGGACATCCCGACTCGATGTTTCCTGGCTAAGAAAAAGACCAACCTTAACAAAATCAGGATTTATCCGAGCACTTCCCAAAGCAGACGCCAGTATCCCAAACGAGCCCTCCAGCAGGTCCTTTCCAAAACAATTCCAACATCTTGATGGCGCAAACGCTCCACGTTCCTCCCTAACTAAAAACCAAACCGTGGCTGTGACGGCGGGGCCGGTTCCACGCTGGCCTCACCTGAGGTTGCATCACTGGAGCTTCTTCTCCTCCTCTCGCAGGCCACAGGTGCCCCCCGGCCAGGAGCGGCCATCGCTGCGTGGCCGACAGTTCCAACCTCTACGTCTTCGGGGGCTACAACCCCGACTACGATGAGTCCGGAGGGCCGGAGAACGAGGACTACCCCCTCTTCAGGGAGCTCTGGAGGTACAACTTCGCCACAGACACCTGGCACCAGATGGGCACCGAAGGCTACATGCCCAGGGAGCTGGCCTCCATGTCACGTACGTATGGGGACGCGTCTCCTCGTCCGCCTGCTCCCGGAGCTGTTTAATTTAATCCTGGCTGTTTTAATCCAAGAGGGAGCAAGGAAATTCTGTTTTTCCAAGCAGCCCCCCGAGGTTAGGTTGGGTTTGTGAGTTTTCTTTTCCCTTCTCGCTCGGCTGAGGGAAAGGAAAGGAAAGGAAAGGAAAGGAAAGGAAAGGAAAGGAAAGGAAAGGAAAGGAAAGGACAGGGAAAGGAAAGGACGGGGAAAGCGGGAGGTGTTTTCCAGGTGTTTACCTCGCTGTGCTCTCTGCAGGAGACATCTCGAAGCATCCAAAAATAGCTGGTTTTGTTCACTTCTCAAAGCAGGCCTTCGGTTACCATGGTTTTCGTTGAGATCCTTTCTCTTTTAGAGTCTCTCCAAAGCCGTCAGTGCACGGGGTGGATTGTAGGGAACACGAACAGTGCTGAGTGCTGCTGTGGAATGGAAACGTGGAATGGTTTGGTGTTTCCAGAGCAGGGAAACATGGAATGGTTTGGTGTCTCCAGAGTAAGGAAACACGGAATGGTTTGGTGTCTCCAGAGCAGGGAAAGGTGGAATGGTTTGGTGTCTCCAGAGCAGGGAAACATGGAATGGTTTGGTGTCTCCAGAGCAGGGAAACACAGAATGGTTTGGTGTCTCCAGAGCAAGAAAACATGGAATGGTTTGGTGTTTCCAGAGCAAGAAAACACGGAATGGTTTGGTGTCTCCAGAGCAAGAAAACACGGAATGGTTTGGTGTCTCCAGAGCAGGGAAACATGGAATGGTTTGGTGTCTCCAGAGCAGGGAAACATGGAATGGTTTGGTGTCTCCAGAGCAAGGAAACGTGGAATGGTTTGTTATCTCCAGAGCAGGGAAAGGTGGAATGGTTTGTTATCTCCAGAGCAGGGAAACACAGAATGGTTTGGTGTCTCCAGAGTAAGGAAAAGTGGAATGGTTTGGTGTCTCCAGAGTAAGGAAAAGTGGAATGGTTTGGTGTCTCCAGAGCAGGGAAAGGTGGAATGGTTTGGTGTCTCCAGAGCAGGGAAAGGTGGAATGGTTTGGTGTCTCCAGAGCAAGGAAACACGGAATGGTTTGGTGTCTCCAGAGCAGGGAAACACGGAATGGTTTGGTGTCTCCAGAGCAGGGAAACACGGAATGGTTTGGTGTTTCCAGAGCAAGAAAACATGGAATGGTTTGTTATCTCCAGAGCAGGGAAAGGTGGAATGGTTTGGTGTTTCCAGAGCAGGGAAAGGTGGAATGGTTTGGTGTCTCCAGAGCAGGGAAAGGTGGAATGGTTTGGTGTTTCCAGAGCAGGGAAACACGGAATGGTTTGGTGTCTCCAGAGCAGGGAAAGGTGGAATGGTTTGGTGTCTCCAGAGCAGGGAAACATGGAATGGTTTGGGTTGGAAGGGAGCTTGAAGATCATCCAATTCCATGCCGTGGACACCTAGAGCAGCTTGCTCCAAGCCCAGTCCAACCTGGAAAGACCATTCTGTTCCGCTGCCCTCACAGCATCCCTCTTCTCCCTCTCTCTTTCCCTCTCCCAGTCGTTTTACACGGCAACAACCTCCTGGTTTTCGGGGGCACCGGGATCCCCTTTGGAGAGAGCAACGGGAACGACGTCCACGTGTGCAACGTCAAGTACAAGAGATGGGCTCTGCTCAGCTGCCGCGGCAAGAAACCCAACCGCATCTACGGCCAGGTAGGGAGCACGAGGGCGCCCCGAGAGCACCAAAATCTCTCCCCTGCCCCTCACCGGGATTGTTGTCCCAGTGTCGAAGCGCGAGGAAAAGCGGGCATCCTCCGTAAAGAGACAAAGCGGCCTCGGTTCTTGGAGGTTTCGGAGGGGAGGAGGTTTTCTCCTGGCTGGGAAGGTCAGGATTTGGTCGCTAAACGCCTGGCGCAGCTGAATGAGAGAAAAAAAATCTGACGTAAGGAGTAGGCCGGAAAGCTTTCGAAACCCAAAACTCTAAATGAACGTGTGTCACCGAGACACGAAAAGCAGTCACACGGAGAAAGATTTTTTTTCCAGGCAGAGCTTCCTCAGTCCCGACTCAAAGCTGAGTTCAGGGCGGAGAGAGCCTCTTTGTTTATTTCTTACTTTTTATACATTTGTGGGTCCAGCAGAAGATTGGCTTTTTGGGGTTTCCACCCCTCAGCCTCAGTGGCCAGACCAATTGTCAGTTACAATTGTTTTCAGGTTAGAAATGTGCAAACAAAGGACAGGGAATGAAAAACAAAGGATTTGTTTATGTTACATCTGTGGGAAAAGGTAGAAAACTGCTCTAAATATTGTGCAGCAACCAAAAATCTGACGCCGTTTATGATAACCAAAAGGCTACAAAAAAACTTAGAAAAACCAGGGTAACAAAAGTGAAAAGAAGTGATTTAAGGAGTGGTCTTTCAAAACCTAAAACTCTAAATGAAAGTGAAAAGAAGTGATTTAAGGAGTGGTTCGTAGCCGAAACTTCCAAAACCTAAAACTCTAAATGAAAGTGAAAAGTGATTTAAGGAGTGGTTCGTAGCCAAAGCTGTCAAAACCTAAAACCCTAAAATAAAATGGGGTTCCTTTATATTAGAATTTCAAGATTTTCCATGAAATGGATGAACGGGGTGGACAAAGAGATGGATTCACCCTCACAGCAGCACTGACCCTCTTTTGCTGGCGCGCCTCTGCTTGGGAAGAGCGGGAATTCCCTCTTTTCCAGCCCCGGGTGTCCCCAGCTCCTTCCTAACTGGTTTCTCTGCCAGGCCATGGCCATCATCAACGGCTCTCTCTACGTGTTTGGGGGCACGACCGGGTACATTTACAGCACTGACCTCCACAAGCTGGACCTCAACACGCGGGAATGGATCCAGCTGAAGCCGAACAATATGTCCTGTGACATGCCAGAGGAGAGGTGAGCACCTGGGCAGCCCCAGGGAGATTTTTTTGGGAGGGAGGCAGGAGAATGGGAGGCGTTGGGTTGGCGTTCCCAGCCTTTCTTTGCCTGGGAGTTGTTGTGGCGTTGGGAGGAAGGGTTTGGTGTCCAAAACAAGAATCCCTGAATGGTTTGGGTTCACAGGAATCTTAAAATAAATCCAGTTCCACCTCCCCAATTCCACGCTTTCCACTATCCGAGGTTGCTCCAAGCCCTGTCCAGCCTGGCCTTGGACACTTCCAGGGGCTGGAATATTGATGGCTGTCCTGGTAATCAATAATCCTTTGCACTTAATTATTTAACGATTGCCCTGCGATCCGAAAACGCCTTTCAGACTTCTGGGGTGCTGCTTGGAGGGCTCAGGAAAACTTCCACATCTCCTGAATGCTCCCAGCCTGAGGGAGTGATGGAGCAAAGCCAGGCTTGGGAGCTTCTGCTCAAATCCCTGGAATCTGGTGGTGAGTTCCAGAAGGTTTTTGTTGTTGTTGTTGCTAATTGTGCTGCTTTGCACTTTTCAGGTACAGACACGAAATTGCTCACGATGGCCAACGGATTTATATCCTGGGAGGTGGAACTTCCTGGACAGCTTATTCCTTGGATAAGGTGAGGCATTTGGAGCTCCGGACAGGAGATTTTCCACACTTCTTCATCTGGCTTTGCCTGGAGAACCTGGTTTAAAAAAAAAAAAAAAAATTAAAAGAAAGATAATTTGGAGCAGATTGTTCTCCTGTTTCTGTGAAACCTGGATTTGCCACAGAATGTCCTGGTGATGAATCTGTGGTCACTTTAAATAGTGCTCTGCTTCCAAAAAAGTGGAGCCTGCAGCACTTAATGTGACATTTTATCTCTCCCTTGTCCCATTTTTCTCCCGACGTGCAGCAGGAGAAAAGTATTTCTAAGTCCTTCTGAGAACTCGAGGGTGTGGATTTTAATTGGTCCAGCTCTTTGAAAAAGACCTGCGCCAATTAAATATTCTCTTCAGGTTTTTGGGGTTTTTTCAGCCCTAGGGCTGAAATAGCAGAGCTGGGATGGAGCTTGGAAGGTGATTTGTAGACCTGCTTAGTCACTGCCTGGGATCAGCTATTTTTGGCTTTACTCTTAATGGAGAAATGGGATTTATTTCGAATGGGTCAGAGCCCGTGGCTGCATCACCCTGGTGCTGCCAGAGCATCTCATGGCTCCTCTTTTCCCCTCCAGATCCACGCCTACAACCTGGAAACCAACACCTGGGAGGAGATCACCACAAAACCTCACGAGAAAGTCGGTGAGCTTGGAATTTCCCTTCTTTCCCTGTAAAACCAGAGCGGCCAAGGTGCTTGAAGGGGAAGTTTTCTTGTTCAGTGTGTGATTTAATGCTGAGTTTGAGATGCTGCTGGTGCTTCAGCATTGAGGATTAACCCATCCAAGGGAATTTGGCAGCCTGGCTCCCCTCTCTCCTTGCTTGGGAAAGGAGTGCCTGGATCTGCTCCCAGAGGATCCAGATCATCCCTGCTCCCTTTGAGGCTCTGGGGAACTAAATTCCAGCAGTTTTCTTCCTTCCCTGGAGAGGAATTAGGAATCAAACCTAATTATAAAATTAGGCTTAAAATTATACCTCTTACACCTGGGATAGCAGGAGAGCAGAACCCCTTAAAGATTAAACTCCGTGATTAAATGTTGAGACAAAATCACCACTTTCACAAACACTTTAAAACAATTATTGCTGATCCATACATTTAAATTTATTCTCACCAGGCTTCCCAGCAGCCAGAAGATGCCACAGCTGTGTCCAGATAAAAAATGGTAAGATTTACCTCTGGAAAATTGACGTATCTTGTACAACCAAGCAGGGGAGAGTTGGAGGGAGCTGCAGGGAACTCGTGGCTTTTCTGGAAGAGGATTTTTTTTTTTTTCCTCCCTAACAGGATTTAAGCTGCCCAGCTGGCACCACTCTTTCTTCTGCACTGAAAAAAACCTGTCACAATCTTGATCCCTCTTTTCCAAACCCTTCAGGGCAGTGGCTGAGTGCTCTCTGTTGAGGGGTGGAGGGAAATGCTGGATTGTATTTCCTAGGAGTGTTAAGAAAAAAAAAAAAAAGAGTAAAGCAGGAGCTGGGAGCTGCTTCCAGTCCACCAGCAGGGTTTGGCAGCCTCTGAGTTGGGAGCTTGGGCAAAGCTGGGAGCAAGGCAGGACTGGGAGCTGGAGCTGTTCCTTATGGGTTTAAAATCCCTGGAATCTGCTCAAACCCAGAGTTCTGAGAACTCAGCTTGGTTAGGAACAGAGGGAATGCTCTCCTGCTTCCAGGGGCATTGAGCCCTGAGTCTGGTGGGGTTGGGATCGTGGGCAGGGAGGAATTCTGCCCCTCTCAGGTGAGACCCCAGCTGCAGAGCTGCCCCAGCCCTGGGGACACCTGGAGCTGCTGGAGCGATTCCAGAGGAATCCATGGAGCTGCTCCAGGGCTGGAGCCCCTCAGTTCCCAGAGATCTGGGCTGGGAGAGCTGGGAATGCTCACCTGGAGAAGGGAAGGCTCTGGGGAGAGCTTCCAGAACATTCCAGGGCTTGAAGGGGCTCCAGGAGAGCTGCAGAGGGGCTGGGGACAAGGCCTGGAGGGACAGGACACAGGGAATGGCTCCCAGTGCCAGGGGGCAGCGCTGGATGAGATCTTGGCAATCAGGAATTCCTGCCTGGGCTGGGATTGCCAGAGCAGCTGTGGATCATTCCCTGGATCCCTGGAAATGTCCAACGAAACATTGGAGCAGCCTGGGACAGTGGGAGGTGTCAGGGCTGCCACTGGGTGATCCTTAAATTCCTTTCCCACTCTGGGAAAAAACTCCCAAACCACTCTGGGAACCTTTAAGTGACCTCTACCTCGTGGTGGGCCCGGTTTGGTTGATCCTGAGCGCCTTTGTTGAGGTAGAACAATTGCTGACCCCAAAGCTGTGTGGGGGAAGGCGATCCCGTGGTTCCTGGCCGTGCCTGGCGCCTCCTCACCCCTCCTCCCTTTGCAGATGTGTTCGTGTGCGGGGGCTACAACGGAGAGGTGATTCTGGGAGACGTTTGGAAGCTGAACCTCCAAACTTTCCAGTGGGCCAAGCTCCCAGCTGCGATGCCGGAGCCTGTGTACTTCCACTGCGCCGCTGTCACGCCGGTGAGTGACTCCTTTTGTCCCTCTGGAGCCGGGATCCTCCACCCGAGCGCTCTCACCTTGGCGTGGGCTGCGGGTGGAGCTGATGCTCCCAAGGAAGTGACCTCCAGTGGATGCAGCAGCTTTTGGGAGGCTCTTCCTCCTGCTGCTGGCTGAGAGGGTGGTTCCACGCCCTGGGGTTTTGCTTTCTGGAAGAAATGATAAAGAGTTTGGGCTTTTAAACTTTTGTGTGGGAACAGCAGTTGCTGCTTGTAAAAGGAAAAGAGAAAAAAAGCACAAATACTCACTGAGTAAAGCGATTTTATCCTGCTGAGAGCAGCCTGAGGTGAAAGATTAGATGAAGCTGTTGCCAATCCTTTGGAAACCACTAAGGAATGCTGGTGTTGCCAGAGCTTTTGGCCATAAGTAGAAGGCTGGGATTGATAATTGACAGGCAGCAAGAAATGCCTTTGGCTGTGCCTTCAGCTCCTCAGGGCAGAGATCACATTCCTTGGTGTCACTTCATTTGGGGAATGTTATAAATGCAGCTTCTCCTGGGAAGCCTGATGAAGGTGTTTCCCAGGCAGCTCTGTGACTCCCTGGATAGCAGAAATGCCCTTTCTTTGCCAGCTTATGGAAAAAAACCCCAAAAAATCCTACTCAGCAGCTGAGTTTTCCCCATCTCTCTGCGTTCCTGTCATCCCTGGAGCAGGGTTGTGCTGAGCCAGGGGAACACAGGATGTCTGTGTGAGGTGGGTGTAGTTTAAAAATACATTCTCTGCAGCTGAAGACACGGCTACGGCTCTGTACCGCTTGCATTAACAGTTTGCCACGCTCCTAAAATGGATTTCTTGGGGTAGAAATCACCTAAAATTCAGAGCACAGCACGCTGAGGTGCTGGGTGTGCGGTTTGGGATGAGACGGGGCCCCTCCAGCAGCGGTTCCTGCCTTGGTCAGAGGATCCCAGAGGCAGTGCCGCCTCTGCTGAAGGTGTCAGGTGGAATTTGGGGCCAGCCCAGTGCTGCTTTCCCCAGCTCTGTAACTCCTGTGCCCCCTTTCCCCACCCAGGCTGGCTGCATGTACGTCCACGGAGGGGTGGTCAACATCCACGAAAACAAACGGACTGGCTCCCTGTTCAAAATGTGGCTGGTGGTGCCCAGCCTGCTGGAACTGTGCTGGGAGAAGCTCCTGGAATCTTTCCCTCACCTAGCAACTCTCTCCAGATGCCAGCTTTTGCACCTCGGACTGACGCAGGGACTCGTGGAGCGGCTAAAATGAGAAACGCCTCCCGCTTCCGTCCGAGACTCGGCACACCTGGAAGAGTTCCCCACCCCCTTATTTATGGATTCCACGGATGGTCTTGCTAAGAACATGGAGGAACCTGCTCAAGGCCTTACTCAGCAAAAATACATCGATGCCTTTCCAGACGTTGTTACTTTTAGTCATTGGAGGGGGAAAAAAAAAAAAAGGAAAAACAAACAAAAAAAAACAACCACAACAATCCCCTTTTTATTTATGGAGCTCTAAGTCACGCCGTTAATCAAAAAAAAAAGCGTTTCCTGAGACTAAGCAGCCAACCAGCCATCAGCACAACGCTTGCAAATTAATTGGGGAGCTTAAGGAGAATGGCCGAGCCTGTGCTTACACACGCCCCGCCGCTTCCACCCCCGCGCCCAGCGAGGAACCGTTCGCTGCGGAACCGCCGCCAGCCTCTTCTTTGGCCCTGGAGAACCCCATCCCTGCCACCCAGCTGAGCTCCCCCTCTCTCCAAACCCGCCCCGTTTCCTTCGGCCCTGCATGCGTTCCGTGGGCACCTCCCCATCCCCGAGCCTCCGGAGACGGCTGGAACGTCGCCCTGCAGCTTTTTCCCTGCTGCTGCTGCTGTGTGTCTGTGTTTTCTCCTTCCCCTTTTCCTGCTGAAAGGTTTTTGCTTGGAAGACCGGGAAAAAGTTGCCGCTTGCAGGGGTTACGGTGTTGTTTGCTGGGGGTGTGGAGGGAAGAGGTTTGCCTGAGGTTTTTTTGAACCTTTATCTGCTGGCTTTGCACCCGGAACGAGCAACAGTAAAAACTCACCTCCCCATAGATTTCAGAGCTCTTTGAACCTGCTCAGCCGAGCCCTGGGTCTCAGCAGCTCCCAGCTTGTGGTTTTCCTTCCTCCCACACGTCCCGAATTGGCCTTTTTCTTGTCGTTTCGCGTTCCCCTGAGGGTGGGAGATGGGATTTGAAAAGCCTGGTTGGGGGAGTGGTTTCGTGGATCGCTCAAGCTCGGGAAATACAGCATCCAAAAGAGAGGAGAGGGAACATCTCTCCCTCCTGGTGGGAGCAGGGATTGTCTGTGCACAGGAAAGGGTGGCTCTGGTCCTCCTGTGCTCTCTACACTGAATTTAAGTGGCCACTGAGCTCTTAAGCAGCTCCAGGCGTGAGGTTCGTGCAAAATCCTTTTCAGTTGGAGCCCATTTTTAAGTGCCTTTTGTTTTTAAAAATCAGCTTTTCCCTTGATGCTTTCCTCTTCATCAAAGGCAGAGGTCACACTCTGGGGTTTTAGTTTCTTTTTAAGAGATTGCATTTGTGTTTAAATAAACCATAGCTTTGTCTTCATGTTGTTACTCCAAAGGCGCTGCCTCTGCTGAAGCCACTGCCCCCCAGGTAGGGAACTCTCCTCTTGTCCCAAAATTAAGCTTCCCTTGGCCTTGGGAATAGATTTTCCTCCTTCTCCAGCCTCAGCTGCCGTTTTCTTTTTTCCCCTCAAGGCTCAGGAAAACAAAGGTTGGGCCTCACAGCTGAGGCTGTGCTTGGAGCTCTGGTGCCTCCATTCCCTGTGTTGCACCTTCGCAGGAATTGCGCATTTCAGCGCCTTCCCAGCCTCCCTGGCAGCTCTGGGCTGCTCTCCTGCCCCACCTTGCCGAGACCTGCAGGACCATTTCTCCAGCTCCTTCTTCCACCCCAAACCCTGAGGCTGAATATCCGCCCTTCCCCATCTTTGTGCTGGAGCAGGCTGCTCATCCCCGTGCTGGATTTTCTCTCACCTCCAAGAGCATCTCCCCTCATCCCCAAGGTGATACTGGAGCCATCCAAGACTGGATCTCTCAGGTTCTTGGGTTTTCTTTACTCTGGAGCTTTCTCTGACATTGTCATGAAGCCTCTCTCAATTTTGGAGCAGTCTTGGGACTCTGGGGAGGGCTCAGCTGGTTGGGAGCTGGTCCCAGTTTTCAAGGGATGACCCTGGAAGCCACAGGGCTGTCAGTCTCACTTCAGTGCCCGGTAAAATCCTGGAAAAGATAATTCTGGGAAGTATTGGGAAAAAAAAACCTCCGGTGAACAACACGGACATCGGTCACAGCCAGGAGAGGGAATTAATTCCTGCTTGGCCGCCCAGATTTCCTGCTAGAACTGCACAACCCACCTGGATGATCCAGGGAAGCCAGGAGATGGAATGTTCAGCAAAGTGCATCCAGGACAGGCTGGGGAGCAGCTGTGGGAAGAGACCTGGGGGTCCTGGGTGGTGGGAAGGCAGCAGTGCCCTGGAGCCAGGAGGGACATCTCTGTCCTGGGGACATCAGGGACAGACAGCAGCAAGGGAGGGCATTGTCCTGCTCTGCCCAGGCTCCCCGGGGAACGGGCACAGCTCCAGCGTCGCTAGAGGACACGAATGGATACAGAATCTGACTCCAAGAACGCTGAAGGAAAGGAGAGTTTATTGTTCACCAAGACCTCGCTTACACAGATCCCGAACAAGGACCAGGGGTTGGAGAACAAGGTTACCACTCTCCGTCCCACTGGCCAGGTTGGAAGTCAGTCAGTGTTCCTCACCAGAAAGGAATGTAGAAAACACTGATTGTTTACAGTACAAACGTAGGGATCTCAGCTACAGGACTGTAAACATCACAAAAAGCTCCCATAACACGGCAACACTCCAAGGCTGCCACTGCTCCAGGAGCGTTTGGACGACGCTCTCAGAGCCGGGGTGGGATTGTTGGGGTGTCCTGAGCGGGGCCAGCAGTTGGATTTGATCCCTGCAGATCACCTCCAGCCCACAGGAGCTGGGAAAGCATCACCAAGGAAACCTCAAAGGTCCAAGGACTTCCCTTTTGCTGATAAAAGCTATGCAAGCTTCACCCAGTGATGGATTTCCCGGGCTCTTTCCCATTCCATAACCTTCACTGGCTGCTGCATGAGGGACACAAGGTCCTTGGGAGCTGCTCTTCCTATAAAAATTGCTTTGTTTAAGCACTGAGCTCACAGCTCCTGCTGAGGGGGCTTGAACTGCCTGTGGGGCAAAGCTTTAATTCTGATTCCCTGAGGGAGAGGGAAAGGATCCAGCACCTGCAGCAACTGCTGGATGAGAGCGTCCACAGTGCTGCCTGGGATGGGGACAGCCTGTAAGGAGACAGGGAAATCCAGCTCAGAACAGAGTCCCCGAGCATCCCTCACCCCAGGAGAGGCGTTTGTTTAACCTCAGTGAGATGATGGACAACACTGAGCTCTGACAGCTTCTGCTCTCCCCTCCCTCCCTGTCCTCACCGGGCAATGCTCCCAAACTTCCCAGGCTGAGGACAGCGGGATCATCTGCGCTGATGCCTCACTGGGAACACAAAAAAGGCTTCATAAAGCAACTTCATTAATCCCTAACGAGCTGCTGCCTTCATTAATCCCAGGCTGCTTCCTGCCTCACTCAGGGCTGCCCATCCTTTCAGACTCCTTGGTTCTGATGGAGCAGGAGAGGGGGAAGAGGCACCAGAGCCTCCTCGCCTGTGTTAATGGATCTGTCAGGGTTTTGCTTTTGGGGTTGTTTTTGGTTTTAAAGATAAGAAATCCATCCGAGCCCCAACTTTGTCCTCTCACCACATCCACCAGCGTTTCCCTGCGTGGAGGGAGATGTCCTCAGCCTGTCCCACTCTATGGAGAACACCAGGAGCATCCCTGACCCTTCCCTCAGGAGTCTGGTGCAGACCTCAAAGCCAGGAGGACCGAGGACAGTCAGACAGGACCAGGCTGGAAAGAAGCTGGAATTTTGGGAGGCTCACAGAGAAAGCTGGAGGCCCCCCGTGACAGAGGACAGGGAATGGTGGCCACAGCGGGGCCTACGCCGGTGCCTGAGGCTCATTCAAAAGGAGAAACAAACTTGTTCCTGATTCGTACAAAACTGCTTTAATGACAAAACACCTGAAAATACCTTTGGGTGCAATTTCTGGTGCCTTCAAACATCCCGTGTGCAATTCCCAGGCCCGGGAGGATGAGGAACTTGTCAGGCACCTCCTCAGTGCAGCACAATCCCCAGGGAGGGCTCTGTCCTCGAGACACGCAGAAATCCCCTTCCAGACCCTCCACTAAGGACGGTTTTCCTTCCAGAGTGAGGGCTGGAGATTCCTCTGTGATGTGCTCTGGCTTTGAGGCTCCTCATTTTTGGGGAACGATTCTGTTGCCACCACCCTTCCCATCCCTGAAGCCCCCACGGGGGGGAACCCAGCAGCAGCAGCAGGAGCTTCAGGAAACGGCGCTTCCAGACCGGAGCCAGCCCGGCCGAGTCCCTGAGACACCGGAAAAGGTCTTGACGGGCGCTGATCCCAACGAGGGGGTTGGAGAAAGGAGAACCCCAACCTCAGCAGCCGCTGGGCGAGGGGGCGAAGAAATACACAGCCAGGAGGATGAAGTAAACCATCACCAGAACCGTGCCTGGGGCGGACAGAGAGAGGTGGAGGGAGTTACTCCCTGGAGCAAGGAGGGACGTGGGGTTTTAAAACCTGGTGTGGGCTGGATTCTCCACGAAATGTCCGTTAAAAGGGAGTTTAAAAGCTTCTAAAGGGGGAAATGGGAGTGATCCCCCTTGGAGCTGCTGCGGGGGGACAGCTCCAAGGTGGTCAACCAAGACCCCAGGAGCGCTCAGGTCGCCACAGGCTGAGAGCCCCACCAAGCAGGTGACCCCAGGGCTGGAGCCGGAGCCCCCATCCCACATCCCAGGGGTTATGGGGGTACTCCAAATCCCAAAGCAGCCCCGTGGGAGGCGGTCACCTTGGAAATAGTCACATTTGCCATCCATGAAGATGTAGTTCATGAGCACCACGCTGAACATGCTGGCGTAGACGTGGAGGTCGCTGAAGACGAGCGTGAAGTTGGTCGGCTGCGAGGAAGAGGATTTGGGGTTTATGGCCGACCCTGGCCCTGAACTCTGCCTGGGGACCTGTGTGCCACCCCTTCAATCCCCTCTGCCACACGTGCCCAGGCTGGGCACAGCACCAGGAGATGTCTGACCTCACCTCCCTGCCCTGAGCAGAGGGGAGACACTGGGAAGGGCGGCCGTGTCCTTTCCACGTCCCACGGACACCGTGTCCCCTCCAGCCCTGCTGCAGGAGGTCCCCCCAGGGCTCTCCTGGGCCTACTCACGTAGAAGATGGTGAAGAGCACCAGGATGGGGATCTGGAGCATGCAGACCTGCACCGCGATGCAGTTCCCGATCTCGATGCTGGGGAGGAAGGACAACTTAAGGGCTGCCAGGCACCGGGACTCTGCGTGAGAAAATCCCAAACCACAGAGCCCAGCCCAGTTCTGACAGCATTTTTTTGGGGGTGGTTAATTCTCCTTGAGGACAAGGTGACACAGAACCTGACCCACCAGTGGCTGGGCAGCCCATTGTGGGCACCGAGGCACGGTGATGGGACTGGGACAGGGCACAGGAACCACCCCAAAACTCAACCTTGGAGCCATCTCACCTCAAGCTCAGGTTGTTCTGCAGGGCGAACTGGATGCCGTTGACAATCTCCGGCAGCTCGGGCACCATTGCCAGCACGGTGACACCGATGAAATACTGCAGGGAAGAGGTGACATCAGCCTGGGCCGCTTTTGGGCCCATCCCTGGAGGACACCTCTTGGTCCTGAGGGACACCCAGACCCAGCTCACCTGTGAGATGGTGGAGTTGGTGAGGATGGGGCTGATGTGCTCCGTGGCCAGGTCGGCGCAGGCCGACATGCAGAGCGTGGAGAGCAGGAGGATGACCAGGGCCCGCCAGCGGGACCAGTGGACCACGGCGCTGTGGTGGTGGCCGGGCACTGGGGAGAGAGCGGAGACGCGTGGGACGCTCCGGAGCGGCGGCAAGAGCCGGCCCTGCAGCCGGGACAGCCGGGGACACTCACTGTGACAGTCGCTGACGTGGATGTCGTAGATGTGCGTGTGCGTTTTGAGGGTGAAGAAGAGCCCGATGAGGTAGGCAGCAGGGAGCAGGATGGACACCGTGTACACCAGGGGTCTGTGGGACACAGGTGACGCCGTCAGCGCCGCCAGGGTCTGGCATGGAGACCCCAGGGGACTTCCCCGGGGATAGAGGAAACGGGGTGATGGATCACCGGGGTGGAGGGAACACCACCAAAGCCAGGAGGTGCCACCCCAGTGTGGGGACAGCCCTCTCCCCACGGCGGCGGACACTCACTGCACGTGGCTGTAGTAGAGGGTGCCGTTGTTGTCCATCTGCAGAGAGAGCACCTGTCAGCAGGGGTACGGGGGACAAGGGACACAGCCCTGCTGCCACCACCCAGCACGAGAGCCGGGGGGCTCGGAGCTCCCCTGACCCCAAATTCCCCCTGCTGGGGGCCCAGGTCCCCACTCACCAGGTCAAAGTGACAGTTGTGGCAGAGGTAGTGGCCCAGCGGGTTCTGGGTGACGTTGTGGCACTCACCGCAGACCAGCTTCCCGTAGACCTTGGAGAAGAGCGTTGGGGCAAAGACACCTGCGGGGACAGCGCACGGAGCGGGGACAGTGCACGGAGCAGGGACCCCCCAAACCCAGGGACACCGCCGTCCCCAACTCACCTCCCACAGAGAGGAAGAGCAGGGCCGAGCTGACGCCCGCGGAGCGGCTGTTGAACCGCTGCTCCTGGTGCCGGATGCCCCCGATCACCATGCACAGACCCTTGGGGACGGAGAAAAAAAATCCCACCAAAAAAAAAAACAACAACCAAAACCAACCCCAAATCCATCAGTGCTTTGCTCACAGCACCCTCCCGGCTCTCGCCGCCGCCCGTCTCACCGGCACGAAGAGGACGCAGCCCACCAGCGTCCCCGTCAACGCCGACTTGACCACCTCGGCGTAGCAGCGGTTGCCCTCGCGCGAGCCCTTGATGAGGGCGGTGATGTAGAAGGTGAGCTCGGTGATGGAGCCGAACGTGGCGTTCACCACCGCCCCCACCGCAAAGTTGCTCTGGGCCGAGATGCTGGAGGGGAGGAGAAGGGCGTCAGCGGGGCCGCGGCGTCCCCGCTCTGCCCCCGAGCGTCGCCCGTCGCCGCTGACCTGGCGATGGCCATGCCGATGTAGTAGGAGAGCGGCATGATGGAGAGCAGGGCCAGGGTGAACTTGACAGCAGAGCCCGTCAGGCGGTTGGGGCTGTCCACGTAGCCCAGCACCAGCGTCACCAGCACCAGCGGCAGCAGGTCTGGGGCGCCAGGTCAAGGACACAACGGAGGGCCTGGATTTGGGGTCCCTCCCCACCCGCCCCGCTCCGGCTCCCCCAAGGATACTGACGGCAAAGACGTTGATGCCGTCCACGGCGTATTTGTAGTAGTAGGGGTTGGCGGCGCGGTAGCAGCAGAGAATCACCTCTCCCTCCAGAGGCACCTCCGTCTGCGGAGGGACCGCGAGCGTCACCCCCAGCCCAAAAATCCCGCCCGGAGCGGCGTGCGGGACCCCCTCGCCCCGCCCGGAGTCACCCACCATCCTCAGGCGCCGGACGAGCACCCGCTCGGGGGGCAGCAGCAGCACGCGGGAGGCGGCGCGGGCGCTCAGCTTGGCCGCGGGGATGAGGACGACCAGGAGCCACGCGGCGACACACACCAGCCCGTGGGCCAGCGCCAGCACCGGGTAGCCCAGGCACAGCCAGGCCGCGGTGCGGGCGCCGCGCTGTGAACGGGAGGCCGCCTTCAGGGATCCGCCCACCCCGAGGGAGGGAAGGTGCCCGTGGGCGCCTTCCCCGCCACGCCGGGGGCTCCGGGGAGGCGTCACGGGGTGCAGCGCGGGGCTCACCCAGTATCCGGCGCACGCCCGGCAGCGCGGGCGCCAGCGGAGCGGCGTGGGACCCCCGAGCAGCGCTGAGCTCTCCCCGGCGCCGGCCTCGCACGCCTGATGGGATTTGGGGACCTGGGGACAGAGGGGACGTCAGGGTGCGCCTAGGGCGCCCCAAAAACCCCGCCAGGGCTTTCCCGAGGCGCCCTTACCTCCACTTTCTGGATCACTTTGCCGAAGGGCCAGAGGAAATACCCGGCCAGGTGCCAGCAGAGCTGCCCTGTGGGGACACAGCCGTCGGTGTCCCTTCCAGCTACAGGGACGTTGCACGGAGAAGGGACCCAGGAGACCCCACAGCGCCCGTGGGCGCAGCTCTGAGCTCAGCCAGCCCTCACGTGGGGCTCCCCGATTCGGAGCTCACCGTAAGGAGCCCCCATGACGGTGACGAACATCACGGCAGCCACGAGGACGTAGAGGAGCGAGAGCCACCAGCCGAAGAGCAGCAGGTAAAGGACGTTCCCGCACGTCAGCGTGGACCCTGCGGGAGGGGACGTTGCCGCCTGCAGCCGCCCAGATCCACGCCGCCACCACCCAGGGGCGTCCCCAAGGCCACCCACCTCCAGAGCCTCGGATGACGTTGAGGTCGGAGTAGAGCTCCTTGACAATCTCCGATCGGTCCTCCCAGGGCCGCGCCGTCACGTGGCTCTTCCACTTCTTGAAGCCAAACTGCAGAGAGAGGAGGGGTGGGGGTTTTTTTTTGGGGGGGTGAGCGAAGAGGAAGAACATTAAAACCCATCGCAGCCCTCCAGGAGCACCCACGGGTGCCCCCACGCACCTTGTAGTTGTTGGAGAGCTTGTTGGCCTCCACGGCGTTCTCGGCCGTCAGGGTGGTTTTCACCACGCAGCTCTCGCACACCTCCTCCGAGTGCTGCTGGCAGCAGGACGGGGTGGACGCGGCTGTGGGCGACGCACGCGGGGTCACAGCGGCTGTGGGACCCCCCCGGGGCCCCGCCCGGCCCGTCCTCAACCTACCTGGGGGGACACGGGGACGGTGCAGGTGACAGCCCAGGTCCCCCAGGTCGCCCTGCGCGTTGTTGATGGCAGCGCAGTGCCGCTCGCACAGGGAGCCCCGGCGGGCGCCGTCGCTGTCACCGCGGGAATCCGGGACCTTGGGGGCATCTGCGGGAGCCGCCGGAGTCACCCCGGGGCCACATCCCCGGACCCCTCCCGGGCTCTGCCGCGCTGGGGCCTCGCCTTGGTCCCCAAACCCCGCGGGGAGGACGCGGCGCTCCCGGGGCGGCACCCAGGGGATGCTCAGGATGCGGGGACCCCACCAGTGCCCGCTGCGCGGCAGGAAAACCCCGCTCGGTGCCCGGTGCGCGGCTCGGGAGGTGACCCAGGGATGGGGACCCCCGGCGACCCCTCCCCGAGCTCACCGGGCGTGTCCTGCCCGCAGCAGCGGCGGCGGTGGCCGGGCTCGCTGTCGGTGGCCATGGCGAGAGCAGCGGGTCCGGTCGCGGTGGTCCCGGTCCGGTCCGGCCCGCCGGAATTTAACGGGCGGGGCCGGACATGCGCGCCCCCGGGAGCCGCCCCCATCCCGCCCCCGCCGCGGGTGGGATGCACCTGGGGACGGTGCGGGGGGATAGGGGTGCGGGGATAGGGGTGCGCCGTGTTCGGGGTGCGAGGATGCTGAGATTGCGGGGGTGCGGGGGGTTTTGGGGTGCAGGGAGAGCGGGGCGCAGAAAGAGCGGGGTGCGCGGTGTTTTGGGGTGCAGAGAGGGCGGGTCCGTGGTGTTTTAGGGTGCAGAACGAGCGGGGTGCGCGGTGTTTTGGGGTGCAGAGAGAGCAGGGTGCGTGGTGTTTTAGGGTGCAGAGAGGGCGGGTGCACGATGTTTTGGGGTGCAGAACGAGCGGGGTGCTCGGTGTTTTGGGGTGCAGAGAGAGCAGGGTACAGAAAGTGGGGTGCAGAGAGGGTGGGTCCGTGGTGTTTTAGGGTGCAGAACGAGCGGGGTGCGTGGTGTTTTAGGGTGCAGAGAGGGCGGGTGCGCGGTGTTTTAGGGTGCAGAGAGAGCAGGGTGCAAGAAAGCGGGGTGCATGGTGTTTTAGGGTGCAGAGAGGGCGGGTGCGCGGTGTTTTGGGGTGCAGAGAGAGCAGGGTGCAGAGAAGGCGGGGTGCACAGAGTTTTAGGGTGCAGAGAGAGCAGGGTGCAGAGAAAGTGGGGTGCATGGTGTTTTAGGGTGCAGAGAGGGCGGGTGCGCGGTGTTTTAGGGTGCAGAGAGAGCGGGGTGCGCGGTGTTTTGGGGTGCAGAGAGAGCGGGGTGCGTGGTGTTTTAGGGTGCAGAGAGGGCGGGTGCACAGTGTTTTGGGGTGCAGAGAGAGCGGGGTGCGCGATGTTTGGGGATACACAGGTGAGAGGGTGCAGGTATTGGGGTGCCCGGGGACCAGGGGGCACAGGGATATGGGGTGTACACAGGAATAGGGATGAACAAGATGTGGGGTGCCCGTGTCATCGGGGTGCACGGGAATTGGGGTGCAGAGTTAGGGCCTGCAGGAACAGGGGTGTGCGATATATCGGGGTACACGGGCAGCGGGGGGTGTGGAGTGTTGGGGTGCACGGGGAGCAGAACGTGAGCAGGAATGGGGTGCACGATGGGGTGTGGAGTGTTGGGGTGCACAGTGAGCAGGGTCTGCGGTGCAGAATGTGAGCAGGAATGGGGTGCACGATGGGGTGTGGAGTGTTGGGGTGCACAGTGAGCAGGGTCTGCGGTGCAGAATGTGAGCAGGAATGGGGTGCACGATGGGGTGTGGAGTGTTGGGGTGCACAGTGAGCAGGGTCTGCGGTGCAGAACGTGAGCAGCAATGGGGCGCACGATGAACTGGGGTGCACACGGGCACCAGGACTGGGGCACACGGGAACCTGGGGTCTGTCCTGGCAGTGGGGTGCAGAGCGCATTGGGTGTGGGATGTATTGGGGTGCACAGGGACTGAGAGGGGTGTGGGATGTATTGGGGAGCACAGGGACTGAGAGGGGTGTGGGATGTATTGGGGCGCACAGGGACTGGGATGTATGAGGTGTTGGGGTGTGTGAGTTATCGGGGTGTGGGATGCATTGGGGTGCACGGAGTGGGTATTGGGGTGCACAGGGACTGACTGGGGTGTGGGATGTATTGGGGTGCACAGGGAGTGGGGTGTGGGATGTATTGGGGGGCACAGGGACTGACTGGGCTGTGGAATGTATTGGGGTGCACAGGGAGTGGGGTGTGAGATGTATTGGGGCGCACAGGGAGCAGAGAGTACCAGGTGTTGGGGTGCACGAGGACTGGGATGTGTGAGGTATCGGGGTGTGTGATGTATTGGGGTGCACAAAGTCTGGGGTGTGTGATCTGTTGGGGTACAGAGGGACTGGGGTGTGATCTATTGGGGTGCAATGATTTGGGATGTGTGATCTCTCGGGGTGATGATTTGAGGTGGGTGATGATTTGGGGTGCGATGATTTGCGACGTGATCTCTTGGGGTGTGTGACGATTTGGGGTGGGTGATGATTTTGGGTGTGTGATCTCTTGGGGTGATGATTTGGAATGTGATGATTTGGGGTGCGATGATTTGCAATGTGTGATCTCTTGGGGTGACGATTTGGGGTGGGTGATCTGTTGGGGTGCGATGATTTGCGACGTGTGATCTCTTGGGGTGTGTGACGATTTGGGGTGGGTGATGATTTGGGATGTGTGATCTCTTGGGGTGTGTGACGATTTGGGATGATGATTTGGGGTGTATGATCTATTGGGGTGCAATGATTTGGGATGTGTGATCTCTTGGGGTGATGATTTGAGGTGGGTGATGATTTGGGGTGCGATGATTTGCAATGTGTGATCTCTTGGGGTGATGATTTGGGGTGCAATGATTTGGGATGTGTGATCTCTTGGGGTGTGTGACGATTTGGGGCGCACGAGGCTCCACATCCGGGGGCCGTGTGTGGGAAGAGGCTGTGCAGGATCCTGGAAGCACAGAGCGATGCAGGGTTCTGGGGACCCCAAAAACCTGCAGGGCCCTGGGGCACCCAAGGGTGGGGCACCCTGTGGGATGGGCTCTTCCTGAGGATCCCACTTTTTGGTGAAAGGAGAGATTTCAGCTCCTGGGGCTGTGCTGTCCTTGAAGGGCGAGTTTTGGGGTCAATCTGGGTTTTGAAAATTCCTCTTTGGCACACACGGCTGGACGCTGAGCGCAAGAAAAACCCCAAAAAGCGTTTGGTAAAACCAATTTAATGCAGGAACCAACTGAGCCATTTTGTAACCTTGGACAAACCCAGCTCCCCCCAGGGAAGAGAGAGTCACCAAAACCAGTCAGTTCACACCGAAAAAAACCCAGCAACACTCCAAAAAATCCCTCTTTCCCTCCCCTCAGTAAAAAATACAGTACAACGATTCCGTGTGTTTATGATCTAAATACGCTTCTAAAATCCTCACTGACCACGATTTACCACAAATCCCCTCGCCCCTCAGAGAAATCCGACAAATATCGATTGATCTGAAGCAAATCCAAGTGCTTTCACCAAAACAAAAAGGTTCATTCCTAAAAACCTGGGCGCGTGCAGAGCCTGGTTTCGCACCGAGGTGCAGAAAGCTCCCGAACTCGGTGGGGATCAGTGAAAAAAAGCTGAGGGAAAGTGAAATTCAAAAGCAAAGGAAGGTGAGAGTGGGTGGCAGTGAAGGAACCCGGGGAGCTCAGAGCTCACGAGGCCCCTGAGAGGCGAAGCCGCGCCGGTTCTGTACAGAACAACGGAAATAAAAAATGGGAAATACAAAAGTAAAACCCGGCGAGACAAACGTGGTTTTGTCCTTTTCATCTTGAGGGGTCAGAAATCACAGTTAACACCAATAATCGGGGTAAAATCGATCGGGTTTTTATCACGCAGAATCAAACGAGGCAAAGCTGAATCCGAGCGTCCGCATCTGGAATTCCTCGGATCCTGAAGTTTTCCGCGTTGTTTTGTCCTTCCGGGCGCTGCCAGCTGTGCTCAGCCTGGGGGAGGGCGGCTGCTCCAGCTGCACCCTCGGAGGAGGTCGGGCTCGGCTTAGTCTGGGCTCAGTAAAGCTCGGTTTAAACATGAGGTGAGGGGCAGGGCAGGGAATTCCCGCCTGGAGTTCATTCACGGGAGCGTTCCCACAGTGAAATATTCTGTGCGACGCGCCCACAAAATCCGTACGGGAATCGCAGGCGCTTCCTCCCTCTGTCCAGGAAGCTTTTGTAGCAATCCCAGGTTTAAGCCAGAGCTCATCCCTCTGGAGCTGTGTCCCGTTACTCCCCAAAGATCCACAGGACGTTGACTCCCGATAAACCCAGGTTCACACGCCTGCAAACCCCAAAGGGATCACAGTGAGCCATCTTCATTAAGGAGCTGCTGTTAATTCGTTTTTAACGCCGTTAATTATCCCCCCACCGCGGCCTGACGCCGTTCCCACCCCGTTCCTGTGGGATACCTACCCCAGCATCCCAGATTCCTTCGTCTTGATGATGTACAGGAACATCAGCAAGGTGTGGAACATGTTGTTCCTGCCCTGGAGAGCCACACACAGAGACAAGGATTTAGAAACGAAAACCATTTTTTAAAAAAAAAAAATCTCAGAGTTTTCCTAGTTTGGAACTTCCCCTCGGGTTTGGAGGGACATCGGGAGGTGACAGAGTACCAGGGCAGAGACCAAGCTCTGTGCAGACGGATAAAAAACGTGTCTAGGATTTTATAAAACCCCAGATGAGCCCTGGGAAGGATTCCTGAGCGCAGGAGGAGAGCAAACCCCCGTTACCTTGGGCAAGCTGTAGACGTTGCACTCGTAGATCAGCTCGTAGTGCGGTGGGTTGATGCTGCTCTGGTAGATGCAGAAGACGTTTTCGTTTGAAGTGTCTGAATTAATTAAAGATTAATTTTTTTTTTAAAAAAAAAGACAAATTCAGAGGTGATCCCAGAGGAGAAGAGCAGCTCCAGGCCAGCCCCGTACCTGGTTTATCCGGGCTCTGGATGAAGTGTTGGGAAGTGAAGGTTTTGCCGTCGGGGTATTTGGGGTGAGGAGGGAGCCTGGAGTCCAGGTAAGTGCAGAACACGTGCATCAGGATCTGGGCAAACACAACCAAACCTCACTGGAACGGCCCCCAAACCCGGCAGCCTCCTCCCCACGAGTTAATCCCAGTCTTGGATAACCGACAGTGCCGGCTTGAGCCCGGGTTTAGGAGCAGCTTCCTGCCTAAATCACCAATTTCACGTTTGGCTGAGAACGACGAGAGAGCCAAAACAGCTCTGCCCACCCCAAACCCAGCAAGGAAACTTCTCCCCTTCCCTCGGGGAAATCACTGGGAAAAGTCTGGGCTGGCCTCGGCTCTTAGGAGGAACTCCAGAGCTGTGAAATAAATCTCAGGATGAGCCCCCAGAGAAGCAGGGGGCAGCCTGAGGTTGTTTCAGCCCTGTTCTGGAGAGTTCTCAGTGTTTCACGTGGGTCACACCAGCAGATGATCTCTGAGCTGGTGCTTTCTGTGCTCCTTACACCCAACAGCAGCTGTTGGACAGGGAAAACGGGAGATTTGCTGGAAAAAAAATGCCACAAGTCTTTAAAAAATCTGGGAGATGCACCCTGGAGCTGAGAGGATTGTATTAACCACAATTAACAAAAATGCAAAATTGGCCGTTTGGGGTGTTTTTTGCTAATGGCCTTGAACGAATATCAAAACTTCTTTATTTAAAGCCAGCACTTTTGAGCTGTTCCCGTTGATCAGGACACTCAGAGCAAAAAAAACACCAAATAAAAATCGAATCCAATTTCCAGGCCGATTCTTCTGCTTCCAGTGGCGGAACCTCTTTAACTACCCGGCAGAAAAAGCCGCAAAGCTCCGTCTCCTGCTTTTCCCGCGCTCCTCAAACGCTCCCTCGGCCGCTCCCTCCAAACCCTGTCCCAAACTCCAAGCGGCTCGAAGCCCTGGGAACTCACCGAGGAGTCGGTGGGAAGATCCGTGTCCCATTTCCGGCCCTTGAAATCCCCTCCTCCGTTCCATCGGAAGGAGCTCATGCATCCTCCCTGGGAAAGTTCTGGAATAACAAGAGCGGCCCGTCACCTCCTGGGGGCTGCAAGTGCTGCGGAGCAGAGGGGAATCGCGGTGCAGGGAACGGGAAGAAGCTCAGGAGGTTGATAGAAGGAGGGAGGTGACGGGATGGTTTTTGTTCGTAGGTAACGGTTCGATCCTGAGCGGGAAGGAGGAAATTATGGGATGGTTTGGGTTGGAGGGAAACCGAAGGGTTCTCTGGGATCCAGAACCACCGGAGATCTGCGACGGCAGCACGCAAAGCGATCGCACGGAGACTTTGGGAAGTCTAAGAGATTTGCGGAGTCGCTCTCCGAGAGAGCCCAGCCTGCTTGTTTCTTACATTTTTATACGTTTGTGGCTCTGGTTGTGGGTTGGCTTCTGGGGTTACAACCTTTCACCCCAGCGGCCAGAGCAGCTGTCAGTTACAATTATTTTCAGGGTAGAAATGTGTAAACGAAGGACAGGGAATGAAAACAAAAGGTTTTTGTTTCCCACGCGTGAGAAAAGCGAAAGCCGCTCCTAAACTAAAGAAACCGACCCCATCCCGTGAACAAAGCTCTAAAAAACCTCAGAGGAACCAGGGCGACAGCAATGAGGGCGGCACGAACCTCTGATCCTTTCCACCAGGTACTCCTGGTTGGGGGTGAGATCCAAGTACTGCACCAGAGCGTTGAGCGTGGGGATGAGCGGAGCTTTCACCAGCGCCGCCTGCTTGAGGCTGCTGATGCTGGCTTCTGCAACACAGAGAGAGCAAAGGCGCCGGGATGGAAACGCCGCGCCTCAGCGTCCAGCCAGCTCCCCAAGAGGAGCACAAACCGCCTCCACGTCGGCTACAGCGGGAGAGAAACGGCCTGGGAATAAAAGCGGCCGGTTTTTAAATCACCCCGCAACGGCAGCTTTTGGGGAAACGCGCTAAGAGCGAGGCAAAAATTAAATGCAGCACAGCGAATCAGCTTCTCAGTTAATGTGAAACAACTGGAGGAGCAGCTGATACAGAATCCAAACCTGACATGGAAAATAGAATCCCAAGTTAGTCAGGAATTTAAAGTCTGACAGAATTTTAAGGCCCCGGTTCTTTCAGGAAGTGGGTGATTTCTGAGACAGCGAGGATTTTGGGAGAGGCTGAGAATTTACAGCTCATCTGTCCTTGAAATGCTTTCTGACCGATTGATAAACAATTATTATTAATGATAATTTGAGCTGTAAAATTAAATTTGTGGAGGGGAAAAAAAGGCATTTAAGAATTTACCCCAAGTGTCCGAGCGTTGATATTTATAGAAATATTATGGAAAACCTTCCCAGCTTAAGGAAATGCAGGAGGTGAACAAAGAGAAACACTCTAAGAACGAGGCAAAAATTAAATGCAGCACAGTGGATCAGCTTCTCAGTTAATCTGAAACAACCTGAGGAGCAGCTGATACAGAATCCAAACCTGACGTGGAAAAGAGAATCCCAAGTCAGTCAAGATTTTAAAGTTTGACAGAATTTTAAGGCCCCGGTTCTTTCAGGAAGTGGGTGATTCGTGAGACAGCGAGGCTTTTGGGAGAGGCTGAGAATTTACAGCTCCTCTGTCCTTGAAATGCTTTCTGACCGATTGATAAACTATTATTATTAATGACAATTTGAGCTGTAAAATTAAATTTATAGAGGGAAAAAAAGGCATTTAAGAATTTACCCCAAGTGTCCAAGCATTGATATTTATAGAAATATTACGGAAAACACCTTTCCTTAAGGAAATGCAGGAGGTGAACAAAGACAACACCAAATGGAACAGAAACACTTCCCAGATGGAATTTATTCCCATTCCATTCCTACCTCCAATCTGCAGCTCTGGACAGCCCATCCTCCTCAGCTGAGTGCTCACAGATTCCATCTCTTCCACCAGCGGCACCAGGATGGTGTCATTGATCCACTGGGAAAAGGGGAAAATCCGAGCTCAGAAGCAACAGGGATGTTTAATAAAGCCCTACAACCATCCCCACCACAAAGCAGTTTAACAGAAACACTGAAGCCAATCAAGGAGGGAAATAATTCTTAATTATCGAGCCAGGCAGTATTTAAGTGACTCTTTCACAGCTTCTGAAAAGGCAGAAAATTGAATGCACAGGAGCTGGGAAAACCCATTGGGATCAGGTTTTGTGGACAGTGAGGAGAGGGAGTTACGAACCACAGCTCTCCAAGCACAGATGGATCCAATCCCTCTCCTGTTTGTGCCAGGATATCAGGGAGACGATAAATCTGTGGGGTTTGTGCGTGACACACCAACCCCAACCCCTCCCCCTTCAGGCACGGAGGGATTTTCCCACTCCACCTGGAACTCCTCAGAGAGGGACTCACATTCCTGAATTTCGCTGTCCAGGAATCCATGTGATCCAGGAGCTGCCGGTTCATTGTCACCCGTGCCCAAACCTGTGGAAAGGTTTATTAAATCCATATGAGAACCCGGAGTTTTTAGTGTCTGTCACAATTCCTGCTGCTTGCAAAAGGAAGGAGTTGGCTGAACGCTGGAGGATTTTTTTTTTCCCCCCACATTCCTGACCCGGCTCAAATCCAAACCTTTGCTCAAACTCCCATTTCTCCCTCTTGAGCATTTTTTTTTCTGTGTATTTTACCTCCTCTGCAGCCTGTTTGGAGCTCAGATCAGCTTCATCCTTGTGTGCAGAAGGAGCCTGGGACCTGCAGGCCAGCTGATACTGGAACTTCCTCAGGATCTGTGCGTGGTCTGCCATAGAGCGGCTGTAGTTCCAAAACGTTGGGCTGCTGGAGGGAGAGCTGGAATCCGAGCTGCCTGAAGAAGATCAATTCGTGGAAAAGTTAAATTCCGTTATTGCCCAGTAATTCTGGAACAAACAGCACAGGGACAACAGGTGAACACACTGAAGTGACTCTGCAGAAACACTGGATTCACCCTTTTCTTGAGTGTCCCAATCCACGAGAAAAACCTACTGGGTGTAATTCATCCTCTTTATCCTTGATTATCCCAATCCAGGAGAAAAATCTACTGAGTGTAATTCATTCCCTTTATCCTTATCTTGATTGTCCCAATCCAAGAGAAAAACCTACTGGGTGTAATTCATCTTCTTTATCCTTGATTATCCCAATCCAGGAGAAAAACCTACTAGGTTCAGCCCCTTTATCCTTGATTATCCCAATCAGGAGAAAAACTTACTGAGTGTAATTCATCCCCTTTATCCTTATCTTGATTGTCCCAATCCAAGAGAAAAATCTACTGGATTTAGCCCTTTTATCCTTAACTTGATTGTCCTAATCCAGGAGAAAAATGTACTGGGTTCAGCCCCTTTATCCTTGATTATCCCAATCCAGGAGAAAAACCTACTGGATGTAGTTCATCCCCTTTATCCTTATCTTGATTGTCCCAATCCGAGAGAAAAATCTACTGAGTGTAATTCATCCTGTTTATCCTCATCTTGAGTGTCCCAATCCAAGAGAAAAACGTACTGGGTTCAGCCCCTTTATCTTTGATTATCCCAATCCAGGAGAAAAATCTACTGGACTCATCCCCTTTATCCTCATCTTGATTGTCCCAGTCCAAGAGAAAAACCTACTGGGTTCAGCCCCTTTATCTGAAATCACCTGGACAAAACCCCCCTCTTATCAAGGTGATTTTATCTCAGTCCGTTACAGCCAACATCTGCTACAGGGATCATCCACCAGCATTCCCAGGCTTAGACCCTGTTCCAAGGAATAACTGGAGGAAAATTGCCTGAGGGAGAAACAAGGGGGCTCTTCCTCACTAGGAGCAGGTCCTTTGCCAAGCTCACAGGTGATCCAGGAATGGTTTTTACTGGTCCTTCTCCCATCACAAAAGCTGTTTTCGGATAGAACCCCCCCTCTTCCCAGCAGCACCCCCAGTTTACCTAACTGAACCCGGTGCTGTTTCTCCTCCTCGCTCCTCAGGAAGGTGTCCAGGGACCTGACGTCCGTTATGCAGTCGTCTTTGCAGGTGGAGTTACTGTAGCGGATGGGGGAGAAGCGGTAGTGAGCCCTCACCCCACCGCCCTCCACAGGCCCCACGCTCACGGAGTAGGGAGATCCATTGGGAGAGTGGCCGAAGCTGGAAACCTGCGGGGGAAGAAAACAGCGACAATTTCGATTATTTTATTTTATTTTGGTACGAAGCTCAAGCTTTAACCGTCGCGGCGGTTACCTTGCCGTAGCTGCTGCTGCTGGGCGAGTAAGTGACGGAGGGGCTGTGAGAGGGGCTGGCCCCTGCCAGAGCCTGCAGCTGGGGGCTGTATCCGCTCAGGCAGCCCCCGGAGAACTTGGGGCTGGCGCTGGGCGAGCGCGAGGGGCTGTAGCTGAGCACGCACTGGCCCTGGATGGGCGGCGACGGCGTCAGGGACAGCACCCGCTTGGCGGCCGCCTCCCGGGGAGGGGTGATTTGGACAGCTGCAAGGGAAGCACACGGGGGTTACAGGCGGGGATGAGGCGGCCTCGAGTCGGTTTTTCGCTGCAAGCACGCATCTGTGGTGTTTGAAGGTGGTTTTCGAGGTGGTGAAAGGGAAGCTGAAAACCTGGTGTGTCCAGAGAGCAGATAAAAGTGAGACCCGTGATCCCAGCTGGGAATAAATCCTACGGGGCTGGGGAGGGGGGGTCTTGGCTAATGTTCCGTCAGCTCCTCCACCTGCCCGCTGTTCTCATCTTTACCGCGCTCATTTGTGCCCCAATTAGCTAAAACGCAATTAGCTCCACCTCAAACGGACACAAACTAAAGCACAGCAAGAGCAACAACACGGAGCCCAACTCACAGGACAGCCCCAAACACCCGGCTGGATTTACAGAGGAGATAATTCAGAATAAAGAACCCAGAACTGGAAAAACAACAACAACACCACGAGAAAGATTAAAAAGAGGGTTTATTCCCCACCTGCCTTGCGCAGCCAGCCCATGATCTGCTGGCTGGGACTGGTGACCAGGCTGGTCGGTGCTGCTGTGTAGGTGAAGTACCTCCAGAAATCAAACAGGGCATTGAGGCTGAACAGGGCTGCCAGGGCAAATTCTGCAAGGAACACACGAGCTTCTGTCACGTTATTGATCAATAAATTTATAAATCACATGATTTGCAAAACCAGGCTATGTCTGTTAAAAAAAGGTCATTGTTACTGCTGCCAGTTTGGGGAAGTACCTGAGATTTTTTCACTTTCTTAGGTAAGAACCATCGGAGATAATTATCCTCTCTGCTGAAATTATTTTATACAGTTTAAAATTCCATTATTAAAACGGGGGTTTTTATTACCCCAAAAAGGAAATCTCACGATTCTTGCTTCTTTCCAACCTGTTTGATAGAGCTGAGAGTCTCCTCCTCTGAAACCAACTCGAATTGTTGTAAAACACCACCCACACCCAGAGCACAACACAGCAGGAAAATAAAGCTAAGGCTCTCTAAAGCCTTAATCCACACATTAAAAAAGATTCCGTGCATTGAATGAGTCCTTCCTGCCCTTTTATCACAGATAAAAAGCTGTTAACGCTCCTTATCTGCCGCTAAAAAGACAGAATTCCAGCAGTTTCAAGGGAGATCGAAGAAAGCAAAACAAAGTTTTGGTTTAAAACTTAAACAGAAAGAAAGAAAAAAAAAAATCCTGAAATTTGACTTAAATGCTACAACAACTCACCAATGTACCAGAGTGGAAAGCAGCTGATGTTGTAGTAAGTGCTTAGGAGCTTCCCAGTCCTGAAAAGCAAAACAAGAAGGGAGAATTTACCAGAAATTCCATTCCTGGACGATATTCAGGGCTCCACACAGTGGAATTTGAATCAGAAGGAACAATTAACTCACATTTCGGTGTAGATCATGCCTGCTACCGATATGTTGAGGAGGCCCCAGGCCAGCACCACCTTCCTGGTCTCAGCCTGTTTCCTCATCTTCACAGCCAGGTCGATGAGGGAAGTGTCCGGACTCTTATTCGGCGTCATTGTCTGTGAGGATGCAGGGAAAAGGCAAAACCTGTGAATTTTAACTCGGCAGGAAGATTCTCAGCCAGGTTACTGAGGAACAGTGTCCATTTTCTCCCACATTTTTTAATAATAATGTCCTTCAAAAGGAGGAGGGAAAGCTCCTGCCTCCTCAAGGCAAGCCCAGTGTTTTTACCCAAAATTCTCGCTTATTTCGGTAGCTAACAGAGTATTTTCTGTGATATGAAACCCACAGATTTTATTTCCACCTTTATGGCCAGTAATAACCTATGTGAAGGAAATAACTGTCACAGGCAGGCAGCTCTCAGATCTTCCCCCAGACCTCAATTCCTTCCCCAAATTTCTCTCCCCTCCTCCAAACCTCACCTTTCCCCGACTCCAAACCTCTCCTCTCCCTTACCACAAGCCTCTTCGATCCTCACTACAAACCTCTGATCCCTCTCCTCGAATTTAACCTCTCCCGCTTCTAAAACTTCCCCTCCTTCCCCACCCCAAACCTCTGCCCCTGCCAATCCGCAAACCTCCCTTCTCCCCCTCCTCACATTTCATCTCTCCAGACCTCACCGTCCTCCTCCTCCAACCTCTCCGGTTCCCCTTCTCCCCCACACAACCTCCCTCCCCAAATTTCACCGCTCCCCTTCCCCAAACCTCACCGCCCTCCTCCCAAACCTCGGCTCTCCCCCCCTCCGCAGATTTCCCCTCACCTCTGCCCAGATCTCTGCCGCTCTCCCCCTCAGGCCGAGCAGTTTTTTCCCCCCTTTTCCCGCCGGGGTTCCCGGCTCCCCTCACGCCGCCGCGGCCTCGCGCTTCCTGCGCCTGCGCGGGCGCTCGCGCCGCGTCACGGGCAGCGCCGGGGGCGGGGCGAAGGGGGCGCGCGCTCGCGGGCGGGTTTTGGCGGGAAGGGCGTGAGGGGCGCCGCCATGTTGGGGGGGGCGGAGGAGCCCTCACGGGGACGCGTTTCCTTCAGTTGTGTCCTTTTTTTTGTTTGTTTGTTTTGTTTTGCTTTGTTTGTTTGTTTGTGTGAATACCGCCAATCACTTGTTTTTAAAATGTTAAAAGTTTGATAGTAAATAAGATGGTTATAAAAATAGAATTAGAGTAAAAAAATCGAACAGTTAGAGTTAGGACAAGACGAGACAATAAAAAACCAAAGTTACAGACGTCTGGGTGCCTCTCTGAGCAAAAAAGCTCCGAAGAAGGACCCCTGTTAACAAAGGATTATCTCTTAAAAGCAATAGCTTGTTGAATATTTATACATTTCATACATGATGCATAAATTCTATTCATACAAAGAATTCTCTCTGGTCAGTGTCACTTTTTTCCTTTAATCTCTGTGGCATCCTCAAGGCTGAGTGAGGCAGGAGGAGTTGGTCTCTTCTGATAAGGAAGTAGTAAATTATTTTTCTCTGAAAGATTTACGTTTTCCTGTGGTTGGTACCTAAAAACTACATTTTAACTACAAAACTACATTTACTATACTATTAAACTATTAATACAACATTAACAATTAATACAACATAATACATATAGTAAATATCTTGCGTAGAGCCGTATAATATGCACTTTTCACAGTTTGTTTGTTTTGGGTTTGTTTTGTTTTGTTTTACTTGTCTTTATAGTTAAATTGTTTAATTATTGTTGTTATAAATGCATATTATGTTATCGCCTTTTCTCAAATATTACGATAAGTGCTGTGTGTGTAATGTTAAAATTACTGTATGAATGTAACAGGGTTTTTTAGCAGAACTTAAAAATAATATTAAGGTAACTAGTATATAGTTGTGCTTATAGTTAAACTGTCTGCTTAGTTAAAATAACATTCCCTAAACGTGTAATAAAAACCCTACTGCTAACATGTTGTACCTGCCAGGTGTAAAAAGTGTAAACCTAAGCCCAAACTAAAAGTAATAACAAAGAAAAAGACCGAAATTAATTCTAAGTGTACAAGTGGTTGACTACATACTGAAATCCCTACTCATCCTTTATCCTGGGCATTTCCAAGGTGGATTAGGGGCAGGGAGGCAGTCCATTATTTACAGAAATAATAATTCCCTCATCAGTAATCCAAAATAAATCGGCGTTGTAGCCAATTAACTCTGATTATCCAAGAAATGAGTCGCCAGTGGAGCCCTTTGCCATGTCAGGGAAATATTTCTCTCCAAAGGTGAAAAGTTTCTGGGTTTTTTGTTTGTTTTTTTTTTTTCCTGAAAATGACAGGAGGGGCTACAACACTGGATCTCGCTTTGCATCCTTTGAGGCAACCACAACAAAGGGTCTGGATTTTACAAAAACGGACTGATTCCGCTGAAATGTAATGATTTTTGAGGCTTTTCTAGTTGTTGCTGGGGGGGGTTTGTATCCGTTCCGGCCTCTCTCAGCGACAGCACAGTGAAAATCTGTCCCAGCGGTTTTAGGCAAGGAGAGGGTTTTGCTCGGCTGAGATTGGTTTATGCTGTCACTCTGTGGGTGTCACTGGGGTGTTCCTGACTCCCGGAGTGACACCACGGCCTCTCCAGGACGGCCCTGCCCGCCCCGGGCTCACCCACACACCCTCCGCCCGCCCCGGGCTGCCCGAGCCGCATTCCGCTGAGCCCGGGCCTTGTGGCGTTTGTTTGAGCCTTGGGGGACTTGGAGCTGTGCTTGGTGCCATCCTGCCTCCGGAGCTGCCCCGGGAGCTGTCTGAGGACCCGGACCTGCTCGGTGCCACCAGACCTGCTCTGCTCCTCTTGGCTGGATCCCGTGGGGCTCTGCTGCTCGTGGTGAGCTCCCTTCTCCCACCTCTGCCTTCCTGCTGCTCCTCTTTCGGACCCTGGGATCAGCGCTCAGGATGTTTCCGGCCTCTTAAAATCCCAGGATGGTTTGGGTGGGAAGGGAGCTCAAAGCCCACCCAGTTCCAACCTTCTGCTGTCCCAGGCTGCTCCAATCCTTCCTCGGACATTTCCAGGGATCCAGGGAATGATCCACAGCTGCTCTGGCAATTCCAGCCCAGGCAGCAATTCCTGATTCCCAAGATCCCATCCAGCGCTGCCCTCTGGCACTGGGAGCCATTCCCTGTGTCCTGTCCCTCCAGGCCTTGTCCCCAGCCCCTCTGCAGCTCTCCTGGAATGTTCTGGAAGCTCTCCCTGGATCCTTCCCCTCTCCAGGAGAACATTCCCAGCTCTCCCAGCCCGGCTCCAGAGCCTGAGGTTGGATCCATCTCCTCTCCAAGAAACTGATGGATCCAGGGGCTTCCCTTGGAATCTCAGGACACCATCAGGGGTCTCCCTTCCCTTCCCCTCTCTTTCCTCTCCCCATTTTCCAGAAGAATCCCTGGGGATGGATTCTGAGTGTCCCAAATCCCAGAATCCTGAAGCGGTTTGGGTGGGAAGGGAGCTCAGAGCTCATTCCAGGGATAATTCCATGATCCCAGGCTGCTCCAAGCCCCAATGTCCAGTGTGGCCTTGGACATTCCAGGGATCCAGGGAATGATCCACAGCTGCTCTGGCAATTCCAGCCCAGGCAGCAATTCCTGATTCCCAAGATCCCAGCCAGCGCTGCCCTCTGGCACTGGGAGCCATTCCCTGTGTCCTGTCCCTCCAGGCCTTGTCCCCAGCCCCTCTGCAGCTCTCCTGGAGCCCCTTCAAGCCCTGGAACGTTCTGGAAGCTCTCCCTGGATCCTTCCCTTCTCCAGGAGAACATTCCCAGCTCTCCCAGCCCGGTTCCAGAGCAGAGAGGCTCCAGCCCTGGAGCAGCTCCAGGGGCTCCTCTGGATTCTCTCCGATTCCATGGATGCCCGTGGCTCAGGGCTTATCTCCAGAGCTTTTGGGACCTCATGGCTCCAGCAGGTCACTGCTGGGGGCCCTGCAGCCCCTCCAGGGGATGAGGAGCCAGCCCAAGGTTTGGATTTAGCTGCAGCTCCTGAAATGCAGTGGGTGGAGGCCCCAGAGGATGCTGATCCGGGCACTCAGAGCTCGTTGGGATACTTTGGATCCTGAAGTCAGGTTTGGCAGGGTCTCCTGGCAGCCCTTAAATCCATGTGGGATGGAGCATGAGTAATGAAAGGAGATGTGATTTTGCCCTAGATTAAATCCCTCCTTCCTGTTTTCAAAGAGTGACCCGTGGTAGGTGGTGTGGACAGTCAGCTGGTTCCTTATGAAATGTTGGAGTCTGGAAGCTGCGGGTGGGATCTGACTTCCACCAGAATTCCAGGAGCAGGAAATTCCTGTGATGGGTCCTGCCTCTTGGGATACATTTCTGTTATCCGGTTTAAGTTGAGGGTGTGGGTTTGGTAAAACCTTAGAGACCAGAGCACGTTCTCCTGGTGCCCCCAAGACACAGCAGTTACAGAATGACTCAATCCTACAGAACAAAACCGGGATTAATCCCTGCCCGGGGCTCCCTTTGTTCCCAAAAACCACGAGACAAAGGATTTCCTGGGAAGTGAGAACACAACAGGTCACCTGTGGAGGAGTAGGGTGGGAGTGGAGGTGAGAGGAGACACCTCAGGGAGGTGCTGACAAGTGCTGACACAACGGAGATCTTTATTAAAAGTTTCTTCAGGGAATTTCCTCTCCTGAGGTGAACTGAGCAGCTGAATTTCTCCCCAGGTGTGACAGCAGGTTCAGTTCCCGGCTGTCCATCAGAAACCTTTGTATTTGGATAAACCAATTTTAAAAAACAAATAAATAAATTAAAAAGTTTATCCAGCAGCTCCGCGGCCCTACCTGCAACTGTGGGACAGCCACAGCTGGGTGTTCCCATGGGAGATTATTCCCAAAGCTCGGGCAGGAGCCTTCCTTCCCACGTGGATAACAACTCCCCAAACATCCTTTGGGACAACTGGAAATCCCCGCCACCAGGAGTGGGCTGGCAGAGCTCCTAACCCCCAGCCAGAGCTGGGATGAGTTCAGCCAGCCCCTGTTCTCCTCTGCGCTGGAAAACGCGCGGAAGGACGCGCGCATTTTTGTGGTCAGGGCTTTGGGAGCGACTCCTCCCCTCCCCGGTTTGGATGTGTCAGTGGAAAATATTATTTTGGAGGTGAAATCGGCCTCCTGCCTGCCGGTTGCCTTGAAGGCTCTGATAAACATGAGAACTCCATCACATGGAGTGATAGCTTCTATCAGGTGTGTTTTATCTGAAAAATAAAGCTCTGTATAAATTCCCCCCTCGTCAGCTTTGCCCGGCCTAACTCGCAGCAGCCATGAAGCTGATTTTGATTTTCGGCGCCCTCATCGGGGCTTCCCTGTGCCTGGAAACCTTTGTTGGGTGAGTGACGCTTCCGTGCGGAACCTTTCATTTAAGGGCTGGTGTCCGCTCGTTGTTTCTCAGCTTCACAAAATCCGCTTGGGTTTTGTGATTCTTCGCAAAATTTGGTTTTTCGTGACTGATTGTTCTTGTTGCTTTGCCGCTCTGGCGTTCGAGGGAGCCTTTCTTTACTTCTCTTCGGTTTTTCTAAGGAAAAGGGTCCGGCTGTGGAATTGAGATCCTCAATTCCTGTTCGTCCAAGGCTTGATTTCAGCTTGAGCTGAACCTCACTGCGAAAGCAGAGCTGAAAGACCAGGACCTGCCCTCGGATCAGAAAGTTCACCACTTTCCCTTTTTCTCCCCCCCAAGTTTCTTATTTCTCTTTCTTCCTCTTCTTTCCGCCTTTCAAAGCGTTTCAAACCCTGGTTTCCAACCATTACATTCCAAAGGTCTGTCTTGATGTTGCATTCCGATATTATCCCGCGGGGTATTTCCTCACCAGCCTCACTGACCGTGGAAGAGCCTTAATAATTAAAGATTATAAAATCCTACGGGCTAAATCCTGAGCTGCAGTAAGCGAGCACTAAATTCCAGCGAGTAAATCTGTGTATGAAGGTTTAAGAATAATTAAAAAAAAAAAACATAAAAAATGTCCCAAAACTCAGGGATTTGTAAAGCCACGAGGGGCTGTTTTGACCATTTGATCCTGCACTGAATTCTTGCCACCCCATTCCTCGGCAGCTGTGCTTAATTCACGGCAGGATCCAACCCTGTGTTAAAGCTTACGGCGATGGAGAAGGCGCGAATAAGTTATTAACGTGGAAAAATGCCTTCGGAGCTGATTTAACTCGGTTCAACAAAATCCTCCCCCTCCCGCTGGTCGGGGAGAGGATCCTGGCGTAAACCCGGTGTAAACCCGGTGTCAACGAGTCTCAGCAGCACTTCCAGAGGCTGATTCATCCCACCTGGAATGGTGCGAGCCTCTGACGACACCGGCAGGGTGTCAGCGGCCTCTGACTAAACCGCAGGAAGCTGAAACAAAATCCCATCTTTAGCGTTCGCTTCCCCAACTCAACCTTTTTTAATTTTTTGGGGTTTTTTTCCCCTTATGAGTTGCTGCCAAAAGGTAACCGAGAGATGCGGGGTTGATCCTCGTGGTTTAAAACTCGCCCGCGTTGTCTGGGTCAGGAGGAAGGTGCGGGTTTTGTTGGTCGAGCTCCGGTGTGACACCAAACCAGGCGATTAAAGCGCAATTAACACGGAATTAGCGAGCCCAGGAACAAACCAGTTCACCCGGCACCTTCTGGGACTGGTTCTGATTTATTGCAGGCACCAGGTGCTCCGGATCAAGACCAAAAATGAGGAGGAGGTCAAGCAGCTGCAGCTTTTGGAATCGCTGGAACACCTGGAGGTGGGTGGTGATGGCCACAGGGGCGTTTTGGAACATTTCGCACGGGGCAGGATTTGCACCTCGCTCACGACAGCTCAGGCTGTGAATCTGCATCCCCTCTGCAACGTTCCCATCACCCTGGGGCGGCTGCCGTAAATAAATTTACTCCCTAAACGCTTCAAATTTGACCTGCAAGTTCGAGTACCAGCTCAGGGTTCAGGGGGGCCAGAATTGATTTTATTTTTTTCCCCTCTTGCTGGGTTTACATCATCTTTGAATTCTTAGATCTCGATCTCGGTGTTGAAAAACTTGTTTTCCCCGTGGGAATGGCAATGTTTTGTCTCCCAGAGTTATGGGAGGAATTTATTAGTTGGTTTATGCTGTATTGAAACTGGAGAACATGCTGTAAAATTTCAGGTTATTACTGGTGAGAATGGTTAACATAGTTTTCTAAAATCACTGGCTTAAAAAATATTATAAGAACAATTTAGAAATTAAAATTTAGAAAAGTCCTGCCAAAGGAGAGCTAAAAGGAGAAACGAAAACAACGGGTTTCGTGTAACCTAAGACTGGAATATGGAGGCTTTCCCGAAATTATTTCTAGTAAAGTGAGAATAATTAAAAAAAACATCAGAGACAGCTAAAATCTCCTCTTGTTCTTGTGAGCAAAGCCTAGAAGTCAATGAAAAAAGCTGACTCAAGCCCCTTGGTATTTGTTATTTTATCGGGTTTATCACAAAAAGTGACACAAGGTTGCGTTGAGGCCGCAGAGGACGGAGCATTCCCGCCGCGTTCGGGAGAAATCTGCGTTTCTAAAACTCTGCAAGAGCTCTTTGCAGGACGCCTTCCCCAACCCAAATCCGTGCTCCTTTCTTCTCTCCAGCTGGATTTCTGGATCAACCCCTCTGCCCCTGCCCTGCCCGTGGATGTGAGAATTCCTGCTGCCAGTGTCCAGTCGGTGAAAGCCTTCCTGGAATCCCAGGGGATTGAGTATTCCATCCTGATCGAAGACCTGCAGGTGGGCAATGCCGCTGGCACTTATTTCTTGCGCCTTTTGGAAACGCGGATTCGCGGTTTGGCCTCGCTCCCGCTTTTCCACGCTCTGTTTTCCGTGGGATCCTCCCCGTGTTTTGGTGGGTTGGGGGTTATTCCTCAAAGGCAATCCACGGATCGCTGTCGGTCTTCTCTTGAGTAGCGGCATCAGTAAACTCCACAGGGCTCTTCTGACAACCCCTGAGGAATTCCACGTGGACTTTTGCTCCCAGACATTTGGGAACCATCGTTCACTAAACTCTGCTGAGAGTAGTTACGGATAAAAATCACCCGTCTGGGCACTAATCTGACATTTCCTCGTGGGCAGTAATCCCCAAAGGGCACCTGAACCATCGCTGGCTCACTGCCTTTCCATTTATTTATCTTCTAGCAAGTGAAGCAGACACTTCTCACCGTTTGAATGTCATTTTAGGATATTCTGGATAAAGAAAAGCAAGACATGGCCGAGAGCGCCCAAAGGCAGCGCAGCAGCAGCTTCGACTTTGGTGCTTACCACACTCTGGATGACGTGAGTACCTCAGGGGAAGGGTATTCTGATTTTTTTTCAGGTTTTTTGCACGCTGTCTTCAGTTCAACATCCTCTATTAGGATCTAGGATGTCCTTGCAGCTTTTTCTGGCACGTGGGTTTGTGTTTTTGCAGCATTAATTCTGTGCTCTGAACGATCCACCAGCGCTGTCCCTGACTTAAACTCTCCTGCAGACTCTGTCAAAAGCCATCCTTCAAAAGAAAGAGAAATAAAAGGGTCTTGAAATTGGGAAATAAAGAACTTTTTTTCCCAGAAGAGCTGTGGCTTCCCCATCTTTGGGAATGTCCAAGGCCAGGCTGGAGCGACCTGGGGTAGTGGAAGTTGTCCCTGCCTGTGGCAGGGGGGTGGAATGGGACGGATTTTCCAGCCTGAATTGGCCCATGATTCTCTGGAAGGAATGGTAGGACACATAAATACGACATGAATGTCCTCAAATATGATGCTAATGTCCTCACCACCTTTCATTCCAGATCAACAAAGAGCTGGACCATCTTGCATCTGAGTACAGCTTTGTGGAAAAGATCCAGATCGGGGAATCCTACGAGAAGCGTCCCATGTACGTCCTGAAGGTACGACAGAAAATCACGGAATGTGCCCCCGGGGAGTAAAAACGCAGCCCAGGGCGCCCCAATCTGTTCTGGGATGCCCTTGACTGAGAAGGTGTCAGGGTCTGAGCCGCTCCTGTTTGATTTCCCAGTTCAGCACCGGAGGCTCCAACCGCCCGGCCATCTGGCTCGACGCCGGCATCCATTCCCGCGAGTGGGTCACGCAGGCCAGCGCCCTGTGGATCGCCAACAAGGTTCCTGCAGCTTTTTCCTGGCGTTTCGGAGGGTGACACCCCTCTGTGTGTTCTGTTGATTCACCTCCCAAAAGCAGCTGGCTCCCTGAGGTTGCGGCGCCTGCCCCGACCTGGAGTTGGAAAACTCTGTTCTGTTGGAACGGCTGAGTTTAGGCAGACAAAATGTCGTGGTTTGCCTGAAATTGTTACGCAAATAATGAAATACTGTTTGCTGCTTTGCTCTGCTCACCCAGAAAAATTGCAAGGGGGGGTTGGTTTCCTTCCACAAAATGCCCAGCTCTTCATAGCTGTCCCTAAATGAGGATTTAAATCCTGCTGGAAATGACTGAGCCACCAGAGAAGTCTCAGGATCACAGAGTAAGCTGAGCTGGAAGGGACCCAGAGGATCACGGAGTCCAGCTCCTGGCCCTGCACAGATCCATCCCTGAGAGCTTGAGTGTGTTGTCCAAAAGCTCCTTGGGCTATGTCAATGCAGCTCAGCTGAGTATTCCCAACCTGGATATTCCACCTCGGTCTCAGTGCCAGCCTTGGTCTGTCTTCTGGGACAGGGAGGAGAAAAATTTGTTGTCCTCTTCTATTTTATTCTAAAGACCTCCTGTCTTCAGAATAAAATAATGAAAGAGATTCACTGCTCACTCCGTGTACTACAAGGAACAGTTACAGCCAGCAGATAATGGATGTTCCTTATTTCCCTGCCCCAAAATCCAGACTTTCCTCTGGCCCAAACAATGAGGGAAATGAACATCCGGGAGGGAATTACTCTGCTAAGTCATGGTTGTAATAAAAGTAACAAAATGTCTCTGCCTAGATTGCCTCTGACTACGGAACCGATGATTCCATCACCTCCCTGCTGAACAAGATGGATCTTTTCCTGCTGCCGGTCGCCAACCCCGATGGATTTGTGTACACTCACACCTCGGTGGGTCAGCTCTCTGAGCTCAGTGGGATTCCTGGCTCTTCCAAGGAAATAATCAACATGAGGGAAGTGGGCTCTGAAAGTCTCAATGCTGCGAGAGGAGTTACCAAAGAGTTGGGCGAAAATCCTCATTGCTTGTCTAACCCATCCTAACCCCCTGTAAATACCCCGGCTTTAGTAAATACATTTGATTTTCGACCCTTGGCCCATCCTGCCAGTCCAAAATACTCTTGGGATCGTGCCTAGGATCAATCCCTCGTGGATGGCAGCTCTTCCTGGGAGCAGTTTTGGTGCCAGCACCCAGATGTGCCCCCTTTTGAAGGGCTTCTCTGTTGCAGAATCGCATGTGGAGGAAAACCCGCTCCAGGATTCCCGGCAGCATTTGCGTCGGAGTTGATCCCAACAGGAACTGGGATGCAGGTTTTGGAGGTAGGGATATCAAGCTCCTGGGTTTTGGATCCTGTTACACAGAACCAGCAGCTGCCTTTATAAAGGGGATTCATCACCTGGAGCACAGGATGTGGCAGCGTCATGGAATCACAGAATGTCTTGGGTTGGAAGGACCCAAACTATTATTTAGTTCCACCCTCTGCCACGGGCAAGGACATCTTGTGCTATCCCAGGTTGTTCCAAGCCCCATCCAACCACAGAATACCCCCAGGAATGTGGATTCCTGGGTTTCTGGTCAACCTGGAACGGGTTGCATCATCTGAAAGTACATCCCTTGAACGTTCACACTCTGTCGCTGCTGTTTGAGCTTTTATCAGCGTTGAAGGCCTTGCTTTGGCTGCAGCCCTGTCCTCAGGAAAGCTCAGCTTTGTGTGGGTCTGCCCTGACCTCCCAGGAATTCCACTCCTCACAGGTCTGTTCCCTCCTTGCACCACCAGGTCCTGGAGCCAGTAAAAATCCCTGCTCCGACTCCTACCACGGGCCCAGCGCCAACTCCGAGGTGGAAGTGAGATCTGTTGTGGACTTCATCAAGAATCACGGAAACTTCAAGGCCTTCCTGACCCTCCACAGTTATTCCCAGCTCCTGATGTACCCGTATGGATACAAGTGCACCAGGCCAGACAACTATGCCGAGCTGGTGAGACAGAAGGACTTGGCTTTACCTTCTTCTCTTCTGTCCAGCTGCCTTTCTGTACTTGCCGTGCTCTGCCTTAACCACAGCATCGCAGCTGGAATAAAATCTCTGGGGCCATGTGGATCTCAGAACCATAATTCCAATGGGAAAGGCCCCTGCTCTAACCCTGTGCTGAAAGGGCTTTGGAATCGGAGCCAGTCTCAGTCTGAGCTTGGATTAATAGTTTTGATATTTCCAAAGAAGGATTCCACAGCTTTTTCAAGCTCATCCCAAAGTTTCCCACATCTCATGGGGGTTTTGTTTTGTCCTAATACCTAAGTGCAGTTCCCCCCTGGCAGTTTGTTGCCTTTTTCCCCTCATTCCCAAAGAACCCAGCTCTGTTTTCCCTCCGACCCCCATGACGCAGTTGAAGTGAGCACAGAGTTGACCTTGGAGTATTGGAAGATCCCAACCGCTTTGGGAATTCCTGGTATCTCTTGAGCCTTCCCTTGACGAGCCAGTGAGAGAAACACCGGCTGAACCCTTACAGACCCTGCTGGAGGTTGACTCACCTGCAGTGGCGCCTCCCACAAATGCTGTGGAAGCTGCGGCTGCCGTTGGTGTGAATCATCCCCGAAGAAGTTTGGAGATTTCTGGTGAAATCCCGGTGTTTAATCTCAGGAAGCGTGACTGACTTTCCCTTCATCTTCTCCCCTCCAGGAATCTCTGGGAAGAGCTGCCGCCAATTCCATCCGCTCCCTCTATGGCACCACCTTTCAAGTGGGCACCATTTGCAAAACCATCTGTGAGTATTTGGCCGCTCTCGGAGCTTTTTTAGCCCCGGGACACCGATCCCTGTCCTCCCCACGGGGTCTGTCCCTCGTGGAACCAGCTCCTTGTGCAGTGACACCACCGGTCACACATCGCACCGGAGCGTTCCCAGCCAAACCTTGTCCTCATCCCCCAAAATACAAACAGCAGGACAGCAGCACTCCACCATTCCTCTGCTCCCCAAAATACAGCAGGACAACACAACTCCACCGTTCCTCTGCTCCCCAAAATACAAAGGGCGGGACAACACAACTCCGCCATTCCTCTGCTCCCCAAAAATACAAACAGCAGGACAACACAACTCCACCATTCCTCTGCTCCCCAAAAACACAAACAGCAGGACAACACAACTCCACCAAAATACAAACAGCAGGACAACACAACTCCACCATTCCTCTTGCTCCCCAAAAATACAAATGGCAGGACGACACAACTCCACCGTTCCTCTGCTCCCCAAAAATACAAACGGCAGGACGACACAACTCCACCATTCCTCTGCTCCCCAAAATACAGCAGGACAACACAACTCCACCATTCCCTCTGCTCCCCAAAAATACAAATGGCAGGACAATGCAACTCCGCCATTCCTCTGCTCCCCAAAAATACAGCAGAACAACACAACTCCACCATTCCTCTGCTCCGCAAAATACAAACAGCAGGACAACACAACTTCATCATTTCTCTGCTCCCCAAAATACAGCAGAACAACACAACTCCACCATTCCTCTGCTCCCCAAAATACAGCAGGACAACACAACTCCACCATTCCCTCTGCTCCCCAAAAATACAAATGGCAGGACAATGCAACTCCGCCATTCCTCTGCTCCGCAAAATACAAACAGCAGGACAACACAACTCCATCATTTCTCTGCTCCCCAAAATACAGCAGAACAACACAACTCCACCATTCCTCTGCTCCCCAAAATACAAACAGCAGGACAACACAACTCCACCGTTCCTCTGCTCCCCAAAAATACAAACGGCAGGATGACACAACTCCACCATTCCTCTGCTCCCCAAAATACAGCAGAACAACACAACTCCACCGTTCCTCTGCTCCCCAAAATACAAACAGCAGGACAACACAACTCCACCATTCCTCTGCTCCCCAAAATACAAACAGCAGGATGACACAACTCCACCAAAATACAACCAGCAGGACAACACAACTCCACCATCCCTCTGCTCCCCCCTCTGGATCATCTCCCTTTCCCTTGCAGACCAAGCCAGCGGAGGCAGCATTGACTGGAGCTACGACAACGGGATCAAATATTCCTTTGCCTTCGAGCTGAGGGACACTGGGCGCTACGGCTTCCTGCTGCCCGCCAACCAGATCATCCCTGCTGCCAAGGAGACCTGGCTGGGCCTGAAGAAAATCATGGAGCACGTGAGGGACAAGTCTGCCTGAGAGCTGGGCCGGGAGTCAGCTCTGCAGCTCTCAAACGCTCCGTGTGCTGTGATGGCTGGAATGATGAAAATGGCTGAATAAAACCCCCCGCGGTGTTTGATCCGTGTCCTGTTCCTTGTGTGTGACAAGTCCCTGAGGAGATGTGGGGACACAGCCCTCCCTGCCCACACACCCTGTCCTGGGTGGACACCTCCCGCTATCCCAGCGTGTTCCAAGCCCCAGTATCCAACCTGGCCTTGGACATTCCAGGGATTCTCTGGCAATTCCAGCCCAGGCAGGAATTCCTGATTCCCAAGATCCCATCCAGCGCTGCCCTCTGGCACTGGGAGCCATTCCCTGTGTCCTGTCCCTCCAGGCCTTGTCCCCAGCCCCTCTGCAGCTCTCCTGGAGCCCCTTTGGAATGTTCTGGAAGCTCTCCCCGGAGCCTCTTCCTCTCCAGGGTGAAGGGGCTGGTGCAGAGGGCCTGGTGTTAACCAGCATAATCCAGGTTATGGAACTGATTAAAGGAATTTAATTTCCCTTAACGAGCCTCAGGACCCTGCCAGGCCCTTGATCACTGTCCTCAGATCTACACCCCTGCATATTTGGCTGCTCCCTCCCACACCTTCCCAGTGGACGTGGTTGGAATGGAAGATGGAGATGGGAGGACACCTCCCCTGATCCAGCACCCAGCCCCTCGTTCCCTCGTTCATCCTGCGGATTTCTTGGGGATTAAGAGCAGGGAGCTCAGGAGGCCCTGAAAGATCAGCGATTAGCGGTGGTTGCTGCTGCTGCTGTGGTGATTATCAAGTCTAACAGGTTTATCTTGGTGTCTTGTGACCCCCCCAGCAGCTGGTGAGTTACTCACCCTCGGGAGCCTGGCAGGAGAGCAAACAGCGCTGATGCGGCCGATAAAACCCCGGAGCTGTTGGAAGGGAACAGGGAAGGCAGCTGGAAGTACCCCAGGGGGCTGGATTTGGGTTAAAAGCAGCTGTTTTGGAGAGCAAACCCACATTTGGGGCAGCCACGTGGCTCTGGCCCCTCTGCTCACAGCCTTATCCAGTGGCATCTGCCTCCTAAACCGACCCAGCCTTCCAAAATCCCATCCCGTGCCCGGTGATTAAAAACCAGTGATGGCAAATCCCAGGGACAGGACACACAGCTGGACCTGGATGAGCTCTTGTCCCCAGAGCAGGAACTGCAGAGCCTGAGGAGCCTGGGCTGGGGATGTGGAGCTGTGGCCTTGTCCTGGCTTGGAGGCTCATTCCAACCATCCAGGGCTTGAGGCCGCCTGTCCCCTCCTGTTTAAGTGCCTGGCGTGAGGGGAGCTCATCCAGGTCTGGAGCCCTGACTGCAGAGGGATCCGGAGCTGGAGCAGTGGATATCACCCAGAGGAACAGAGGGTGTGTGCCGTGGGACGGAGATCACCAGGTGTGGGGTGACTAACAGGGACCTTCCCATCCCAAGGAAGGAGATTACTGAGGGAACAGAGCCACGAGAGTGATGGGAGAGACAGCGAGAGCTGGGAGGAGGGAGAGCCAGGAGAGACATCAGGAGATTCATTTCACCAGGAGGAGAAGCAGCAGGACCTGGTGTTGGTGGGGCCGTGCAGCCTCCACCTCTGGAGGCCTCCAAGATCCAACGAGAAGGGACCTGGTGGATCCCCAGAGCTGACCACGCTTCATCCAGGTGTCGAACACAGACCTCCTGTGGTCCCTTCCCACCTCGAGGAGGATCCCGGAACCACCTCACCGGCCGTTCTGCGCCGCAGAGCCCAGCACCTTCCTCCTGCCCTCGGTGCAGCCAGAATCCCCTGGATTTAATGGAGAAAAACGCGGACAGAGGACGTCAGCTGTACAAACCTGCCCTGGGAGGTGCCTGCCAGCCTGGGAACACGGCCCAGGAACTCGGAGCATCCTTGATGAGCGCGGTGGGAGCTCGGGGGCAGCGCAGATAAGGCCCAACAAAGGCCCTGCTGTAACCTGCGGAACAAAGGCGCTGCTTTAACTGGGGAACAAAGGCACCTCTGACAAACTGACCTCCTGGGATAGCCCCGGTCGGTGACAGCTGCTCCAGAGCCGCTGCTGACACCGAAAACATGAAAATAATTCATTTTCTACCCAAAAATGAGCCTTCCTGTCTGAGCATTGCCCCGGGTGAACGTCCCTGTGCGCCTCCGAGCTCCACGACTTCCATCGGCTTTGAAGCGGGATTTCATTTCATTTCATTTCATTTCATTTCATTTCATTTCATTTCATTTCATTTCATCCGCCAAGCTCCTGGGAATGGCCTGATGAACAATTTGAATAATATGTTTTACATTTTTTTTATATATCCGTGTGTGCGTGCTTAAACGGATTGATCACGAATAAGCCCACGCTTAAATGCTCGCTTTTTCTGCGAGTTAACCTCGCAGTGGCTTGCCCTTGCACAGGCATTACTAATCGTAATTATGATTGACTTACTCATTGCAAGGCGTCGTGAAGAAATTCACGGAAACAAAGAGCTGTTGCCTGGTGGTTTTGGGGCTCCTGTGACCGCATCCCCACGCCCGTGGGTTGGGAGCCCGCCCGTGCCCAGGGCAGCTCCGAGCTGGGAGCACGGACGCATCACCCAGGACGCGCTCGCCGAGGGAGACGTTATCAGATCCTCCCTAATTTGGCTGCTCTCGTGTTGACTTTGCCAAATAAAGCAAACATTTGGGCTCGCGGGAGCCCTTCCTGCCTGCTCTGTTTGTCGCCGCCGACGCCGCGGGGACGGCGGATGCGGCCCCGCTGAGGAGCTCCGGGAGGGGGTTCTGTCCGTCCTCGGGGCCGCGGTCCTGCTCCCGCCCGTCATGGAGAGCTTCCTGGTTTTCCTCGCCGTCCTGGGGGTCACCAGCACCGAGCAGCTCTTTGTGGGGTGAGTCCTGCCGGAGCAGGGGGCGGTGGGACACCACGGCTGGGATGGGGATCCAGGTGAGAGAGGCTCATCCCCACCACTTCGGGGTCGGCCGGAAGGGTGACATCCCAAAGGATGGAAATCCGACAGGGGTTTTCTTTTTTCCCCAGCTTAGGAAAGATCTGGTCTCGGCACAGGTTTGGAGGGAGGTTTGGAGGGTGCAGTGGGTGGAAATTAGGGAATGCCGAACCCTGAGGGCGCCGCTCCGAGCTTTGCCGGGGCGTAGAATCCCAGAGGATCAAGGGATGATGTGCGTGGCTCAAACACGACGGCTGTGGAGCCATCCGAGGGTTGTCGGGAATAAAACCCAAGGATTGCTGGGAATGGCCAAGGATTTCGGGGAATAACACGCCATGGGAAAGAACAAGATGTGGCTGGAGAAGGGAGGGCAGCACTTTTCCAGGACAAACATCCTGGTCGCAGCTCCCGGAGATAAGAACAGCGCAGTGCAGTGCAGGAATGAGGCTGAGAAGGGGGGGATGGAATGTAGGGGGGTGGTTCAAGGATAACCCCGAATTCCCAAAGCCTCCAACCCATTTCCAGAAAGGCCTGAACGAATGGGCTGGCAATGAGCAGTAACTTGTAGAGAAAGTGGGGATTCCGTGTTCAGAGTCGGGAAAAACCTATCCGTAAAAACGTTCCCCCGGGATGGTGGTCGTCCCACCAGCTGGAGCCAGAGCTGGTGAGCTCCTGACCAGGGACAGGACCCAGGGAAGGGATGGAGCTGTGCCAGGGGGGGTTTAGGTTGGATATCTGGAAAGGTTCCTCATCCAGGGGATGCTGGGCTCCCCAGGGAATGGTCACATTCCCGAGGCTGCCAGAGCTCCAGGGTCGTTTGGACAACGCTCTCAAGGACAGGGTGGGATGGCTGGGGCGTCTGGGCAGAGCCTGGAGTTGGATTTGATCCCACATCCAGCTCGGGATATTCCGAGACGTGACCGACCCATCTTCCTTCCTGCTTCGCTTCCTCCTCGGCCGCGATGCCGTGGTTGAGGGATCCGTCCAGGATCTCCTCCAGGCACGGGCCAAGGGAATGTCAGGGCTGCTCCCTGGTGTTGGAAAAATCAAAAGGATTTAATGCCTGCCTGAGTCCCCCGGGCACGGATCGGCAAATGGAAATCGTTATCACGCCGGGGGAGGCGGCGAAACTGATAAATGAGGAGATAAGAGGAGGAAAGGCACGAAAGGGGAAAGGTGAAGGAATTTTGGGAGCGGCTGTGGAGGTAAAGGATTGACCCGAGGTGGGAAAACATCTCTCCCACAGAACATTTCCTCCTCTCCAGGGGCTGTGCCTGTCCTTGGGAAGCCCAGCCAGGCTGGATTGGGACCTCTGCTAGGGAATATAGAACATGTGAGATGTTCCCCGACAATTTGGGAGCTGCTCAAACAAGGCTGGAGATCATCTCAGGCTCCCCAGCACTTGCTCTTTCCCCATCATGGCTGCTCCAAACCCACATTGTTTTTTCCCTCTCGACACCAATTGATGAGTTTTCCAACGCTCTGAGCTGGTGTGGAGCCTCCCCAGCCTCCCCCCAGCCCTGTGACCCCTCTGCCTCCCTGCAGGGACCAGGTCCTGCGCGTCACGGCCAGGAACGAGGAGCAGATCGCCCTGCTCAGGCTGCTGGGCGAGCAGGAGGAGCTGCAGGTGAGCTCTGAGGGGTCCTGAGCACCCTCCTGATGAAGCCAGGGCTCCCTCCTTCTTTTGCCATCCCATCCAATTTTCCAGCTTTTGGAGATGTGTCATTTAGAACCACATAAATATGAATTTAATCCGAGGCTCCTCCAGCTCAGAGCTTCTGTTTCGGATGAACTGGGAGCATCCCACAAACACTCAAACAACTTGGGCTGAAACATTTCTGTGGGTCCCTATCCAGACATCCATCTGTGGCCCAAAATTTATCCAAAAATCCTTTTTTTAGATCCTTCATGGAAGCTCCTGTGAGACCTCTGGAGGTGCTGGGGAGCTCAGTGGATGAGCACCGGCACAGGAGGGGGCCGAGTTCTCCCTTTCAGCTCAGCTTCTTCTCCCCAGGTGGACTTTTGGCGTCACCCCAGCATCCCCGACCACCCCGTGGACCTGCGGGTGCCCTTCCCCAACCTCCAAGGAGTCAAAAAACTCCTGGATTTCCGTAATTTTTCCTACAGCATCATGATCGAGGACGTGCAGGTAACGGGTGTGATGGGAACAGGACGAGCTCCTGCGGCTCAGCCCTGAGAGAAAGTCCAAAAAGTTGGAAGTCAGGAGACGGAAGAAAAGTCCAAACCCTGTTCCTCCCACCCTTTTTGATCTTGGTTTTTGTTTTTGGTTTTTTTTGGGGGGGGAGGAGTTTGGTTTATTTTTTGCCTCCTAACCAGGAATTACTGGATGAAGAAAAGGAAAGCATGAGGAGGTCTAGGAGGGTAAAGAGAAGCTCCAGGACGTTCGATTTCGCCTCCTACCACACGATAGACGAGGTACCTTTCTCTGCAGAGCGATGGCTTTGTCCTGCTTGGGGTCACACTGGGGTGACGGTCGCGGTGAAGTTCTTGGGGACAGCTGAGACCTCCCTGGGGCACCTTTCTCCTCCTTGGAGGGGCTTTTAGCTGAGATGGGAGACTGGGAAACCTTCCACGTCCAGCGTGGGCACTCCTGGGATCTCCCAGCCTGTGGAAGACATTTTCAGCTTCACTGTGGGGGTGCTTGGAGCCCAGTTTGGGACTGGTGGAGGGGCTGTGATGGTGTTAGGAGGATCTCAGAGCTTTTCCCCTCACCGTTCCTTCTGCTTTTCCCAAAACCTTGTGATGTGCCTTTCCCTGCTCACACGAGGTCTTCCCCAGGGGAGTCCCAGCTCTCCAAGGAAGCACCAGATCTTCCCCAGGGAAGCTCTGCCTGTTGCATCCAGTGCTGGATGCCCTCAAAACCCAGAGGTGAGAACCAGGCTGAGCCCCGTGACCCGGCAGCTCCTCTTTCCAGATCTACGACTGGATGGACGTCCTGGTGGAGGATCATCCCAAGCTGGTCAGCAAGATCCAGATCGGGCAGAGCTACGAGAACCGGCCCCTGTACGTGCTGAAGGTGGGTCCCGGGGCGGCCTCAGGAGGAGAAGCTGTGCCAAGGGAGGCTCAGGGTGGACATCAGCAGGAATTTCTCCATGGAAAGGGTGGTCAGGCCTTGGAAAGGGTTTCCCGGGGAGGTTTGGGGTCCCCATTCCTGGATGTGTCCGAGGAACGCCTGGATGTGGCGCTCAGTGCACTCAGGGATGGGGCACAGGTTGGGTTCCATGATCCCGGGGGGTTTTTCCGACCTCAACCATCCCGCACAGTTCAGCACCGGGGGATCGAACCGTCCGGCCGTCTGGCTGGACACCGGCATCCACTCGCGGGAATGGATCACCCAAGCCACCGGCGTCTGGACGGCCAACAAGGTGACCTTGGCATCACCTGGGATGCGGGACCCCCAATTCCCACCCTGCATCCCTCCCATCCCCTCGTCTCCGAGGGGCACCGGGGCAGCTCCTGCTCCTCTCTGCGCACAGATCGCCCAGGAATACGGGCAGAACCCCTCTGTCACGGCCGTCCTGGACAGCATGGACATCTTCCTGGAGATTGTCACCAACCCCGACGGCTTTGCCTTCACCCACAGCTCCGTGAGTGCGGGGACGCCGCGGGGGGGATCTTGTCCCGAGTGCTGTCCCCGACCAGGGCTGCCCGTGTTTTTTGGGTGGGGAGGGATGTTCCTCCCCGTGTGGGATGGCGAGTGGAGATCCCTGGAGATGCTTGGGCAGGGGTTGGGATTCACATCCCTGTTCCAGTCTCCGTGTGCTCCTAGAACCGCCTGTGGCGCAAGACCAGGTCCGTCAACGCTGGATCCCGCTGCGTCGGAGTGGATCCCAACCGAAATTGGGACGCTGGGTTTGGAGGTGAGGCCTCGGCCGCCCCACGCCGGGCGTCATTTGTGCCTCAAAACATCAAAGCTTTCTGCTAGAGCGGAGAAAGCCAGGGATGGAAACCCTTCCTGAGGGATCCTCTCTGGATCTCCTCCTCTCCCTGCTCCAGGTGCCGGCTCCAGCAGCAATCCCTGCTCCGAGACTTATCGTGGCCCTCACGCGCACTCCGAGAGGGAAGTGAGAGCCATCGTGGATTTCATCCGCGCCCACGGGAAGGTGAAATCCGTCATCTCCATCCACAGCTACTCCCAGATGCTGCTCTTCCCCTACGGGTACAGGAGGGCGCCCGCACCCGACCACCAGGAAATGGTGAGATGGCCCCGAAACGTGGGGCTGTGACCCCCTGGAAAAGTCAGGCGGAGCATCCCGGGAGCTTCCCTGCTCCTCCCGTTAGACACAACCCGAATATCGAACCCCTGCAGCTGGGTCCTGAGATGGACCTCAAACAGCAAAAATTCGGGGTTTTTGGGAAAACCTAGAGCAGGAGGGATGGGGAATGAGGGGCTTTAGATCCCCTTGCTCCTCGATCCCACCGCTTTTGGTGGTTCCTTTGCAGACTGAGGTGGCCAAGAAGGCCGTGAGCGACTTGGCCGCTGTGTTCGGGACAAAATACACCTACGGCAGCATCGCCAACACCATCTGTGAGTGTCCCTCCCTCATCCCGCAGCAAATCCCTCGGGAACGCGCTCCCAGCTGGGCTCCTCTCCCTGCAGACATGGCAGGAGGCACCACCATCGACTGGGCCTATGACAACGGGGTCAAATATTCCTTCACCTTGGAGCTGAGGGACTCGGGGCGCTACGGATTCCTCCTGCCCAGCTCCCAGATCGTCCCCACCGCCACCGAGACGTGGCCGGCGCTCCTGGACATCATGGTCCACGTCCTGGAGCATCCCTACTGACCCCAGCACCTCCCACAGCATTCCATCCTCTCAATAAATCCTCATGGAGATTCAGCGCTTTCGGGCACCCTCGTTTTTTTTTTTTTGTCGTGCTAAACTCCAGAAAAAGGGTGGAAAAGGACTCCCAGCCCTGCAGGTGTCGATTTTCCCCTCGTGACTTTGGCTCAAAATCTCTGTCCTCCGGGGGCTTTGGCATCCTTTGGAGCCAACAGCCAGCATGGGAGGAGATGGGTTTTTTTGGGCAACCAGCCCCACATTTGTGGGGTTTTTTTGGCAGTTTTGTTTCATCGTCCTTTCCCAGGGGGCTGCAAGGAGGGGCATGGGGCGCCCTCAGGGCCATCGCTGCCTGCAAGGTGCTGCCAGGCATTTGCTGTTTATTTTTGGCTCCTGGGACAACGGTCACCTGCTCTGACCTCTGTCCTGGGCCAAGCTTTACGCCGCTTCAGCCGGATTTTAAACCGCTGTGGTTCAGGGATGCAGCTCACCGAGGCCACAGTGAAAATCTGCGTTTCGCGCGTTCTCAACCCGAACCCATCCTTCCCCTCCCCTCAGCCGGCGCTGGGGGCTGTGGGATTTTGGCACCTCCCGGTCTCACCTTGCCGGCAGCTGGCTCACCACGGTCCCAATTCCTGGAACAGATTTGGCCGGGACTGGATGGCGATGACGGGGCCTGACCTTGGCTGGCGGCAGCCAGAGCCTTCCCAGGGCTCTGGGAAAAGGGACAGCTGGAGGGGCTGGGCTGGGGCCACCACGCCATGGGATTTAAGAGGCGCCGGGGCGCTGTTGGGATGCGAGACCGGCTCTCCCTGCTGACCATGAGGCTCCCCGTGCTCCTGGCTGCCCTGGTGGCAGTGGCCGCCTGCACCGAGACCTTCGTCGGGTAGGGGGGCCGGGATGGGGGACGGTGGCACCGCGTGGGGCAGAAGGAGATGGTTCAACCCCGAGGGAGCGCAGGGAAAAGGCTCAGGGGAAACCCCCGGAACGGTGGGGATGGATGGGGTGGGGTTAGGCTGGACTAACGGGGCCGGAGCTCGTCCCACACCCCCGGCACCCCCTGACCCCACAGGCACCAGGTGCTGCGCGTCGTCCCCCGGAGCGATGAGGAGCTGCAGAAGGTGCAGGAGCTGCAGGACCTGGAGCATCTGCAGGTACTGGGTGTGGAGGTGGATTTTGGGGACACCCCCCCGGCCCACGGCCGTTGTTTTACACCCCGCCAAGAAAAGCATGGACGGGGTTGGATGTGGGATTACGGGAAGCGAGCCAGGCCGGTGCTGGGGGGTGCATCCCGAGGCAGGATCTGAGCCCTCATCTCTGTTTTTTCCCCCCCATCCAGCTGGATTTCTGGCTGGCTCCCCGCAGGCTCGGACTCCCCGTCGACATCCGCGTGCCCTTCCCCAGCCTGCAGGCGGTCAAAGCCCACCTGGAGGCGGGCGGGGTCTCCTATTCCATCATGATCGAGGATGTGCAGGTCAGCGGTGCCGCAGGGGAGTGGGGCAGAGGTGGGATCCCGTCCAGTGGGAACGAGGCTCATTCTGTCCCACCCCACAGGCCCTGCTGGATGAAGAGCAGACGGAGATGCTCCGCAGCAGCCGCCAGCTGCCACTCAGCACCGAAACCTTCAACTACGAGGCTTACCACACCATAGACGAGGTGGGGAAGCACGAAATTTGAGGCGTTTTGGGGGAAAAGGTTTGCTCTTGGGCAGGGGGCGAGCTTGGGAGTGACCCCCACATCCCTTGTCGTTCCCAGATCTACAATTTCATGGACATGCTGGTGGCCGAGAACCCCAACCTGGTGAGCAAGCTGGAGATCGGCCGCTCGACCGAGAACCGTCCCCTCTACGTGCTCAAGGTGAGGGTTTGGGGGTCGTGATCCAGAGGGGAAAGCGGTGACAGGGCCAACGCCAATCCTCCCTCTCTGCTCTCCCAGTTCAGCACGGGGGGCACGAACCGCCCGGCCGTGTGGATCGACACCGGGATCCACTCCCGCGAGTGGGTGACACAGGCCAGCGGCGTCTGGTTCGCCAAGAAGGTACTGACGCGTCCCAAAAGGTCCTCGGGAGCCGTGGGATCCGGGTGGGTGATCCCACAGGGAGGACAAGCAGCCCCAAACCTCCATCCCTCTCTAGATTGTCCAGGATCACGCCAATAACGAAGGCGTGGCCTCCATCCTGGAGACGATGGACATCTTCCTGGAGATTGTCACCAACCCGGACGGCTTTGCCTTCACCCAGACCAAGGTACTGCCTCGCCTTTCCTCTCCCTGCTTCCTACAGGACGGGGCTTGGGGGGGCAGGATTTGGGGAGTTCCACATCCCTGAGAGGGCAAAGCCTCCTCCTCCACGTTTCCACGGGATGGGAAGGGGACCGGCGCGAGTTGTGGAGCTTCAGCCCCGCGCACCGGCTGAGGCGGCTCTGCCCTTCCAGAACCGCTTGTGGCGCAAGACCAGGTCCAAGCACTCGGGCTCCATCTGCATCGGAGTGGACCCCAACCGCAACTGGGACGCAGGTTTTGGAGGTCAGAGCCGTCCCCTTGTCCCTGCGGAGGCTCCAAAGCTGTTTCTGGCTCATGGGTGACCCCTGGGGAAGAGGTGGGGTTTGCTCTCCGTGGCAGAGCCGAGGGTTTGGGCCCCCCAGTGACAAATGAGAGTCGCCATACAAATGGAGGAGCCCCGGGAGCATTCCTTGATCACCACCAAGGAACCGAGGGGGTGGGAAAACCTCTTGGGCTTGGAAAACCCCCGAATCCCCACCGCGTTCTCACCATCCTCTCCCTCCGCAGAGGCCGGCGCCAGCGGAAACCCCTGCACGGAGACGTACCACGGACCCTACCCCAACTCGGAGCCCGAGGTGAAATCCATCGTGGACTTTGTGAAGAGCCACGGCAACATCAAGGCTTTTGTCTCCATCCACAGCTATTCCCAGCTCCTGCTCTATCCCTACGGCTACACCAGCACCCCGGTGCCGGACCAGCAGGAGCTGGTGAGGCACACGTGGTTCGGAGGGTTGGGATGGGGTGGAGCTCTTCTGCTGCTCCAAGGAGGAGCCACATCTTTCCTGCATCCGTTGGGAAGCCGGAAGGAGCTTTGGCACCCGGAAAAAAAGGTGGATCGCGCAGGTTTTCCTCCCTTTGTTTGGCTCATCTTTCCCCCTTCCCTGTATTCCCAGCATGAGGTTTCTGCCAAGGCCGTGGCAGCTCTGTCCTCCCTGTACGGCACCAAGTACAAGTATGGCAGCATCATCACCACCATCTGTAAGTGCTGGGGCAGCCCCAAAATCCCCCAAATCGTCCCTCAACCGGCCAAATATCCCGTGGAATTCCCTTACAAAGCCACAGAGCCTCTGAATCCCCCCCCCCCCCCCTTTTTCCCTCCCTCAGACAGAGCCAGCGGAGGAACCATCGACTGGACCTACAACCAGGGGATTAAATATTCCTTCACCTTCGAGCTGCGGGACACCGGGCGCTACGGATTCCTGCTGCCCGCCAAGCAGATCGTTCCCACCGCCCAGGAGACCTGGCTGGGCCTGAAGGTCATCATGGAGCACGCTCGGGACAACCTTTACTGAGCTGGGATCGGGGCTGGAGCAGCTGGAGAAGGGGGAAGAAGGCAATGAATCAATAAATAAATGGGAAGCAGAATGAGAAGAGCCCGCGGTTGTTTTCCCTTTTTCCCAAACCGGGTGGAAAAGCCCTTTTGGAGCTGGAGGTGGTGCCAGCACAAACAGGGCGTGCCGGGCCGCTGGCCTGGAAAAGGAATCGATGGAAAGGGCAGGGAAATAGCACGAACAAAAAGGAAGGGAGGAGGTGAGGTGGTTTTCCCTTTGCTCTGGCAGAGGAGGGAAAGGGAATCGGGCTCTGGGACACGAGGTCGGCAGGATTTATTGGGGCTCCAGGAGAGCTGCAGAGGGGCTGGGGACAAGGCCTGGAGGGACAGGACACAGGGAATGGCTCCCAGTGCCAGGGGGCAGCGCTGGACGGGATCTTGGGAATCAGGAATTCCTGCCTGGGCTGGAATTGCCAGAGCAGCTGGGGCTGCTCCTGGATTGCTGGAAGTTTTCCAGGTCAGGCTGGACAGGGCTTGGAGCACCCCAGGATAGTGGAAGGTGTCCAGGAGTTGGGACTCGATGAGTTTTAAGGTCCCTTCCCACCCACACTTTTCTGTGTGATCCCTCCTCACCTGCTGCAATCCCTAGGGAATAGGGAGCTGAGCCCCTGTCCACTCCCAGCTTTTCCAAGCTCTCCAAGCTGCAAATAAATCACCCAAGCAGAAGCTGTAATTGACGTTTTATTAAATTAAACAATTAAACCTCTCAGCCTCTGCGGAGTTTGACTCCGCTCCGAACAACACCCAGAGTCCAAATCCACACAAATCCATCGAGGTGGTGGGAAAGTGCATCCAGTCTTCGCTTTGGTTCCTTGGATTTGGAGGAACTCAAACACCTTTTGAGAGTTTTGCCCCTTCCACCAGGAGGTTTTCATGCAGCACGGAGCAGCCAGGGATTCTGGATCTGTCTCCCACAGCTGGATAGCAAAATCAGGATTTTTAGCCAAAGCAACACTTCCAAGAGCTCACGGAGCTGGAAAAATCTACTCCCACAGCAGCAGGGCTTTATCAGACTGAACCTGCCAGTCCTGCAATCAGCACTGTCTCATTTCACACTCGGAGACACAACAAAAGACAAATGTGCTCAGGGATGCTGAGCCCTAAGCTGCCAAACTGGAAATCACGTGTCGTTCCTCCTACTTTTTGTCCTTTCACCAGAATTGTCCCAAAATCACCAGTGAGTTTTGGGATGCGTTGAAGATTTGTCTGCTTCAAAAAGGGGGGGGAAAACACTGAAGCCAAAAAATACACACAAACCCCACGAGACCGCGATAACCAAAGCGGGATCAGGCTCAGCAATGCCAGGTGGAAAAACCGGAGCGGAATTCCTCCAAAATCACCTCCAAACTGTCCCACAGGCGGCTCAGGGAAATCAGAGGATTCCCAGGTTATCCCGAAACGTCAGTTCAAGGAAAACTGTGCTACTCATTTTCCAGGAAACCTTCTCCCTGTTCAGTTCCAGATTCCAGGTCCTTGCTGGGTTTTAGGGAGCCTGGTGGGGCAGCAGCAGCAAATTCCCCTTCAGCCACCCTAAACCTTAAAGAAACTCCTAAAAAACCACTGGCAAAGGAGTCACTGGGGGAAAAAAAATTTCCAGTTCTTCTCCTCCAGCTGACTTTGAAAAAAACACAGCAATTCACAAAATGTCCACGAGCAAGCACGACCGTCACGGCACCAACTGGGCAATAAAAACCACCTTTACTAGAAATACTTCTGTTCATTAGCATAATTTATTTTAAAAGAAACTAAAAAAAGAAAAAAAAAAAACCCCTTCCAGGATCTTCTCTCACTTTTGGCAAGTCGCTGAATGTTTTCGTCTCCGCTAAAAACACCAAAGTTTGTGCTCACAGGTGATTTGTGGCCCGTTCATCCTCACGGTTCCAGGCACAGCCTGGGAATGTTACGGACACAAATTCCTTCAGCTTCGTGGAATAGTTCCTACCGGTCCCAGCCTTTACTACCAGTTTGCTCCCTCCCCTACAAAACCAGTTGTCTCACCTCTGTCCTGCCCTGCGCCTCAAGTGATGCCATTCCTGCTCCTAGGAAACATTCCCAGCCTCACCCGAGCTGCCCGAATCTCAGCACGGCCGCTTATTCCCCGAGGATTCCTAAAAAACCACAAAAGGGGGCTGCAGCGCCGAGGATTCTCAAAACCTGGCTGCTCGTTTATTTCCACGGCCTTTTCTGGACGCTGGTCCTGCTGTGGGAGCTGCTGCTCAGCGATCTCACGGTGCTGGAAGGGCTGGGGTTGCTCCTCACGGATGAGAGCTTGGAATCGCGGCTGGAAACACCTCGGGCGAGGCGGCCTGCGGGAAGAACAACCCCGGATCAGAAAATCTGGCCCTTCACGAGTTGTGGCTGCCCCTGGGTGGGTCCTGGCAGGTTGGATGGGGCTTGGAGCAATCTGGGATAGGGGAAGATGGGATGGATGGAGCTTTAAGGTCTCTTCCCGCCCAACGACTTCACGATGAGGTTGCGACGCGCTCCGGAGTCTTACTGGCGGTGTCGGAAGGAACGTGCTCCTCGGCCAGGTAATGCTTCAACTTCTGCAGGTCATCCGCAGAAAACCTCCACTTGTTCTCGGCGCGCGCCGCTGGCGCCCTGGGAACGGTTTTCCTGCGGGCTGTTCCCGTGGGAGCCGTCACCTGGCAGGACACCGGGAGCGTGCCCGTGATCAGCCCCTCCGGGATCTTCTGGGCGAGGACCTTGAGGCCTGCAGGGACACGGAGAACCCGTTATCCCAGCTGGATGGGCCAGCAGGGAGCGGTCGGGAGGGATTGATGGAGCTGCTGAAGGTCCAGAAGGTTTGGATGGAGAAATGTGGGCAGCAGGAGAAGGGGGAATTCTGCCCCTCTGCCCTGCTCAGGGGAGATCCCACACGGAGTCCAGCTCTGGGGACAACAGCAGCAGGACCTGGAGCTGCTGGAGAGAATCCAGAGGAGCCCCTGAGTTCCCAGGGAGCCAGGCTGGGAGAGCCTGGAGAAGGGAAGGATCTAGGGAAAGCTTCCAGAACATTCCAGGGCCTGAAGGGGCTCCAGGAGAGCTGCAGAGGGGCTGGGGACAAGGCCTGGAGGGACAGGACACAGGGAATGGCTTCAGATTGGAAAAGGGGAGATTGGGGTGGGATCTTGGGAAGGAATTCCCACGGCAGCCGTGGCTGTCCCTGGATCCCTGGAATGTCCAAAGCCAGGTTGGATACTGGGGCTTGGAGCACCCCGGGACGGTGGAAGAGCTGGAACCGGACGATCCTTCCCTTTCCTACCAACCCACCCATCCCATGAGCCAGATCTCTCCCACCTCCAGCTCCCACACGCTGCTCCCCTCTCTCTCTCTCTCCTTTTCCCCAGGGGTTTTGGGGAGCTCCCCCTGCCCCACGCACCCCCGGATAACATGAAGAGGTTCTCGAAGCCCCTCTCGCACATGGTGGTGGCCGCCTGGCTCGCCAAGCGCTCGTCGTTGTCGTAGACGATGATGATTTTCCCGTGGGCGTTTTTCTGCCGTGGGGAATTGTTAAGGGGCCGCTGCAGAATTGAAGAGGGCATCGAAGGATTTTAGGACGGAAGAGACCCCGATAAATGGGATTGGAGAGGGGAAAGACTCCGCATTTGGCTCGCAAGCATCCAGCAGGAACGTTTTCCTCAGGGAATTCTCAGTGGATGAGGTTTGCCAGACACAGCTGAATTCCCACCGCATCCAGCCTTGCCTGAAGAGTGGGAACGGCCAACAGCCCCTCTGTTTACAACCTCCCCTCCCAATCAACAACCTGGGAAGGATCAGAATAATCCCACTTAACAATCCCCTGTCGGTCCCCAATCCCACCCAGGTGCCAAAGGATTTGACGGCTGCACCCCTGGAGCATCTCCAGCAGCAGGAGAGCAGTGCCCAGGTGTGGCTTGGCCTTCCAGCAGCCAAAATCCCAGGAAATGCCAAATCCAGGCAGCTCCCGGCAGAGTTCAGGAGGAGCCTTGAGGAAGCAGAATCCAGCATTTGATGGAGGCAGTGGAGCTGCAGCAGGGAACTCCACCTCCTGTCCCAGGTTGGTTTGGTTTTTGTAGATCCCTAATTTTGCTTGGATAAGCTCCAGCTGATTTTGGGAACCCCCACCATCTCCTCATGTTTCCATGTAAAGGATACATATTCCAGAATATCGTTTGTGTACGGATTCATGGTTCTGGATAACGTGGCAATGGGGTAGGAATGTGCTGCAGAAGGGAAAAAAGAGCGAAAAATCATTTGTGTGTGGATTCATGGTTCTGGATAACGTGGCAATGGGGTAGGAATGTGCTGCAGAAGGGAAAAAAGAAGGAAAAATCATTTGTATATGGATTCATGGTTCTGGATAACGTTGCAATGGGTAGGGAAGGGAAAAAAGAAGGAAAAATTATTTGTCTATGGATTCATGGCTCTAGACTCTTGCAATGTGCAGGAATGAGCTGCAGAAGGGAAAAAATGAGGGGAAAATAATCTGTATACAGATTCATGGTTCTAGACAATGTTGCAATGGGTAGGGAAGGGAAAAAAAGAGGGAAAAGTAGTTTGTGTGTGGATTCATGGTTCTGGATAACGTTGCAATGGGGTAGGAATGAGCTGCAGAAGGGGAAACAGGGAAAAATCATTTGTGTATGGATTCATGGTTCTGGATAATGTTGCAATGGGATGGGAACGAGCTGCAGAAGGGAAAAAATGAGGGAAAATCGTTTGTATATGGATTCATGGTTCTAGACAACGTTGCAATGTGTAGGGAAGGGAAAAAAGAAGGAAAAATTATTTGTCTATGGATTCATGGCTCTAGACTGTTGGAATGTGCAGGAATGAGCTGCAGAAGGGAAAAAAAGAGGGGAAAATCGTTTGTGTACGGATTCATGGCTCTAGACAATGTTGCAATGGGTAGGGAAGGGAAAAAAGAGGGAAAAATAGTTTGTATACGGATTCATGGTTCTGGATAGCGTTGCAGTGGGGTAGGAATGAGCTGCAGTAGGAAAAAAAAAGGAGAACAATAAACAGGAATGAGCTGCAGAAGGGGAAAAAAAGGGGAAAAGCTGTTTGTGTACAGATTCATGGCTCATGTTGCAATGGGTAGGGAAGGGAAAAAAGAGGGAAAAGTAGTTTGTGTATGGATTCATGGTTCTGGATAACGTGGCAATGGGGTAGGAACGAGCTGCAGAAGGGGAAAAAAAGAGGGAAAATCATTTGTCTATGGATTCATGGCTCTAGACTGTTGCAATGTGCAGGAATGAGCTGCAGAAGGGAAAAAAAGAGGGGAAAATCGTTTGTGTATGGATTCATGGTTCTAGACAATGTTGCAATGGGGTAGGAATGAGCTGCAGAAGGGAAAAAAGAGGAGAACAATGAACAGGAATGAGCTGCAGAAGGGGGAAAAAAAGAGGGAAAAATCGTTTGTGTACGGATTCATGGTTCTGGATAATGTTGCAGTGGGGTAGGAATGAGCTGTAGTAGGGAAAAAAGAGGGAAAATCATTTGTATATGGATTCATGGCTCTAGACTGTTGGAATGTGCAGGAATGAGCTGCAGAAGGGGGAAAAAAAGAGGGAAAAATCATTCGTATACAGATTCATGGCTCTGGATAATGTTGCAGTGGGGTAGGAATGAGCTGTAGTAGGGAAAAAAGAGGGAAAAGTAGTTTGTGTACAGATTCATGGTTCTGGATAGCGTTGCAGTGGGGTAGGAATGAGCTGCAGAAGGGAAAAAAGAAGGAAAAATCATTTGTATATGGATTCATGGTTCTGGATAACGTTGCAATGGGTAGGGAAGGGGAAAAAAGAAGGAAAAATTATTTGTGTATGGATTCATGGCTCTAGACTGTTGCAATGTGCAGGAATGAGCTGCAGAAGGTAAAAAAAGAGGGAAAAATGGTTTGTGTATGGATTCATGGCTCTAGACAATGTTGCAATGGGTAGGGAAGGGAAAAAAGAGGGAAAAATCGTTTGTATACGGATTCATGGTTCTGGATAGCGTTGCAGTGGGGTAGGAATGAGCTGCAGTAGGGAAAAAAAAGGAGAACAATGAACAGGAATGAGCTGCAGAAGGGGAAAAAAAGGGGAAAAGCTGTTTGTGTACAGTTTCATGGCTCATGTTGCAATGGGTAGGGAAGGGAAAAAAAAGGAAAAATCATTCATCTACAGATTCATGGTTCTGGACAACGTGGCAATGGGGTAGGAACAAGCTGCAGAAGGGGAAAAAAAAAAAAGAGGGAAAAATCATCCAGAGGCTGAACACCGAGAGCCTGGCATACAACAGCCTTGAGCACCCACTGAGTACGGGATCAGCTCAGCGCCCTCATCCCTTCCCAGGAAGCAGGGCTGTGCTGGAGGAGCACCGGGGACACGCAGGGGACGCCCTGCCGAGGGGACAGCCCCGCCCAGGTGCCCCTGGCTGCTCGCTCACCGCCCACGATGTGGCACTGCTCGTAGGCGTCGCGGTCCCGCACGTCCAGCAGCAGGAACGGGCAGTCGGGATAAGGCCTCTCCTTGGCCTGGGGATCCTCTTCCTTCGGGGAATCCTTCTCCACGTCCATCTCCCCAACCCCGCTGATCACACTGCCAAGGGAACGGGCGGGTTAAGGAAGGGTTTGGTGTCTCTCCATCAGCTCCGAGGCCGGGATGAAGTTTTCTCTTCCGGCAGCGCCCTGGGATCTCTTCGCTCGGTTGGAATTGTTCTCAACCCCGGAACGGTTTGGGTGGGAAGGATCTCATCCACCCAAGCCGTGGGTAAGGACACCTCCCACTGTCCCAGGCTGCTCCAAGCCCTGGGCACTTCCAGGGATCCAGGGGCAGCCACAGCTTCTCTGGGAATTCCATCCCAGCCTTCCCGATATCCCTGTGTCACTTTGAAGCCGTTCCCTCCGTATCCAGGCAAAACCAGGAATGCACGCGGCTGAGGCGACCAGAGCACTGTGCTGTCCCCAAAATTCTGGAATGTGAGGGCCCGGATGGAATCCCGCAAACACAATTCCTTGTCAGACCCATCACCGGGCGACAACAACGTTGCCTCCACCCACCCAAACCCATTCCAAGCGGGAATCCTGCCAAGCCCTAACAAACCCCGGCTTTAACGAGAAATACGAGCTAAAACCGCTCGGCAGAAATTTAAACCCAAATTTTAGCAGGGCTCAAAGGATCGTCTGATGTTGTCCTGCTCTTTTCAGCCTTCTGAGCTCGCACTTCTGTAGCGGAGTTTCTCACGGGTTGTAACACAAACACAGCGATTGTTTTCGCATTTCTCTCTGAGGAGGGACAACTGATGGATTTCTAATTTGAACAGTGATATGGAGAGGTGGCAACCTCATCCTCCAACCCCTGCTCGTTGTCCAGGATCAATACAAATCAAGGAGAAAGAAACTCTCTTCCTCTTTTTGCCCTGACTACAGACTGAGTATCGCTCTTCTCGTGCCCTCCAGCGCCAATCTGCTAAGACAGGAGGGAATAAATAAAAAAACCATCATTTCTGTGAGGCACCTCTGCAGCGTGGAGCGGTGGGATTCCCCTCCTCCCGAGTTGTTCAGGAACAGGATTGAGCTGGGTGTCCCCTCAGGGCTCCCCTTCCCGTTCGTCCCCGCTGCCGCGTCGTCACCTGCAGCATCTGGGGAGAGAAGAGGGCAGGAGGTGAAACGAGCAGGTTTTTAAGGGCAGTTTCTATTCCTGGGAAGAAAAGTGTGACAGCTTTATCCTCATCCTCTTAAGGAGAATTTACCCAGAGCTTCCTACTTAAAACAATAAAGAGCCAACGGATTTTTTTTTCTTTTTTCCGGGCTCAAGATGGCATTTGAAGAAGTGGAAAAAAAATGGAATTTTTGATGGGGATTGTGTTCCTACCCTTCTTTTTTTCAGGAGTGTTTCTATTCCCAGCCTGGATTTGCTGCAGGTGAAGTTTTATTTTCCTTCCTGATTAAGCAGAGCCCCCCCCAGCTCTTCCCCTTTGTCCCTTTTCCCACTTTTTCCTGCTCCTCTATCCCATTTTTCGGGGGGAGTTTTCTCCCCTTTCCCCACCTTGCAGCTTGTGCAGCTCCTCGTTTGTCACTTCCAAGGTTTCGTTGGACAGAGAGGCCACCTGGAGAACCTGCGGGGCACAAAAATCACAGATCAGAGACGCTGATCCCCGCGTGCACGGCAGGGATCAGCTCACGGAAAACGATCCAGAGTTAAAAAAATATCCCAAGGTTGCAGAACCCCACTCTTCAACATCTCCAGGTTTAATTTTCCCTTTCTTTCTCTCCTAACACAATTTGTTGGGGGTTTTTTTTTCCTAGTTTGAAGCAGGTTTTTTTGAACCAGCACCCCTCAGCTCTTGATTTCCTGACCAAATTTTCAAATTTTTTTTTTTTTAAATATTACGATTCACTGCTTTTAAATAAAATAATGCACAGGAAGCCTGGAAGTCCCATCTGCCCTCTTTTAAACCTGGGGTCAGGGAGGGCTCCAGACACAAAACTCAGATTTAGGTGCTGCTTCACGCAGCCTTTTTCTCCTGCAAGGTGCTCGAAGATCTTCTTCAAGCTAATGGACAAATAAAATAAGGAAGACATTTCAAAGATGGAGCCACCACAAACTTTGATCTGTAATTAAACGAAATATTTGCAGGAAGAAGCCAAGGCAGGGTAATTACGACTACAGCTAAACAGAATTTTAGAAGAATTAAGAGGAATTTTTTAGGAATTCCAAGGAAAAACGCTGCTCCTAAAAGGTTCTGGAGGCCGGAGAGGGATCTGTACGTACCAGCTGGGCAAAAGTTGTCACCTTCAGCCTTTTAAACAGCTCGTCCTTTCTATACCTGTAATCTTCAAAAACAAAACAAAGAGGATAAGGTAAATTTCCAGCTCATTCCCAGGGGTTTTGGGTTTTTTGTTTTTTTTAAGACACCAGGTCGTGGTTTAATTCCCAGCTCCTGCAGCCAGGCAGGAATTCGGGGCAGGTTTGTGCTGAAGGATGAGAGCAGCCAACCTGCAGAGTTTGGGAAATGCCAGTTATAAAAGGGAGAGTTTAATTAATGGCAGTTATAAAGGGAGAGTTTAATTAATACCAGTTATAAAGAGAGATTTTAATCAATACCAGTTGTAAAGAGGGATCTCGTCCAGTTATGATGAAGTGGAAGAGGCAGATTTAGCTGCTTTTAGACTCCAGTATGAATTTATGTTTTCCATGTGGCTGGGGCAGGAAGAAATTCAGGAATTTCTCCTTTCCCTGCTGTTCTTTGGAGCCCACTGGAGTCAAAAAACGCCTTAAAACCAAAAGATTCGTTTACCTGAATCTTTAATTTGTGTAAATTACGGCGGAATCAGAGCGCAGGGGATCGTGTCTTTGCAAATAACCAAGTTGAACCACGCAGGTTTCATCTTAACAATTAAAAAAAAAATAAAAATCCAAGATTTTATATTTTATCCGACAATTAAATTCTGATTCCTTCCATTTGCTGGCAGGGATCTCTGAGGGAAGGGATAACTGACGCAAGAAACTGGACTAATTGAGTCTTAATGGGTAATTAAGACAAAGGAACCGGACTAATTGAATCTTAATCCCGAAGACTCAGCTTAGGGAGGAAGAAAACTGAGCAGGGCTGTTGGCAAAGATCCAGAGATTCCCAAGAGAGCCGAGGTGGGAGCCTGATCCCATCCAGATCGCGGAGATGCAGAGCAAGGGAAGAAATAAAAAACCTCCCGGAGTGAAACAGAAGGTGTGAGGAGGAGAATGGGATGGGTATCAGCAGGAACATCTCGACATGGAAGAACCTGTCCTGGGGAAAAAAAAAGGAGCTTTGTCCTTTGGGAAATCAGGGCTGGAGCCGCTCAGCTCGCAGGGATAACAACGGAGAGAGGGATCTTCGGTAAATCCACTCAGCGGGACGATGCCAAATCCTCGGAAACCATCTGCTGGATGCTCCATTAGCTCAGGGGAGATGGGAGGAGGGGGAAAGGCTCCTGGGCACATTCCTGCAGCCACAACACACCAAAAAATTCCCCTGGGATTTGCTGCTGGGAATTCTCAAGCTGAGCGGAGTTTAGGCTGGAGGCCGACACCTCTTCCCAACACATTCAGAGTTCCCAAATTCCTAAATTCCTGCCCTAAATTGTTTCGATCAGGCTGAAAAACAAGAACCTCTTTGCTCCTCACAGGTTGTGCTAGGAAAAAAAGGAAGCTTTCCAAAATATCCACGGCACATCCAAACCATGGGGAACTTCCAAAATAACCCCTGCACATCCAAACCATGGGGAACTTCCAAAATATTCCCTGCACATCCGAACCACAGGGAACTTCCAAAATATTCCCTGCACATCCAAACCATGGGGAACTTCCAAAATATCCCCTGCACATCCGAACCACAGGGAACTTCCAAAATATTCCCTGCACATCCAAACCTCGGGGAACTTCCAAAATATCCACTGCACATCCAAACCACTGCAACCTTCCAAAATATCCCCTGCACATCCAAACCTCAGGGAACTTCCAAATTATCCCCTGCACATCCAAACCATGGGGAGCTTCCAAATTATCCCCTGCACATCCAAACCTCGGGGAACTTCCAAAATATCCACTGCAAATCCAAACCTCGGGGAGCTCCAAAATATCCACTGCACATCCAAACCATGGGGAACTTCCAAAATATCCACTGCACATCCAAACCACTGCAACCTTCCAAATTATTCCCTGCACATCCAAACCATGGGCACGTTCCAAAATATTCCCTGCACATCCAAACCATGGGGAACTTCCAAAATATCCCCTGCACATCCAAACCACAGGGAACTTCCAAAATATTCCCTGCACATCCGAACCACAGGGAACTTCCAAAATATTCCCTGCACATCCAAACCTCGGGGAACTTCCAAAATATCCACTGCACATCCAAACCTCAGGGAATTTCCAAAAAATTCCCTGCACATCCAAACCATGGGCACCTTCCAAAATATCCACTGCACATCCAAACCATGGGGCACTTCCAAAATATCCACTGCACATCCAAACCATGGGGCACTTCCAAAATATCCACTGCACATCCAAACCATGGGGAACTTCCAAAATATCCACTGCACATCCAAACTATGGGGAGCTTCCAAAATATCCACTGCACATCCAAACCACTGCAACCTTCCAAAATATCCACTGCACATCCAAACCATGCGCACCTTCCAAATTATCCCCTGCACATCCAAACCTCGGGGAACTTCCAAAATATTCCCTGCACATCCAAAGCAAGGGGACCTTCCAAAATATCCACTGCACATCCAAACCATGGGGAGCTTCCAAATTATCCCCTGCACATCCAAACCTCAGGGAACTTCCAAAATATTCACTGCACATCCAAACCATGGGGAACTTCCAAAATATTCCCTGCACATCCAAACCATGGGGAACTTCCAAAATATCCACTGGACATCGAAACCATGGGGAACTTCCAAAATATTCCCTGCACATCCAAACCATGGGCACGTTCCAAAATATTCCCTGCACATCCAAACCACTGCAATCTTCCAAAATATTCCCTGCACATCCAAACCATGGGGAACTTCCAAAATATCCACTGGACATCGAAACCATGGGGAACTTCCAAAATATTCCCTGCACATCCAAACCTCAGGGAACTTCCAAAATATTCCCTGCACATCCAAACCATGGGCACCTTCCAAAATATCCACTGCACATCCAAACCATGGGGAGCTTCCAAAATATTCCCTGCACATCCAAACCATGGGGAACTTCCAAAATATTCCCTGCACATCCAAACCTCGGGGAACTTCCAAAATATCCACTGCACATCCAAACCATGGGGAACTTCCAAAATATCCACTGCACATCCAAACCATGGGGTACTTCCAAAATATCCCCTGCACATCCAAACCATGGGGAACTTCCAAATTATGCACTGCACATCCAAACCATGGGGAACTTCCAAATTATCCACTGCACATCCAAACCATGGGGAACTTCCAAAATATCCCCTGCACATCCAAACCTCAGGGAACTTCCAAAATATTCCCTGCACATCCAAACCATGGGGAACTTCCAAAATATCCCCTGCACATCCAAACCATGGGGAGCTTCCAAAATATCCACTGGACATCCAAACCATGGGGCACTTCCAAAATATTCCCTGCACATCCAAACCATGGGGAACTTCCAAAATATCCCCTGCACATCCAAACCATGGGGAGCTTCCAAAATATCCACTGGACATCCAAACCATGGGGAACTTCCAAAATATCCACTGCACATCCAAACCATGGGGAGCTTCCAAAATATCCACTGCACATCCAAACCATGGGGCACTTCCAAAATATCCACTGCACATCCAAACCATGGGGAACTCACAAAATATTCCCTGCACATCCAAACCTCGGGGAACTTCCAAAATACCCACTGCACATCCAAACCACTGCAACCTTCCAAAATATCCCCTGCACATCCAAACCATGGGGTACTTCCAAAATATTCCCTGCACATCCAAACCATGGGGAACTTCCAAATTATGCACTGCACATCCAAACCATGGGGAACTTCCAAATTATCCACTGCACATCCAAACCATGGGGAACTTCCAAAATATCCCCTGCACATCCAAACCTCAGGGAACTTCCAAAATATCCCCTGCACATCCAAACCATGGGGAGCTTCCAAAATATCCCCTGCACATCCAAACCATGGGGAACTTCCAAATTATCCACTGCACATCCAAACCATGGGGAACTTCCAAAATATCCCCTGCACATCCAAACCATGGGGAGCTTCCAAATTATCCCCTGCACATCCAAACCTCGGGGAACTTCCAAAATATTCCCTGCACATCCAAACCATGGGAAACTCGCAAAATATTCCCTGCACATCCAAACCATGGGGAGCTTCCAAAATATCCACTGCACATCCAAACCATGGGGAGCTTCCAAAATATCCCCTGCACATCCAAACCTCAGGGAACTTCCAAAAAATTCCCTGCACATCCAAACCTCGGGGAACTTCCAAAATATCCACTGCACATCCAAACCTTGGGGAACTTCCAAAATATCCACTGCACATCCAAACCTCAGGGAACTTCCAAAAAATTCCCTGCACATCCAAACCTCGGGGAACTTCCAAAATATCCCCTGCACATCCAAACCACTGCAACCTTCCAAAATATTCCCTGCACATCCAAACCATGGGGCTGGAGCCACTGGTGGTGCAGAAACTGCTCTGGAGGATGAGGGAGTACAAAAACTGGATTTCAGGATGTCAATTAACTGGGAAAGGACCCTCCTGGTTCTTCCAAAACCACCTGGTTTCAAGCCTCAAGGTGAGGTTGTGAAACCCTCCTTTAACTCAAAAAACACCCCCCAAACCCCCAGCAGTAATTATCTCCTGTAATTCCATCAGCTCAAGGATTAAAACTGCCCAGCCAAGGCCAAGAAGAGCCTTCCTGTCGCGGCAAATAAATTTAATTTAGAAGGAGAAATAAAAGCAGCAGAGCTTGGGAGGTGCTGGACGGATAAAAGCAGCCAAGCAGAAGCGCTGTCAAACGATGCAGCTCCTGGATGGCTCCTTCCCACCTCAAATAAGGAGTTTTTATCCCCAAAAAAAAAAAAAACCAAAACAACTTTGCCCTGGATCTTGCCAAAAAGAGAGCTCCGAAGCGCTGCTCCCAGCTCCAAGAGCAACCCCACGTACCCGGTCCGGTCCTGTTGGATCCGTTGGGATTTCCTGACATGGTTTTGCTTGGAAGGATTGTGTTTTCCAAGGACGGGCTCCTCGGGGCTTTGGAGAGGAGGGGGACGACAGCAGAGAGAGAGGGGGAAGAGGAGGGCGAGGAGGGCGAGGAGGGCGAGGAGGGCGAGGAGGGCGAGGAGGAAGAGGAGGAAGAGGAGGAAGAGGAGGAAGAGGAGGAAGAGGAGGAAGAGGAGGGCGAGGAGGGCGAGGAGGGAGAGGAGGGTGAGGAGGGAGAGGAGGGAGAGGAGGAAGAGGAGGACGAGGAGGGCGAGGAGGGAGAGGAGGGAGAGGAGGGAGAGGAGGGAGAGGAGGGAGAGGAGGGCGAGGAGGGCGAGGAGGGAGAGGAGGGAGAGGAGGGAGAGGAGGGAGAGGAGGGCGAGGAGGGCGAGGAGGGCGAGGAGGGCGAGGAGGACGAGGAGGACGAGGAGGACGAGGAGGACGAGGAGGACGAGGAGGACGAGGAGGGAGAGGAGGGAGAGGAGGGAGAGGAGGGAGAGGAGGGTGAGGAGGGAGAGGAGGAAGAGGAGGGCGAGGAGGAAGAGGAGGGCGAGGAGGGCGAGGAGGGCGAGGAGGGCGAGGAGGAAGAGGAGGGCGAGGAGGAAGAGGAGGGCGAGGAGGAAGAGGAGGACGAGGAGGAAGAGGAGGGCGAGGAGGAAGAGGAGGGCGAGGAGGGCGAGGAGGGCGAGGAGGGCGAGGAGGGCGAGGAGGGCGAGGAGGGCGAGGAGGAAGAGGAGGAAGAGGAGGAAGAGGAAGAAGAGGAGGAAGAGGAGGAAGAGGAGGACGAGGAGGACGAGGAGGACGAGGAGGACGAGGAGGACGAGGAGGACGAGGAGGACGAGGAGGACGAGGAGGACGAGGAGGACGAGGAGGGCGAGACCTCCCGCGTGTCCTCGAGTCAATCCTCCAAAGGACGGGCGGTGGCGGGCGCAGCTCTTTTCGTTTTTGACGGCGCGGATTTAAATCTCTCGGGTTACGCAAGGGACAGAGAGGTGCCTGTGCCGGGGGACGGAAATCCAGAGGGTGTCATCTATCCCTGAGAAACCCAGGGGGAGAGAAGTTCCTCCGCTCCCTGGGAACACAACGCGCCCATTCAGCCCCAAAAGAAGGAGAGAGCTCCTGCCTGGCCTCCAAATAAAAACCCGACGGCGACAAAGACAAGGAGGGAATGAAAGAAGAGATCGGCGGTGATATTGGAAACCCGCCCCGGCGACAAGAAAAAAAAACGGAGATTTTTCAACACAAATAAAAAGCGAGGCGGTGCCCAGCACTGAAACCTCAGGCAACAGAGCGTTTTGGAAAGCACAAGGTCATTCCTGTTCTCAGGTTTTTTTCCCCCCTCCCCACCAAAGACCTGCGGTGTTGGAAAAAAAAGAGCCCAACAAACAGACCTCAAACAAAGGCTCGTTCTGCACAAACCAGTTCCCGTGACCTCCCTCACAAAGCGGGGCTGAGAACTAAACCTGAACGTTTCAAACCCTAATTAATCCTCATTAATGGAGGGTTCAGTTCAATTCAGGTTCTTTGGGTTTTTTTTTTTGGCCTCCATAAATGCAGCTTTGAGGTCGAAGAGTTTTCCTGGCTCCTTACGTGAGAATGATCCGGGAATAAAGTCATAAATCATCGGTTTTATCGGGGAAAACTTATTTGAAAAGCCTGGTTTTGGTGGGAAAATAGAGAAATAAAAATAATTCTGGCCTCCATCAGCCTGAACAACCTGAAGTCTTCAAAATCCCAGCGTTTAGTGCTGTGAAATCAATGGAAACACGAGGGATGAGCTTGGTTTTTTCCTGGCTTGGAATGTTTTGATAGGAATTTAAATGATATAAAAATAGAAGAGCCCAATTGTGACCCAAAAGTGAAACAAAGCCTCAGAAACGATCCATAAATCTTCCCAGATGAGTCTAGCCTGGATTCCTCAGCTCAGAGAACTCCCAACAAGAAAATCCAGTAAGAAAACCGCACAAAGAAGGATCTGGAATATTCCTGCTTGGATTTTGAAATTAAACCTGTGGAGAATGGCAAGGAAAACCTCCTGGAATTCATCTCCTGCTCTTTTTGGAGTTTTGAACCAAACCCATTTTTAACCCATCCTGCTCCTCCCCGGGTACTCACTCCTTTTGATCTGCTCCAGTTTTTCCATGTATTTTGACAAACTGTTTCCTGCGAACAACAACGAGAAAGAACAACTCGTTACAATGATTTATTTATTAGGGGTTTTCTTCATTAAGGCTTAAATTCTAATTTAATTACGATTTCATTTAATTCCTTCTCTGAAGGAAACAGCTGCTTGTCGTAGCTCCTCCTCCACAGCGACAACAAAAGGCACAAAAAAATTGCCAGGATTTTCCTCTTTTTTTTCCCAAGGAAAGCAGAACTAAACAGAAAAATCCAAGGATTTGCTGCTCCTTTCCCAACCTTTTGGTGAGGATGCTACGAGACAGAGTCACTGGATAAAATGCAGCTGCTTTAATAACAAAAAAAAACCCTCACAAACACACCCCCAAATAATTATTGTGGCTTGACAAGATACAGGAAAAGTCCGTGGACAGAAATTCCAAGACCGATAATTCCTGTGGGAAACACCACAACAGCCTGACCCAGTTTAAAGCTATTTAAGCCTCAATTTCTTCTTTAAAAATTAAGAGGAGAAAAAAAAAAAATAAACAAGCTTTAAGACAACAAAGACTTGAAACGTGTGGTGATTTACAGGCGCATTTAACCTCAAATTTCAGGGGGGTGCACGGTGGTGTGTGAAGAGAAATACACATAAATGCATAAAAATATGGATAAATACACATACATCTGCGTAGCTCGTGCTCGTTTAAAATTCAGCTTTGAAGGAAAACTGCAAACAGGATTCTTTTATAAGCTGCTAACATTCGGTGAGACAAATCATAGCCACAATAAGGATTCTGCAGTGTTGGGGTGAATTAGCTCAGGGCAGAGGTAATTAAGACATTAATTATATTTTTCTGTCATCCTACATTCGCTTTGGGTGGTTTTACCCCACAACAATTTCACTTACCAGTATCCAGACGAGTTTTTACATGCTCATACTTGGGATTCGTGGGGATGCGCCGGTTTAGAAGCTGAAACCAAACGGAAAAGATGAGAAGCCAAAATTAAAAAGCAGAAAATTTAAAGAAGCAGAAAAATGAACAGAAAATGCGATTTCAATAAGCTTAAGGGACAGAAAAGCGAGCGAGAATTTCCTGAATCCCCATGTGGGTATTAAACCCCGCTGATTTAAAAGCCTTAAAAGGAGAATCTATCCCGTTTTCTTTCCACGCGGAGCTCTCCCGGCTCCGGCGGCTGCATGAACCATTCCCCAAACCCCTCCCCCGTGTCTCCCCTCGCCGCCCGGACGGTGTCGAGAAGCAAAAACCCCTCACGGCACCTGAGGGTCGCCGAATCCTCCCCAAGCCGACATCGCCCCTCAGCGCCGTTCGCCCGCTCCGCCCGTCCCTCACGCGCGGCCGCGCTCCCGCCTCCCGCCCACCCCGCAACTACGCCCGCCGCTATTGGCCGCCCGCCGCGGCCGCAGCCAATCAGAGGCGGCGCAGCCGGCAGAGCGCGCGTCGCCCGGCAACGGGAGGGACGCGGCGGGCGGGAAGGGGAGATGGGGGACTGCGCATGCGCGGAGCGGAAGCCACGCCCCGCCCCGCCGCCGCCGCCGGGAGAGCGCGATGGCGGCGCGCGCCCGCGGCAGCACCTGAGCGCAGGTGAGAGCGGCGCGCGCGCGGCCACGCCCCGACGGGAGCGCGCGCGGAGGATCCGCCCCCTCCCCCGGTCCCGCGCTCAGGGAGCGCGCGCGGCCTGAGGGGAAGGGGGCGGGGGGGGGCGCCGGGGTCGGTTTGTGGGCGGGGATTAACGGGGTGTGGCTTTGGTGGGTGTGTCCCCTGGGTGGGTGTGTCCCCTGGGTGGGTGTGTCCCCCGGGTGGGTGTGTCCCCTCCCCTTGACTGCTATTGGCTCCCTGAACCGCGTTGGGGTCATGACCCCCCCAGACCCCAAAAAGCTCTTGACCCCCCCCAGTGATCCCATAACCCCATAACTCCCTAGTGACCCCACTGAAACCCCGTAAATGACCCCCCCAGTGATCCCACTGAAACCCCCTAAATGACCCCCCCAGTGATCCCATAACTCCCCAGTGACCCTATGACCCCACTGAAACCCCCTAAATGACCCCCCCAGTGATCCCATAACTCCCCAGTGACCCCACTGAGACCCCCTAAATGACCCCCCCCAGTGATCCCATAACCCCATAACACCTTAGGGAACCCACTGAAACCCCCCTAAATGACCCCCCCAGTGATCCCATAACTCCCCAGTGACCCCACTGAAACCCCCTAAATGACCCCTCCAGTGATCCCATAACCCCGTAACACCTTAGGGAACCCACTGAAACCCCCCTAAATGACCCCCCCAAGTGATCCCATAACCCCATAACTCCCCAGTGACCCCACTGAAACCCCCTAAATGACCCCCCCAGTGATCCCATAACCCCATAACTCCTTAGGGAACCCACTGAAACCCCCTAAATGACCCCTCCAGTGATCCCATAACTCCCCAGTGACCCCACTGAAACCCCCCTAAATGACCGCCCCAGTGATCCCATAACTCCCCAGTGACCCCACTGAGACCCCCTAAATGACCCCTCCAGTGATCCCATAACCCCATAACTCCTTAGGGAACCCACTGAAACCCCCTAAATGACCGCCCCAGTGATCCCATAACTCCCCAGTGACCCCACTGAAACCCCCTAAATGACCCCCCCAGTGATCCCATAACCCCATAACTCCTTAGGGAACCCACTGAAACCCCCTAAATGACCCCCCCAGTGATCCCATAACCCCCCAATGACTCCATGGCCCCAATGACCCCTCCCCCAGTGATCCCATAACCTCTCAAGCCCCCCCCAGTGACCCCACATCCCCCCTAAATGACCCCAAACGGACCCACAATCCCCCTCAGACCCCAAAGAGGATCCTCAAACCCCAAACAGACCCACAATCCCCCTCAGACCCCAAATGGGACCAACATTCCCTCTCCGACCCCAAATCTTTGCTGGACCTGCGACCCTGGCTCTGGGAATGGGGGAATTTTGGGGACACACAGGTGGGTTCTGGGAATGGGGGAGTTTTGGGGACACACAGATTCTGGGAATGGGGGAATTTTGGGGACACACAGGTGGTTTCTGGGATTGGGGGAGTTTTGGGGACACGCAGGTGGTTTCTGGGAATGGGGAACTTTAGGGACCATGGAGGTGGGTTTGGGGAATGGAGAAGTTTTGGGAACATGCAGGTTCTGGGAATGGGGGAGTTCTGGGGACATGGAAAGGAGTTATAGGAATGGGGGAATTTTGGGGACACGCAGATTCTGGGAATGGGGGAGTTCTGGGGACATGGAAAGGAGTTATAGGAATGGGGGAATTTTGGGGACACGCAGATTCTGGGAATGGGGGAGTTCTGGGGACATGGAGGTGGGTTTTGGGAATGGGGGAGTTTTGGGGACACAGGTGGTTTCTGGGAATGGGGGAAATTTTGAGGACACGCAGGTGATTTCTGGGAATGGGGGAGTTTTGGGGACACGCAGGTGGTTTCTGGGATTGGGTGAGTTTTGGGGACACGCAGATTCTGGGAATGGGGGAATTTTTGGGACACGCAGGTGATTTCTGGGATTGGGGGTTTTGGGACCATGGAGTGGTTTCTGGGAATGGGGAAATTTAGGGGACACAGAGGTGGGTTTTGGGAATGGGGGAGTTTTGGGGACACGCAGATTCTGGGAATGGGGGAGTTTTGGGGACACACAGGTGATTTCTGGGATTGGGGAAGTTTTGGGGACACGCAGGTGATTTCTGGGATTGGAGAAGTTTTGGGACCATGGAGTGGTTTCTGGGAATGGGGGAGTTTGGGGACACACGTGGGTTTTGGGAATGGGGACGTTTTGGGGACGTGCAGGTGATTTCTGGGATTGGGGAAGTTTTGGGGACACACAGGTGGTTTCTGGGATTGGGGAAGTTTTGGGGACACACAGGTGGTTTCTGGGATTGGGGGAATTTTGAGGACATGCAGGTGGTTTCTGGGAATGGGGGAGTTTTGGGGACACGCAGGTGGTTTCTGGGAATGGGGGAGTTTTGGGACCATGGAGTGGTTTCTGGGAATGGGGGAGTTCTGGGGACACGGAGGTGGGTTTTGGGAATGGGGGAATTTTTGGGACACGCAGGTAGTTTCTGGGAATGGGGGAGTTTTGGGACCATGGAGTGGTTTCTGGGAATGGGGGAGTTTTGGGGACACGCAGGTGGTTTCTGGGAATGGGGGAAATTTTGAGGACACGCAGGTGGTTTCTGGGATTGGGGGAGTTTTGGGACCATGGAGTGGTTTCTGGGAATGGGGGAGTTTTGGGGACACACAGATTCTGGGAATGGGGGAGTTCTGGGGACACACAGGTGATTTCTGGGATTGGGGAAATTTTGGGGACACACAGGTGGTTTCTGGGATTGGGGGAGTTTTGGGGACACGCAGATGATTTCTGGGATTGGGGGAGTTTTGGGACCATGGAGGTGGGTTCTGGGAATGGGGGAGTTTGGGGACACAGGTGGGTTTTGGGAATGGGGACGTTTTGGGGACACACGGGTGGTTTCTAGGAATGGGGGAGTTTTGGGGACACACAGGTGATTTCTGGGATTGGGGAAATTTTGGGGACACGCAGGTGGTTTCTGGGATTGGGGGAGTTTTGGGACACGCAGGTGATTTCTGGGATTGGGGGAGTTTTGGGGACACGCAGGTGGGTTCTGGGAATGGGGAACTTTAGGGACCATGGAGGTGGGTTTGGGGAATGGAGAAGTTTTGGGAACATGCAGATTCTGGGAATGGGGGAGTTCTGGGGACATGGAAAGGAGTTATAGGAATGGGGAATTTTGGGGACACGCAGATTCTGGGAATGGGGGAGTTCTGGGGACATGGAGGTGGGTTTTGGGATTGGGGGAGTTTTGGGGACACAGGTGGTTTCTGGGAATGGGGGAAATTTTGAGGACACGCAGGTGATTTCTGGGAATGGGGGAGTTTTGGGGACACGCAGGTGGTTTCTGGGATTGGGGAAGTTTTGGGGACACGCAGGTGGTTTCTGGGAATGGGGGAAGTTTGGGGACACACAGGTGATTTCTGGGATTGGGGGAGTTTTGGGGACACGCAGGTGATTTCTGGGATTGGGGGAGTTTTGGGGACACGCAGGTGGTTTCTGGGAATGGGGGAAGTTTGGGGACACAGGTGGGTTTTGGGAATGGGGGAGTTTTGGGGACACAGGTGGTTTCTGGGAACAGGGAAGTTTTGGGGACACACAGGTGGGTTTTGGGAATGGGGAAGTTTTGGGGACACAGGTGATTTCTGGGATTGGGGAAGTTTTGGAGACACGCAGGTGATTTCTGGGAATGGGGAAGTTTTGGGTACACGCAGGTGGTTTCTGGGAATGGGGGAATTTTGGGGACACAGGTGGGTTTTGGGAATAGGGAAGTTGGGTACACAGGTGGGTTTTGGGAATGGGGGAGTTTGGGGACACAGGTGGTTTCTGGGAATGGGGAAGTTGGGGACACAGGTGGGTTTTGGGAATGGGGACATCTTGGGGACGCGCAGGTGGTTTCTGGGGACCCGGGGAGCTCCGTGGGAACGCTGGGGTTCCGGAATGACCGGCGCTGTCCCGGCTGTTCCCGCAGGATGAAGGAGTGGTGGCTGCAGGTGGGGTTGCTGGGCGTGCCCCTCCTCGCCGTCTACCTGCACATCCCGCCCCCCCAGCCCTCCCCGGCGCTCCGCTCCTGGAAATCCTCCGGAAGCTTCTTCACCTACAAGGACCTGAACATCTTCTACAGAGGTGCCAGACTCATCCACCCCTGCGTGGCCGTGGGGACCTTCCTGAAACCGGGCACGCTGGGGACAAATCCCTCCCGGTTTTTGCCGTCCTGGATCCGGCAGGGATGGATCAGGACGCGTCGCTGGGGAAAGTTGGTTCCGTACCTCGGTGGGAAGGATCCCAAATGGATGGCAGCATGGAAAAGACCCTGGAAACCCCTTTTTGCAGCAGCACAGAGGCTGCCGGAGTTAATTTGGCCTAATTAAATCCCTGGATTGATCAGGGAGCCGCCGAGGTTTCCGATGGGAAGCCGGGGTGGGAATCGAACCCGTGCTTGGCCGCGGAGAGCGGAGGGAGAGGCGGATTCCCATCGATTCCCGTCGGAAGGGAGGGATTTTGGGAGAAGCTGACCCGGACGTGTCCCGCTCTCCCCGCAGATTCCGGCGGCGCCGTCGGCAGCTCCGACGTCGTGGTGCTCCTGCATGGCTTCCCAACGTCCAGCTACGACTGGAGCAAGGTGAGGGGGGCCGGAATCTGACGGCAAATCCCAGGATTTTCAGCTCCTTGGGATGAGCAGGCAGCATGGCGGGGCTGGGCCGTGCTCCGGAGGAGAATTCCTGATTGCTGCTGGAGGTACCACCTTGTTCCTCTCCCAGTGTGAAACCCAAGCTCTTTCCACGTCCCACGGTCCAGGAAAACAGCCACAACAATTCCTTGGATTTTTTGGGTTTGGTTGTTTTTTTTTGGAGGGGATGGTCTGGCTGTTTGTTGGGAAATTTTGATCTCCTGCTGTTTTTCTTGGAGCTGGAATGTTCTCCTGGGATGGTGGGGAGGAGCACACGTCCTGCTCAGCGCTGCGGATGTCTCTACACTCTGCTCCCACTGGATGCTTTTTCCAAGCGTTTCTCCTCTTCCCAGATCTGGGAAGGGCTGACCCAGCGCTTCCACCGGGTGATCGCCCTGGATTTCCTCGGATTTGGATTCAGTGACAAACCCGTGAGTGCCCTGGGAGGAGGATTTTCACGGTTGCTTTCGCCTCAGCGCTCCGGAAAATCGGGTTTCGCTATCCGGGAGAAAAATTGCGTTTTTTCTCCTCCCATTTACCTCCGGAAAAGGGATAAGTCACTACAGCGGTGGGAGGGATAGGGAAGGTTTGTGGTGGGCCTTCAGCTGGGTTTGATGGGACTCCAAAACGCACCTCGACCCCTTTGGAGCACGGCCCACGCTCCCATGGCTTTGAGGACGTTCCAGGACATCCCAACCGCTGCTCCCCGTATTCCCTGTTTCCACATTCCTCCCTTGGGCCGTTTATCCTGGAATCCGTGGGGCTCCTGCGGGGTCTGGCTCTCACCGGGACCCCCCTCCCCGGCTTTTGCAGAGGCCCCACGGCTACTCCATCTTCGAGCAGGCCACCATCGTGGAGGGGCTGCTGCGGCACCTGGGGCTCCGGCACCAGCGGATCAACCTCCTGTCCCACGATTACGGCGACACGGTCGCCCAGGAGCTGCTCCACAGGTCCCTGCCACCCCTCCCGCCCTCTGGGGTCTCCACCAAGATGATTCCCAGCAGATAAGTGGAAGCAGAGGCGGAGCAGGATCCCATTTTTCCTTGTGTCCGAGGGTTCCGGCCGGCCGGTTCCCGAAGGAAACGGAGACGATCCGACGGAGTTTGGCCTCTCCTGCTCGGTCGTCTCTCGGAGCCTGGAGAGGTTTGGGTTGAGTTTCACCTTCTTCTCTGCTGTCCCCAGGTATGAGCACAATAGAACTGGAAGCATCCTGATCAACAGCCTCTGTTTATCCAACGGAGGTAAGGCTTGCCCGGCGTGGGATGGGATCCGTGGGGTGGGATGGGATCCATGGGACAGGATGGGATGGATCCATGGGACGGGATGGGATCCATGGGATGGGATGGGATCCATGGGATGGGATAGAATCCATGGGATGGGATCCATGGGACGGGATGGGATGGATCCATGGGACGGGATGGGATCCATGGGATGGGATCCATGGGACGGGATGGGATCCATAGGATGGGATGGGATCCATGGGACGGGATCCATGGGACGGGATGGGATCCATGGGATGGGATGGGAATCCGTGGCATGGCATCCATTGGATGGGATGGGGATCCATGGGACAGGATGGGATGGGATCCATGGGACGGGATGGGGATCCTTGGGATCCATGGGATGGAATGAATTAGAATCCATGGGATGAGATCCATGGGATGGGATGGGATGGGATGGGATGGGATGGGATGGGATGGGATGGGATGGGATGGGGATCCATGGGATAGGATGGGATGGGATCCATGGGACGGGATTGGGATCCTTGGGATCGATGGGATGGGATGGGGATCCATGGGACGGGATGGAATGGGGATCCATGGGATGGAATGAGTTAGAATCCATGGGATGAGATCCATGGGATGGGATGGGAATCCACGGGATGGAATCTATAGGATGAGACCCATGGGACGGGTTGGCCTTCCCATCTCCATCACCCAAATCCCAGGGATTGCAATCAAGGTGCTGTAATTAACCAGGAGCATCAATCCTGGGGCTCCCTGAGCCACTTCCATGGCACCATAAAGAGGGACAAACTGGGAGACGTGGAACAAAACACTTCCAGCGTTACAGCTCCGCTCTTTGATGCCCTTCCAGGGATTTTTCCCGAAACGCACTACCCCCGCTTCATCCAGAAGGTGAGAGCTGCTCCCCTCTCCAGTCATGCCGAATCCCAAAATCCCAAAGGAACACCCCACGGACACCTCAAGGCTCTGGGCTGGGAGTCCTGGGAAAAGCTCTCCATGGATTTATCCCTGTGTCCGGTGCTCTCTCCTTCCTTCCCAAGCTCCTCAAGGACGGGGGGCTGCTGTCCCCCATCATCCTGCGGCTGATGAACTTCTTCCTCTTCTCCGGAGGGTGAGCGGGCTCCATCCACAGGGATGTGAACCAAGTGGGAAAGGGGAAGTGCAGGAAGTAGAAGGAATTCTTGGCTGGGAGGGTGGGGGAGACTCTGGAACAGAATTCCCAGAGAAGCTGTGGCTGCCCCTGGATCCCTGGAAGTGTCCAAGGCCAGGTTGGACATTGGGGCTTGGAGCAATCTGGGACGGTGGGAGGTGTCCCTGCCCACGGCAGGGAGTGGGAGGGATCCTTAAATTCCCTTCCAACCCAAACCATTCCATGATTCCATAAATCAGGGATTTGGCAGGGAGCAGATTCCTGGCACCGTCCCTGGGGAGGTGGGATTGACCTCCGGCCCATTCCCTCTCCCCACTGGCCACGAGCTTCAGTTTAATAATCAACCAAACAATTCCACGGACACTGAAATCCTCCTCTCCCACAAGGGTTGGAATTACACAGTTCAGAGCCAACAAAACCCCTGCACAACCAGATTTTTACATTTTTAGCAGCATTTAAATTTTTTTTCCCCAAAAAAACCACATCCCTTTGAGGCCATCCAACACTTACCTGGGGTGACATCTCGGAGTTTTGCTGCGGAAACTGGAAGTGCTGGAATTTTTTTGCCCTCCAGTAGTTTCGGAGTGGTTCCCTGACGCAGCTGCCGTTGCGTCTCTCCAAATTCCGTTGTTTTTTCCGCCCCTCCCCAGGCTCGGGGCGGTTTTCGGGCCCTACACGCAGCCCTCGCAGGCGGAATTCTGGGATATGTGGACGGCAGTGCGGAACAACGACGGGAATCTCGTCATGGACAGGTAGCTCGGGCGCGAATTCCCGCCTCAGCTGAATGCCGCGCCCGCTCCGAGGTTCCCGGAGCTCGGCCAGGCTTCCCCAGAACTTCCAGCTGCTTCTTTTGCTGTCTGGGATCAACATTACATCCCAAGAAGGAGCTGGGGGGGAGATGCTGGAGCAGGGATTCTCTGGGATGATGCAAGGTTGGAGCTGGATCTGAGATGTGGAACCTGGGGATTTTTTTTTAATTTTTTTTTTCCTTTTGGAAATCAAGGGTTTGGATTTGGGGAGGTTTTGGTTAACGACTGGAGCTCGGCCTGTGGCAGGTTCTTGGAGCAGAACCCTCCCCAGCGTTATCCCAGGAGAGATTTGCCTCTGGATTTGAACCTTCTGGGCCATTCCCAGAAATCCCAATCCCAAATCTTCACCTTGGGAATTTTGGAAGGACGTGCTTCTTCCAGCTGGTGGCTTTTAGAAGGAGCTTGGGCTGGTGGTTGAGTTCAGCTCCTTGCTTGAGCCCGGGGATGATGGGCTGGAGCTGCTTTCCTCACGGGAGAGACGCAGATCCCACCTGGATCTCATCGTGTCCACGGCCCCGGGAGCAAATTCCAGGCCGGGCAGCACCCACTGCCCAACGACGACTTTTCCTTCAGTATTTTGCAGTACATAAACCAGAGAAAGAAGCACAGAGAGCGCTGGGTTGGGGCTTTGATGTCTACCTCGGTCCCACGTGAGTAGGAACCCATTCCTTCACCGGGTGGGAATTTGGGGAATTTCCCCCCCCTTCACTTCCAGGCTCCTTCCACCCGTCACCCTCTCGTTATTCTGGGCTCCAATCCGGGTTTTTCAGCGGAGATAACGTTCCCTGGTTCACGGCTGGCTCTCCAAGTGCTGCTCCAGGGATGCTGAGGAGCTTTTCAAGCCCCCCAAAAAAGTTGCAACCAGGGAAAAAAAAAAATTGGGGAGCTGGAGGCTGAACTTGACCCCAGGGCAGAGCAGCCAAAGCCAGTTCAGAGCGGTTTTGATTCAGCGCTCCGCTGGAAGCTTCCCAAGCTTCCTGTGAGGAGGGAACACTCCTGCAGGTCTCCTTGGGGACGTCCGAATTAAGGAATCCATTAATTTATGGCTCTAAAAGCTCTGCCTCCCTTGCAGTGCATCTCATCTACGGGCCCCTGGACCCCGTGAATCCACACCCGGAGTTCCTGCAGCTTTACAAGTAAGGCAAAAAGTGGGGATGTGCAACTGGGCCCCCATTGCGAGGGATATTTTAGCCTGGCTGTTCCTTCAATTCCATCCTCACGGAGGCTGTTTTTAATCCCCACCGTCACCTGCACGGCCGGGTGATTCGGTGAGAGCAGTCTGGGAGCCGGTTCCGCGTTTTAGGCGCCAAAAAAAAAATCAGGATTTTCAGTCCATGCCACGATCCATTTCGAAAGCGCACCGGGGAGGTTTTGTTTCCTGAGGAAGTTCTCCTCCTCCAAATTAACCTGAAGGGAATCCTGTTACCCTGGTTTTTCTGAGTTTTTCTGAGCCTTTTGATTTTCATAAATGGAGTCAGATCCTTTTAGTTACTGTAGAATATTAGAGCGGTTTTCTGCCTTTCCCACAGATGTAACATAAACAAATCCTTTGGTTTTCATTCTCTGTCCTTTGTTTGCATATTTCTAACCTGAAAACAATTGTAACTGACAATTGGTCTGGCCACTGAGGCTGAGGGGTGGAAACCCCAAAAAGCCAATCTTCTGCTGGACCCACAAATGTATAAAAAGTAAAAAAATAAACAAAGGGGTCTCTTCTTCTCTCGGCTCTCTCAGCTGTGAGCTGGGATCGGAAGGAGCTCTGCGAAAATCTCTTGTCTGTGTGTGACTGCTTTGTGTGTCTCGGTGACAGAATCCAGCCACTTGGAAGGGGTCAGATGGAGCCCGGCTCCAGGCTTTATTATTTTTTTTTAAAATCCTCAAAACGAGCCGTGCGAGAAGGTCGAGTCAGCGGCAGCTCCCGCGTTTAAGCCTCGCTCCCTTTTTCCACCAGGAAGGTGCTTCCCACGTCCACGGTGTCCGTGCTGGATGATCACATCAGCCACTACCCCCAGCTGGAGGATCCCACGGGATTCCTGAACGCCTACCTGAACTTCATCAACTCCTTCTGAGCTGCTGCAGCTCGGTTCTCTTCGCTCGAGAGTCAGGAAAAAGAAAAAAAAAAAACCACAAAAGCCCAACGTTGATTTTCTCTGCCGCGTCCAACCACCGAGCTCACGCCTTCATCCTGGGCTGCCAAACCGAGGGAAATCCTTGGGGGAACTGGAAAAAATGAGGGGGAAAACGCAGGATGCTGTTCTTCTTTAGAGAGGCAGAGGTTTAAATGAACGTTAAATCGGAATTTCTGATTTTCTTTCGTCGTCACCGCGACTCGGGAAGAAACAACCGCTTCTCCCCTCACAGAAAATCCCTCACGTCCCCTCTCTCTCCCTTCCCAGTTTTCCACGTGGGATTTTTTTTCCCCGGTTCGAAAGAGGCTGCCCCCTGAGGTTTGGTTGTTACTCACCGACAGAAAGCTCAGAGAATTGAATCTGCCTCGAGAGATGGAGTTTGATCTCTCTCTGTACATTCATTTTTCTGTGAAGGAGACAGTCACAAAAAACACTGCAAATTCGGAGGTTTGGGCCGGTTTTTAATTGTTTATGTTGGGAGTTTAATAGCATCCCTTTAGGAATAAGGGGGTTTTTTGCTTAATAAACAGCCATTACGGGCTATTTTTTCTGTACTGGAACAGACAAAATTAGAACAAAAAAATTTCTATTTTATTAACAGTAATTCATATGAATTCCACCACCTGAACCAGTGTTTATTTTCTGTTAATAAAAAGCAATTTTGACAAAAAAAAAAAAAAAGAAGGATCTGATCCCGTTTTTTCGCGTCTTTCATCTCCCCCAGCTCGAGATGCCATAAATTAGGTGGGAACGGTTAAATGATAAGACACCGGCCAGAACATCATACAAAACGATTTCCCAAACTGAGGAATAAAAAAAATCACATGAGGGGACAAGCCGGGAGAGAAAAGAAAAAAAAAAGAAAAAAAGAAAAAAACGGGAGGAATTCCAGGAATCGCACCGCCCGAACTCTCAGCCCACGGAAGCCAGGATGACATCGACGGACGTCTCGTCCTTGCTCCTGACCGTCACCTGCATGGTCACACCGTCCCCAAGCGCCAGCCTGGACCTGACCAGCACGTCACAGCCGCCTCTGTACACGCCTGGGACAAAGCAACGGGGCAGAGGTCACTTTGGAGAGGCTCAGGTTTAACCTTCGGCCGGGTTTTCACCGCGCCGCGGAACGATCCGGGTTGGGAAAAGCTCGGGGAAGGTGCTGGGGGTGGCTGCTGGCGGTGGTTGGACATCCCCGGCTGGGCAAGAGGCTGATGGCACCTGGGGACGGCGCAAGGGTGGGGATTGTCACCCTGAGGGACGCTCTGGGATCCTGGGGACAGCTCCCAACGGGAGAGGGCTGGAGAGTGTCCAGGGAACGGAGCTGGGAAGGGTTTGAAGAAGCAGGAAAAGCTGAGGGAACTGGGGAAGGGGCTGAGCCTGGAGAAAAGGGGGATCAGGGGGAGCTGGGAAAGGGTTGAGCCTGGAGAAAAGAGGGATCAGGGGGAGCTGGGAAGGGGCTGAGCCTGGAGAAAAGGGGGATCAGGAGGAGCTGGAAAAGGGCTGAGCCTGGAGAAAAGGGGGATCAGGAGGAGATGGGAAGGGGCTGAGCCTGGAGAAAAGGGGGATCAGGGGGGAGCTGGGAAGGGGCTGAGCCTGGAGAAAAGGGGGATCAGGAGGAGCTGGGGCTCTGCACAAGTCCCTGACAGGAGGGGACAGCCAGGGGGGTCGGGCTCTGCTCCCAGGGAACAGGGACAGGAGCAGAGGGAACGGCCCCAGGGTGGATTTTAGGGAAAATTCTTCCATGGAAATGTTTTTCCAGCCCTGGCAAAGCTGCCCAGGGAGGTTTGGGATTTCCAAGCCCCGTCCATGTGACACTTGGGGACACGGGTGGCCTTGGCAGTGCTGGGAAGGGTTGGACTCGATGACCTCAGAGGGCTTTTCCAACCTCAACAATTCCATGGTTCTGGAAGAAGCTGTGGGTGCTGCAGGACAACTCTGGATGTGTCTTGAGCGACAGGAATTCAAAACAGGACGCTCCCAGAGTCGCCCTTCTGAGATAAGCTCAGGCAAAGGATTTAATTTTATCTGCTCTGGAAGCTGTCAAATCAGAGATTCCCCACCATTCCCACGTTCCAAGAGCACATCCAAGACAGAATCTCCAAGTTAGGACCAGCTGCGTTCAACACACCGGCTCACTCCAGAGAAAAATCCTCTTTCCACAGAGGAAAAAAAAAAACCTCCCCAAAACAACAGCAGCACCTCCAAAACCATTTCCCTTCACTTCGGAAAAAATCAGCGGGGACACAAAAAACGTGGAAATTCGGCAGCAGCAACACTCACCAGCCAAGTAGAGGGTGTGAGAGTTTTTGTTTTCTGGCACTTTATCTGACCTCTCACAGGGTTGCATGCCCAGGAACTTGACGATGTTACTGACAGCTTCTGCACTCCGGGATTGAAGAAGAAAATGATTCCAGGTGATTATTTATTGCAGTAATTAAAACCCCGGCGCGGCAGGGGGTTAAATGAGGGATTATCTCACCGTCCAGGGTTTTGATGGAACTGAGCGCGAAGGTTTCTTCTTTCTCAAAGTCATCTCCCACCTCCTCCCAGGCAGCTGCAAAGTTGGGCTTTAAAACCTTCTGGATGTGATCCGACACCGTCACCTCCAAGTCTTCCAACTGGGAGGGGAAAAAAAACCAAAAAAAAAAAAGGGAAATTTTCCAGTTAAGGACATGATCCTCACCTCGGAAAGGGAAAAAGAGCCCAGAGCGTTTTTTGCCAAGGCGATGCTTGGATTTAATTCCAGGGGAACTGTAGAAAAACAGGTTCTAAAAAGAAGGGAAGTAGCATTTGTGGTGGCCATCTGTAAACCTTCAAAAGTATTTACACAAAACATCTGTGAGGCTGAAGGAGAGCAGAGAACGAGGCCATCACTTGATGGTAAAAAACCTTCACAGCCCCTCCTGGGCTTCCATGGAGAGAATTCCTCAGAATCCAGGGAATCCCAGGTTTGGGTTGAAAGGATCTTTTAAGATAACCCAGTTCCACCCCCTGCCACGGGCAAGGACATCTTCCTCTGTCCCAGGCTGCTCCAACCTGGCCTTGGAAAACTCCAGGGATTCTCTGGGAATTGCAACCCAAGCAGGAATTCCATCCCAAAATCCCACCACAAATCCCCCCTTTTCCAATCCCAGCCCATTCCCTGTGTCCTGTCCTTGTCCCCAGCCCCTCTGCAGCTCTCCTGGAGCTCCTTCAGGCTCTGGAATGTTCTGGAAGCTCTCCCTGGATCCCTCCCTTCTCCAGGAGAACATTCCCAGCTCCCCGATATTTCCTCCAGTACCTCCCGAGATCTGACTGTACCCCTATCACCGACCACACAATTAACAAAAATCCAAATGTTTGGGGTGGAAAGGTGGGAGCACAGCTCTGAAAACAAACAACGGAAGTCGTTTCTTCCCTCCCTCCTCTCCGCCCCCACAGATTCCATCCCCCGGCGCACCAAAACTTCGACAGGAACGAGGTTTTTGGGAGAAGGATCTAAAACCCGACATTTCCCAGCGTTTTGCTGTTTCAGGCAGATTGTTTGATCTCAGGATCCGGAGGAAACTCGACCCAAGGGCCACATTTCCCCCAAATTAGTGACGAGGTGCCTTGAGTTATGGAACCTAAAAACACGTGTTGTGTTTCACCTGGTGAAAGGTGGGGTTTTTGGGAGGTGTTTTATCCTCCTAACTCCATGGGGAAGGAGGAGGATGACTCCTGGTAACGGCCCCGCCGATACACCCAGGCGGGGCAGTGTTTGTTATCTCTGTCCCCTCCCCTCCATCCTCCAGGGGACATCTGCTGATGATGGGCCACTGAGGCACACCAGTGACGTGACACGTTCCGTCATCCCACTGGGAGATGCTCCACACGGTGGGGAGGAGCCAGCTGTTCCCAGCTGGATAAAAACTGGGAACGAAGGACGCTGGATTCCCGGAGGAAGAGCGGACCCATCTCACCACCGCTGGACTTTCTACAGGCCCATCTCTACTCCACAGAACCACAGCTGTTACTCCAGGAGGATTTATCTGGACTGCTTCCAACACCCTGACCAACAGGGTGCCAGCTCGTATCCCTGACCCTGGCAGGGCTTTTTCCAGGATTTTTGTTTCCTTCCTCGCTGTTTTTCTTGTACTGCTACGTTTGTATTTTCCTAGTAAAGAACCGTTACTCCCATCCCCAGGTCTTTGCCCGAAAGCCCCTGATCGCAAAATTACAATAATTTGGAGGGAAGGGGGAGTTTACATCCTCCATTCCAAAGGGAAGCTCTGGCTTTCCCTGGCAGACAACCATCTTCCAAACCCAAAATGTGGGAGAAGGATCTAAACCCGACATTTCCCAGCATTTCTGCTGTTTCAGGCAGATTGTTTGATCTCAGGATCCGGAGGAAACTCGACCCAAGGGCACATTTCTCCCAAATTAGTGACGGAGGGGAAGAGGGAACAAAAACGCGGACTCACCACGTACTCATCCTCGTACCCGTCCTCCTCCGGCACCCCCGTGCCGGGGTCGCAGTCCCGCACCGTGAACTTCATGGTGCAGCTGAAGGTGGAAGCCACTGGGAAAAGAGAGAGAGAGAGAAATCCTGGATAAAAACTGGGAAAGATTCCTGGAAAAACTGGGGAAGATTCCTCTGCTGGAGCCCTCTCTCCCCAAAAACCAGACTGGAATATCCATCAGTTTTGCCCCAGAGCGCTTTTAATATCGATTTTCCTCGTTGATTTTAAAATAAAGGCTGAAGGAGGAGCTCAGGAGAGTTCCAGGGGTAAAAAATAAAATAAAATAAAATAAAAAAATCAGAGATTCCAAATGCTGCCAAGGAAATCCAGCTGGAGCCAGCGGGAAAAATCCCACAAGGATTTCTGACAATAGGAATGCGATCCAAACCCTCAGCAATTCAGATTGCTTCTGATCTTCCCTGGTATTAAAATAATTTTAAAATCCACTCCTGCTGATAAATAAATAACTGCAAGGCCAGCGGTGTTCAAGTGAGACGAAGAAAAGAAAGGGAAGTTTTGTGTCCAGGAAAATCTCATTCTTGTATTTTGTAGTAATTTATGATTCTCCAAAGAGGGGAAAAAATTAATTAGTCCATTAAAATAAAGGCTCAAACCAGGAATATTTTTGCTTTATTGGGATTTTCCTTTCACTGGTTCTGTCCTTGATCATATCCATTAAAATAAAGCCTCAAATCAGGAATGTTTTTATTTTATCAGTATTCTTCTTTTACTGGTTCTGTCCTTGATCATATCCATTAAAATAAAGCCTCAAATCAGGAATGTTTTTATTTTATCAGTATTCTTCTTTTACTGGTTCTGTCCTTGATCATATCCATTAAAATAAAGCCTCAAATCAGGAATGTTTTTATTTTATCAGTATTCTTCTTTTACTGGTTCTGTCCTTGATCATATCCATTAAAATAAAGCCTCAAATCAGGAATGTTTTTATTTTATCAGTATTCTTCTTTTACTGGTTCTGTCCTTGATCATATCCATTAAAATAAAGCCTCAAATCAGGAATATTTTTATTTTACTGGCATTTTCCTTTCACTGGTTCTACCCTTGATCATATCCATTAAAATAAAGCCTGAAATCAGGAATGTTTTTATTTTATTGGCACTTTCCTTTTACTGGTTCTGTTCTTGAACACGTCCATTAAAATAAAGCCTCAAATCAGGAATATTTTTATTTTATTGGGATTTTCCTTTTCCTGGTTCTGTTCTTGAACACATCCATTAAAATAAAGCCTCAAATCAGGAATATTTTTATTTTATTGGGATTTTCCTTTTCCTGGTTCTGTTCTTGAACACGTCCATTAAAATAAAGCCTCAAATCAGGAATATTTTTATTTTATTGGCATTTTCCTTTTCCTGGTTTTGTTCTTGAACACATCCATTAAAATAAAGCCTCAAATCAGGAATATTTTTATTTTACTGGCATTTTCCTTTTCCTGGTTTTGTTCTTGAACACATCCATTAAAATAAAGCCTCAAATCAGGAATGTTTTTATTTTACTGGCACTTTCCTTTTACTGGTTCTGTCCTTGATCATGTCCATTAAAATAAAGCCTGAAATCAGGAATGTTTTTATTTTAATGGGATTTTCCTTTTACTGGTTCTATTCTTGAACACGTCCATTAAAATAAAGCCTCAAATCAGGAATATTTTTATTTTATTGGCACTTTCCTTTTACTGGTTCTGTCCTTGATCGTATCCATTAAAATAAAGCCTCAAATCAGGAATATTTTTATTTTATTGGGATTTTCCTTTTACTGGTTCTGTTCTTGATCATATCCATTAAAATAAAGTCCCAAATCAGGAATGTTTTTATTTTACTGGAATTTTCCTTTCACTGGTGCTGTCCTTGATCATATCCATTAAAATAAAGCCTCAAATCAGGAGTATTTTTATTTTATTGGCACTTTCCTTTTACTGGTTCTGTCCTTGATCACATCCATTAAAATAAAGCCTGAAATCAGGAATGTTTTTATTTTATTGGGATTTTCCTTTCACTGGTTCTGTCCTTGATCACATCCATTAAAATAAAGCCTCAAATCAGGAATATTTTTATTTTACTGGAATTTTCCTTTCCCTGCTTCTGTCCCTGAACATTTCCAAACGCCCACAGTTTAAAATGCGTTCCTTCCATTGATCCCGGGCAATAAATCCAAATTTCCATTACCTGCATGCTCTGCAATCCTCTTTAACATCCCCATTCTCCATCACCCAACACCACCCGTTATTTATAAAAATGATTTTTGATTCTTTATCAAACTATTTATTTATTTTGCTGAAAACCAGCACTCGTGACACACAGAAAAGAAGCAGCTGAGTGCCCCAGGCGCTGAGAATTCCAGGATTTTCTGCGCTGACCCCCAAGCAAACGCTGCGTTGACCTGAGGCCGTGGAAAAGGCTCCAAAATGAAATCCCAGCGCTGGGATTGTGGCTGCGGAGTTCAACAGGAGTGTGTGACAGCACAGGGTGCAGAACTCAGAGCTGGAGGGTTTGGAACACAGCAATGGAGAGAAAGCAAGGTGGAGGATTTAGGGCAGAGGCTGAGTTCTTCTTTTTCACCTCCTTCTCCTCCAGGGCTCTGGCTGGGATTTTGGAACTGGGCAGAAAAATCCGCGTTTTCGGTTGGTTACTTGGTTAAAAGTGAAAATAATTCAGGTGTCGTTGCATAATTGGAGAGTTTATCATTAAAAGGCTTTGCAGAGAGAGAGATGGGGCCATTTTTGGACAGTTTACCCTTAAAAGGCCTCGTAAAGAAAGAGATAAAATCCATTTTTCACGTCGAACTCACAGCTTGTGAGACTGTGCCAGAGAGAAGAATTACCAAACATCTCAATCCAAACACAAAATCCATCCCTCCAGCATAACAGAAGACAAAAACCCCCCAACAGCCGAACACCTCAGGATGAACCAACCCCCGCACCCCCAAAATCTCTTTCCATCCCCAAAACCTTCACTGGAGGGATTTTTTTTGGGGGGGGAGTGCACGACCTCTCACCTGCAGTGGGGTCGTCCTGGGGGATGCTGACCAGGGTGTAGCACATGCCGGGCTGGTTGTAGGCCAGGCTGGGGGCCGGGATGCAGCAGACGACGTCGTAAGCGTCGGCCGGCTCCATCTGCACCGTCACCCTCTCCAGGAGCTGATCGTTCAAGGTGTTGGTGCAGTCAAACTGCAGCAGCAAGCAGAGGGGGTGGGAAAAAAAGGAATTGAAAACGTTCCTTCAGCTGTCGCCCTGGTTTTTCTGGGTTTTTTTTCATAAAATGGAGTCAGATCTTTGAGCTACTGCACAATGTCAGGGGCAGTTTTCACTTTTTCTCACACGTGTCACATAAACAAATCCTTTGTTTTTCATTCTCTGCCCTTTGTTTGCGGATTTCTAACCTGAAAACAATTGTAACTGACGGCTGGTCCGGCCACTGAGACCTGAGGGGTGAAAACTCCAGAAGCCAATCCACAGCCAGACCCAAAAATGTATAAAAAGTAAGAAATAAACAGGCAGAAGGGCTCTGGCCTTGGCTCAGCTTGAGCTGGGTCGGAGGAAGTCTCTGCCCTGTGAAAATCTCTCGTCTCGTGCGACTGCTTTGCGTACCACGATCACACTTCAACCAGGTTCTATTTCCCTCTCCAATCAAGCAAGGAGCAAATTTGCTGTTTGGCTCGACACTGCGAAACGCTGCTGAGCGGTGGGAGAAGGGGTCGGATCCCCTCACCTGGAAAACGATGTGGTTTGGGAACACGTGCTTGATGCAGCGAACGAAATATTCTGTTTCCGCCTCTGTCAGCTGCACTGGCTCCGAGGACTTGAACAAAGGACCCAGGCCCTTGAATTCCGGGATGGCCGCCAGTTGTTCTGTGCGGGAAGGAAGAGGAGATCAACGGGAGCAGGCTCTGATCCCGCCATCATCCCAACGCTCCAGAGAATCCCAGAACGGTTTGGGTTGGAAGGGACGTGATGGGAATTCAGTTCCACCACCCTGGAAACTCCCACTGTCCCAATCCATGTCCAGCCTGGCTTTGGAAAACTCCAGGGATCCAAGGGCAGCCACAGCTGCTCTGGGAATTGCAGCCCAGGCAGGAATTCCTTCCCAAGATCCCAAATCTCCCCTTTTCCAATCCCAGTCCATTCCCTGTGTCCTGTCCCTTGTCCCCAGCCCCTCTGCAGCTCTCCTGGAATGTTCTGGAAGCTCTCCCTGGATCTTTCCCTTCTCCAGGAGAACATTCCCAGCTCTCCCAGCCCGGCTCCAGAGCCTGAGGTTGGATCCATCTCCTCTCCAAGAAACTGATGGATCCAGGGGCTTCACTTGGAATCTCAGGACACCATCAAGGGTCTCCCTTCCCTTCCCCTCTCTTTCCTCTCCCCATTTTCCAGAGAAATCCCTCGGGATGGATTCTGAGTGTCCCAAATCCCAGAATCCTGAAGCGGTTTGGGTGGGAAGGGAGCTCAGAGCTCATTCCAGGGATAATTCCATGATCCCAGGCTGCTCCAATCCTTCCTTGGACACATCCAGGGATCCAGGGAATGATCCACAGCTGCTCTGGGAATTGCGGCCCAGGCAGGAATTCCTTCCCAAGATCCCAAATCTCCCCTTTTCCAATCCCAGCCCATTCCCTGTGTCCTGTCCTTGTCCCCAGCCCCTCTGCAGCTCTCCTGGAATGTTCTGGAGAGCCGCTGATCTCTCCTACCTTGGAATATATCCTGGCGTGAAGGAGCCACTTTCTCGGGTTTGCTGGTCACCAGGGCAATCTCTGTGGAGAGAACAAAGCCAAGACTTTGTGCTCGGCCTCAGCTAAACCACGCAGGAGGTTTGAATGCCATTCAACCTCCACGAATTATCCCTTACATCCTATTATTTATATTATATTCCTTGTATTTATTGTATTTCCCTATATGTTTCCCACATTCTGCTGCAAACCACTGCCAGCCTGGCTCCTCACACACTGAAATACCTTTTTTTTTATTATTATTTTTTGGTGTGGAAATACTGGATTGAAAGCAGAGAGATTCAGTCTGAGTGATGAGAAATAAACCACACCTTAGCCCTGAAAAAAAAGCTAAAAAAATAAATAAATGAAAGGAGGAGAAGGGAGAGAAAATAACGAAACCCAAAGTTGTTTGTGCCAAGCGAAGATGCTCAAGAATTGTGCAAGGACGCGGGAAAAGGCCGGAGAAGCGACTGAGAGCTCCTGGAACGGCTTTTTTCCAAAGGCTGTGGACAAATAAATCCTGATTATGCCCACACTCGCTAAGGAGAGCTCCTCACACACTGAAATATCTTTTTTTTTTTAATTTTTTGGTGTGGAAACACTGGATTGAAAGCAGAGAGATTCAGTCTGAGTGATGAGGAAATGGTGTGGAAATACTGGATTGAAAGTAGAGAAATTCTGTCTGAGTGATGGGGATTAAACCACACCTTAGCCCTGAAAAAACCAGCTAAAAAAATAAATAAATGAAAGGAGGAGAAGGGAGAGAAAAATAACAAAACCCAAAGTTGTTTGTGCCAAGCAAAGACGCTCAAGAATTGTGCAAGGACGCGGAAAAAGGCCGGAGAAGCGACTGAGAGCTCCTGGAACGGCTTTTTTCCAAAGGCTGTGGACAAATAAATCCTGATTACGCCCACACTCGCTATGGAGAGCTCCTCACACACTGAAATATCTTTTTTATTTTTAATTTTTTGGTGTGGAAATGCTGGATTGAAAGCAGAGAGATTCAGTCTGAGTGATGAGAAATAAACCACACCTTAGCCCTGAAAAAAACAGCTAAAAAAATAAATAAATGAAAGGAGGAGAAGGGAGAGAAAAAAAGCGAAACCCAAAGTTGTTCGTGCTAAAAGACGCTCAAGAATTGTGCAAGGACGCGGAAAAAGGCCGGAGAAGCGACTGAGAGCTCCTGGAACGGCTTTTTTCCAAAGGCTGTGGACAAATAAATCCTGATTACGCCCACACTCGCTAAGGAGAGCTCCTCACACACTGAAATATCATTTTATTTTTAATTTTTTGTTGTGGAAATACTGGATTGAAAGTAGAGAAATTTAGTCTGAGTGATGAGGAAATGGTGTGGAAATACTGGATTGAAAGTAGAGAGATTCAGTCTGAGTGATGAGGATTAAACCACACCTTAGCCCTGAAAAACCAGCTAAAAAAAAATAAATGAAAGGAGAAGGGAGAGAAAAAACCAAACCCAAAGTTGTTTGTGCCAAGCAAAGACGCTCAAGAATTGTGCAAGGACGCGGAAAAAGGCCGGAGAAGCGACTGAGAGCTCCTGGAATGGCTTTTTTCCAAAGGCTGTGGACAAATAAATCCTCATTATGCCCACACTCGCTAAGGAGAGCTCCTCACACACTGAAATATCTTTTTTTTAAAAATTTTTTGGTGTGGAAATACTGGATTGAAAGTAGAGAGATTCAGTCTGAGTGATGGGGTTTAAACCACACCTTAGCCCTGAAAAGCCAGTTAAAAAATAAAAGGAATGAAAGGAGAAGGGAGAGAATAAAACCAAACCCAAAGTTGTTTGTGCCAAGCAAAGACGCTCAAGAATTGTGCAAGGACGCGGAAAAAGGCCGGAGAAGCGACTGAGAGCTCCTGGAACGGCTTTTTTCCAAAGGCTGTGGACAAATAAATCCTGATTACGCCCACACTCGCTAAGGAGAGCTCCTCACACACTGAAATATCTTTTTTTTTTAAATTTTTTGGTGTGGAAATACTGGATTGAAAGTAGAGAGATTCAGTCTGAGTGATGGGGATTAAACCACACCTTAGCCCTGAAAAACCAGCTAAAAAAAAAAATAAATGAAAGGAGAAGGGAGAGAAAAATAACGAAAACCAAAGTTGTTTGTGCCAAGCAAAGACGCTCAAGAATTGTGCAAGGACGCGGAAAAAGGCCGGAGAAGCGACTGAGAGCTCCTGGAATGGCTTTTTTCCAAAGGCTGTGGACAAATAAATCCTGATTACGCCCACACTCGCTACAGAGATCAGCAGAACGAGAGCGGCCCCGGGGCTCTGAGCTTTGCCTCCAGCCCGTTTCTCCAGGGAGCTGGGTGGATTCCGTTACCTGCTTTCTGTTCGAAGATGGGGGCTGTAGCCAGCGGAACCGTTTTCATGTCAAAGGGTTTCTCTGAGGGCTCCAGCGTGTACTGGTGCAGGGCTTTCTCCATGCCTGGAACAGACACTGTCAGCCCTGCAGAGGAGAAAAGGCAGAAAAATTCAGTTTTAAGAGCTGCAGCTGCCCCAGGCGCTGCTGATACACAGGAAACACAAAACAGGCAAAGTAGAATTTTTTTTAAAAAAAAAGTTGCTCTGAAGATGACACAGAGTTGCCAGGTTTAAGCAGCTCGCTCCCGAAAACCTCACACGGACGAATTAAATCCTCTGCGCAGTGAATTCTTTAATCACAGACGTAAAACGTTTTTACAACCGACCCTCATCCTCCTTTTGGATCGAAAAAAACCGGAGAAAAATCAAGAAATCTGTGCCAAGGGCAGGAAGAGCCAACGAAAGCCCAGCTCACGCTCCTGGCTCCATTTCCCAACCCATGATCCTCAGATTTAGATCATTTTGAATTCCCAGAGCAGCTGCGGCCGCTCCTGGATCCCCTGGCAGTGCCCAAGGCCAGGTTTAGATTGTTGAATCAGCTAAATCTGCCTCAGATTTAGATAATTTTGAATTCCCAGAGCAGCTGCGGCCGCTCCTGGATCCCCAGCAGCGTCCAAGGCCAAGTTTAGATCATTGAATCTCCTAAATTTGCCTCAGATTTAGATCATTTTGAATTCCCAGAGCAGCTGCGGCCGCTCCTGGATCCCTGGCAGTGCCCAAGGCCAGGTTTAGATTGTTGAATCAGCTAAATCTGCCTCAGATTTAGATCATTTTGAATTCCCAGAGCAGCTGCGGCCGCTCCTGGATCCCTTGGCAGCGTCCAAGGCCAGGTTTAGATCGCTGAATCTCCTAAATCTGCCTCAGATTTAGATCATTTTGAATTCCCAGAGCAGCTGCGGCCGCTCCTGGATCTCCTGGCAGCGTCCAAGGCCAGGTTTAGATCACCGAATCTCCTAAATCTGCCTCAGATTTAGATCATTTTGAATTCCCAGAGCAGCTGCAGCTGCTCCTAGATCCCCTGGCAGTGTCCAAGGCCAGGTTTAGATCATTGAATCTCCTAAATCTGCCTCAGATTTAGATTATTTTGAATTCCCAGAGCAGCTGCGGCCACTCCTGGATTCCCTAGAAGTGCCCAAGCCCAGGTTTAGATCGTTCAATCTCCTAAATCTGCCTCAGATTTAGATCATTTTGAATTCCCAGAGCAGCTGTGGCCGCTCCTAGATCCCTTGCCAGCATCCGAGGCCAAGTTTAGATCATTGAATCTCCTAAATCTGCCTCAGATTCAGATCATTTTGAATTCCCAGAGCAGCTGCGGCCGCTCCTGGATCCCCAGCAGTGTCCAAGGCCAGGTTTAGATCGTTGAATCTCCTAAATCTGCCTCAGATTTAGATTATTTTGAATTCCCAGAGCAGCTGCGGCCGCTCCTGGATCCCCAGCAGTGTCCAAGGCCAGGTTTAGATTGTTGAATCAGCTAAATCTGCCTCGGATTTAGATCATTTTGAATTCCCAGAGCAGCTGCGGCCGCTCCTGGATTCCCTAGAAGTGCCCAAGCCCAGGTTTAGATCGTTCAATCTCCTAAATCTGCCTCAGATTTAGATCATTTTGAATTCCCAGAGCAGCTGCGGCCGCTCCTGGATCTCCTGGCAGCGTCCAAGGCCAGGTTTAGATTGTTGAATGTCCTAAATCTGCCTCTCCCAGCACAAACACCGGGCAGGGAAGGTGCTCAGGCCAGAAAAAAACGGGTGAATTAACAGCTCTGAGCTGTCTCCTGGCTCTCACCGACCGTTAAAAATGTAGGCAGCGTTCAGGGCCAGCTGTCTCTGCTGCAGCACGTTCAGGTAGAACGTCGCCCTGTCCCGGACCTCGTCGTCGCTGTCCATCATGCACCTGTTTGGGGACAAAAGGGACAAAAAATCAGCCAGGTTTGGAATGTCAGAGTGTCGGGGGCTTTCCCTGACATTCAGGTGGTTTTAGAGTCTTTTTGCCCTCTGCACAGCTCTGAGCCAAATGGATGAAGGAGACGGGAGTCTTCAGGTTCTGATTTCTCAAGGTTGCATTGCTTCGTTTATTGTTCTTATCTTACAATTTTCTCAGTGCCCCACAAAGGTCTGTGCAGCTGCTCGGGCACCTGGTGACTCCTCGACTCCTCCCGCCCAGGGCTGTCGTTATCTTTTATACTAATTGCTATGCATTCTTTATTTATCATTATTTACCAATACCTATCACTTACACTAAACAGCTCATCCCTGCTCTGACCCAATCTCTTTAAACTACTTTGTGCCACCGTCACTGCAGGAAATGGAGTGAGGGAAGAAGAAAGAAGCAGAGACAACGCCCCAAATCCTCCATCTTGCTCCCATCCACTTCCATACTAAAAACCCAAACTGTCGTGGGCTTTCCCCGACATTCAGGTGGTTTTAGAGTCTTTTCACCCTCTGCACAGCTCTGAGCCAAATGGATGAAAGAGACGGAGTCTTCAGGTTCTGATTTTTCAAGGTTGCGCGCTTCGTTTATTGTTTCTTATCTTACAATTTTCTCAGTGCCCAACAAAGATGTTTGCAGCTGCTCGGGCATCTGGCGACTCCTCCCCGCCCAGGGCTATCATTATCTTTTATACTAATTGTTGCATGTTCTTTATTTATAATCATTATTTGCCAATACCTATCACTTACACTAAACAGCTCATCTCTACTCTGACCCAATCTCCTTAAACTACTTTGTGCCACCATCACTGCAGGAAATGGAGTGAGGGAAGAAGAAAGAAGCCAGAGACAACGCCCCAAATCCTCCATCTTGCTCCCATTCATCTCCACACTAAAACCCCAAATTTACTGTTTTTTCACCCTGTGATAAGCTAAACTCCTATTTTTCACATTCCTGTGGCCTGCAATCCATCCCACAGTGCAGGAAGCCTTTCCCATGGACTGGGATCAAATCCAGTGTCCCTCTGTGCTCTGTGCCGGGGTCCCAGACCCCCCTGTCCAGGTCTCTGACCCTCCAGGGCAGCCAAAGGAACGCCCTGGACTCCAACACCAGAGAGCCGAGTTAAAAACGGCCCTGACAAAACCTGTCTCGGTTTGGAAAGCCAGGGGTCTGCAAAGGGAAGCTGGAGATTCCCTTGGAGCGGAGAACGTAAACGCTCCTCCCTCTAAATTGTTGTAATTTTGCAATTGAAGGGGCTTTCAGGCAGAGATACGGGGATGGGAGTAACGGTTCTTTAGTAGGAATATTCAAAAAAAAAATAAAAATGCAGTAGTATTTTAAAAAAAAAAAAAAAGCGCGGAAGTGAACAAAAATCCTGGCAAAAAAGCATTCAGTGACAGCCAGAGCTCCCTCGAGGGATCTTTCAAACTGTGTAAAAACGCGTTAGTGCGTTTAATTTCGCGTTTAATTTCAATTAAATCATTAACGCCGCACGTCTTAGCGAGGAAAGCGAACCTGTGACATCTCTGGGAACACAAATGTTATTTACCAGCCACCCGCAGAGGAATTTTCCTGCCTCCAGGGGATGTTGAAAACGCTCAGTGTAGGAAAGCTCTGAAGGGGGAGGGTGACTTTTTACATGGGCAGATCCTGATGGGACAAAAGGGAAACAGCTTGAAATTAAAAGAGGTTTAGGTTGGACGTGAGGAAGGGGAAACCTTGGCAGCTGCTGCCGGATCCCTGAAAGATCCGAGGCCGGGCTGGATGGGGCTTGGAGCAGCCTGGGAGAGCGGAAGGAGCTCCTGGCCACGGCACTGGATGAGTTTTGAGGCTCTTCCGACCCGAATCTGTGATTCGTTACTCTTTGAGCAACGTGACAAAACGACCGTCGCGCCTTTCCACGACCGATCCTTCCCTTCCCCGCCATCCTCCCTCCCTCCCTCCAGCCCCGCAGGAAAAACGGGAGCAGCCTTTTCCCACTCCCCCAGCTGGGACTGTGCCACCAGCACTCACCTCTGCAGCAGCACCAGGATGCTCGGGAGCAGGTTCTCGTTCTGCGCCCCAAACTTCGCCAAAGCGCTGACGGCGGCTGCGGGGAGAGCGGCGAGGCGTCACAGGAGCACGAGCTCTGCGCCCCTTCCTGAGCTGGCAACTTACACAGCTTCTCACCCCCACGCCACGAACCTTGCAGTGACACGGGAATTCCAAAGGATTCCTGTGCTTCCATGTGGAAATAGCTTTGTGATCGAGATCAGATTAACAGCTCTGCAGATCTGTTCTTTTCACTCCCACAAATCTTTCCAGTGATACGGGAGTTCCAAAGTATTCCTGTGCTTCCACATGGAAAGAGTTCTGTGACTGAGATCTGCTATATTGCTCTGCAAATCTGTTCTTTTCACTCCCACACAATAAATCTTGCAGTGATATGGGAATTCCAAAGTATTCTTGTGTTTCCACGTGGAAATGAGATCAGCTAATCAGCTCTGTAAATCTGCTCCTTTCACTTTTACACCACAAACCTTTCAGTGATATGGGAAAACCAAAGTATTTCTGTATTTCCACGTGGAAATAGTTCTGTGATCAAGACCAGATTAACAGCTCTGCAAATCTGTTTTCACTTTTACACCATAAACCTTTTCAGTGATATGGGAAAACCAAAGTATTTCTGTGTTTCCATGTGGAAATAGTTTCGTGATCGAGATCTGCTATACTGCTCTGCAAATCTGTTCTTTTTAATTCTACACCACCAAACTTTTTAGTGATACGGGAATTCCAAAGTATTCCTGTGCTTCCACGTGGAAGTAGCTCTGTGATCAAGATCAGATTAACAGCTCTGCAAATCTGTTCTTTTCACTTCCACCCCATAAACTTCAGTGACATGGGAAGTGCAAAGGATTCCTGTGCTTCCATATGGAAATGGTTTTGTGATCAAGATCTGCTATATTGCTCTGCAAATCTGTTCTTTTCAACTCTACACCATAAACCTTTCAGTGATATGGGAATTCCAAAGTATTCCTGTGCTTCCACACAGAAATGAGATCAGCTAATCAGCTCTGTAAATCTGCTCTTTTCACTTTTACACCATAAACTTTCCAGTGATATGGGAAAACCAAAGTATTTCTGTATTTCCACGTGGAAATAGTTCTGTGATCAAGACCAGATTAACAGCTCTGCAAATCTGTTTTCACTTTTACACCATAAACCTTTCAGTGATATGGGAAAACCAAACTGTTCCTGTGTTTCCATGAGGAAATAGTTCTGTGATCAAGATCACAGCTGATCAGCTCTGCAAATCTGTTCTTTTCAATTCCACCCCATAAACTTCAGTGATATGGGAAGACCAAAGTATTCCTGGTTTCCACATGGAAAGAGTTCTGTGATCGAGATCTGCTATACTGCTCTGCAAATCTGTTCTTTTCACTCCCACACCGTAAACCTCTCAGTGATATGGGAATTCCAAAGGATTCCTGTGCTTCCACGTGGAAATAGTCCTGTGATCGAGATCACAGCTGATCAGCTCTGCAAATCTGTTCTTTTCACTCCCACCCCATAAACTTCAGTGATATGGGAATTCCAAAGGATCCCTGTGCTTCCACATGGAAATAGTTTTGTGATTGAGATCACAGCTGATCAGCTCTGCAAATCTGTTCTTCTCAATTCTACACCACAAACCTTTTCAGTGATATGGGAATGCCAAAGGAATCCTAGTTTCCATGTGGAAATAGTTTTGTGATTGAGATCTGCTATATTGCTCTGCAAATCTGTTCTTTTCAGTCCCACCCCATAAACCTTTCAGTGATATGGGAATTCCAGAGGATTCCTGTGCTTCCACACGGAAATAGTTCTGTGATCGAGATCACAGCTGATCAGCTCTGCAGGTCTGTTCAGAGGGAGTTCTCCATCAGATATTTGTCGGAGCTCTGTGGAATTTCCCAGCCCTTGGCCCCTGTGCCGTCTGCAGCAGCTCCCACTCCAGAGGAATCCGAGTGGTGACCAGGGCCAGAGGCTCTGCAGGGAGCTCAAAGCCCCCAGCAATCACTCGGGGCTGTTCTCCAAAATAATCAGATTTCAGCCTGGTGCCAGCTTGGACAAAATCCCCAGGCAGAGAGAAGGGGAAGCTGCTTCAGGAAATACAAACTCATGACAGGGAAGAAGCAGCATCCCCTCCTTGTGTATTACACCTCCAACTCCAGCAGGCCTAGACCAAATAATTATTATTTTTAAATTTTTTAAAAATTCTTTGCATATATATATGTGTAGCTCTACAGTTTATACTATTATTACATTGTTATATTTTAAATATAATATGTTATTATAGTATTAATTTTATGTTACTTATAATATAATAAATAGAATAAATTATATATATTGTATATAACTGTATAGATAATATGCAGTATATATGATAGATAATAAGCATAACACAACATTGTAATATTATATGTATATTATATACAGTATATAATATATATTATAGGTAATAAACAATGTATAACATTGTGTTAAATATATAATTATATATAATTATAATAATATATATATTATACAGTATATAATATATAGTAAACATTGTCTTAATATAATTATTTTAAAATATTATAAATATTAAAAAAGGCCAACAAATCAGAATTCCATCCCTGGAGAATCTATCTATATTATAGATAATAAGCATAATGTACAACATTCTATTATTATAATATATATAATATATTATATACAGTATTCAAGATCGATTATAGGTAATAAACAATGTATAACATTGCGTTATAATAAATAGATAATTATATATAATTATATCTATATTATACAGTATATAATATATAGAAAACAATGTATAACATTGTATTAATATCATAATTATAAATCCCTGATTTTCATTTCCAGGTGGAGAAAAAAGACCAAAGAGTCAGAATTCCATCCCTGGAGCTGCACTCACCAGCCCTCACGGCCTCGTTCTCCAGCACCACCAGGAAGATCTCCAAATAAAACCCCACTCTTAGAGAACCTCCTTAATAAAATCACCTGGAATTTCACTTCCAGGTAGAGAAAAAAGACCAACAAATCAGAATTCCATCCCTGGAGCTGCACTCACCAGCCCTCACAGCCTCGTTCTCCAGCACCACCATGATGATCACCAAATAAAACCCCACTCTTACAGAACCTCCTTATGAAAATCTTCTGGAATTCCACTTCCAGGTAGAGAAAAAAAGACCAAAGAGCCAGAATTCCATCCCTGGAGCTGCACTCACCAGCCCCCACGGCCTCGTTCTCCAGCACCACCCTGAAATCCCCCGACAAACTTACAGCACCTCCTTACTAAAACCATCTGGAATTTCATTTCCAGGTGGACAAAAAGGCCAACAAATCAGAATTCCATCCCCGGAGCTGCACTTACCAGCCCTCACAGCCTCGTTCTCCAGCACCACCCTGAAGGGCCCTCAAATAAAACCCCACTCTGACACTGCCTCCATACCAAAATCACCTGGAATTTCACTTCCAGGTGAAGAAAAACCTTCCAGGTGGAGAATTCCAGTCCTGGAGCTGCACTCACCACCCCTCACGACCTCATTCTCCAGCATCACCAGGAAGATCTCCAAATAAAATCCCATTCTTAGAGCACCTCATTACTAAAATCATGTGGAATTTCACTTCCAGGTAGAGAAAAAAGACCAACAAATCAGAATTCCATCCCTGGAGCAGCACTCACCAGCACTCACAGCCTCGTTCTCCAGCACCACCCTGAAAACCTCAAATAAAACTCCACTCTTTCAGAACCTCCTTAGTAAAATCATCTGGAATTTCACTTCCAGGTGAAGAAAATCCTTCCAGGTGGAGAATTCCATCCCCGGAGCTGCACTCACCAGCCCTGACGGCCTCGTTCTCCAGCACCACCCTGAAGATCTCCAAATAAAATCCCATTCTTTAAGAACCTCCATACTAAAAATCACCTGGAATTTCACTTCCAGATGGACCAACAAATCAGAATTCCTTCCCCGGAGCTGCACTCACCAGCCCTCACAGCCTCGTTCTCCAGCACCACCCTGAAGGGCCCTCAAATAAAACCCCACTCTGACACTGCCTCCATACCAAAATCACCTGGAATTTCACTTCCAGGTGGAGAAAAACCATCCAGGTGGAGAATTCCAGCTCTGGAGCTGCACTCACCAGCCCTGACGGCCTCGTTCTCCAGCACCACCATGAGGATCACCAAATAAAACCCCATTCTTAGAGAACCTCCTTACAAAAATCTTCTGGAATTTCACTCCCAGGTGGACAAAAAGGCCAACAAATCAGAATTCCATCCCTGGAGCTGCACTCACCAGCCCCCATGGCCTCGTTCTCCAGCACCACCAGGAAGATCTCCAAATAAAATCCCACTCTCACAGAACCTCCTTAATAAAATCATCTGGAATTTCACTTCCAGATGGACCAACAAATCAGAATTCCATCCCCGGAGCTGCACTCACCAGCCCTCACAGCCTCGTTCTCCAGCACCACCCTGAAGGGCCCTCAAATAAAACCCCACTCTGACACTGCCTCCATACCAAAATCACCTGGAATTCCACTTCCAGGTGAAGAAAAACCTTCCAGGTGGAGAATTCCAGTCCTGGAGCTGCACTCACCACCCCTCACGACCTCATTCTCCAGCATCACCATGAAGATCTCCAAATAAAATCCCATTCTTAGAGCACCTCATTACTAAAATCATCTGGAATTTCACTTCCAGGTAGAGAAAAAAGACCAACAAATCAGAATTCCATCCCTGGAGCAGCACTCACCAGCACTCACAGCCTCGTTCTCCAGCACCACCCTGAAGACCTCAAATAAAACTCCACTCTTTCAGAACCTCCTTAGTAAAATCATCTGGAATTTCACTTCCAGGTGAAGAAAACCCATCCAGGTGGAGAATTCCATCCCTGGAGCTGCACTCACCAGCCCTCATGGCCTCGTTCTCCAGCACCACCCTGAAGACCTCAAATAAAATCCCACTCTGACACTGCCTCCATACCAAAATCACCTGGGATTTCACTTCCAGGTGAAGAAAAACCATCCAGGTGGAGAATTCCAGTCCTGGAGCTGCACTCACCACCCCTCACGACCTCGTTCTCCAGCACCACCATGATGATCACCAAATAAAACCCCACTCTTAGAGAACCTCCTTACTAAAATCTTCTGGAATTTCACTCCCAGGTGGACAAAAAGACCAACAAATCAGAATTCCATCCCTGGAGCTGCACTCACCAGCCCTCACAGCCTCGTTCTCCAGCACCACCATGATGATCACCAAATAAAACCCCACTCTTACAGAACCTCCTTATGAAAATCTTCTGGAATTCCACTTCCAGGTAGAGAAAAAAAGACCAAAGAGCCAGAATTCCATCCCTGGAGCTGCACTCACCAGCCCCCACGGCCTCGTTCTCCAGCACCACCCTGAAATCCCCCGACAAACTTACAGCACCTCCTTACTAAAACCATCTGGAATTTCATTTCCAGGTGGACAAAAAGGCCAACAAATCAGAATTCCATCCCCGGAGCTGCACTCACCAGCCCTCACAGCCTCGTTCTCCAGCACCACCCTGAAGGGCCCTCAAATAAAACCCCACTCTGACACTGCCTCCATACCAAAATCATCTGGAATTTCACTTCCAGGTGAAGAAAAACCTTCCAGGTGGAGAATTCCATCCCCGGAGCTGCACTCACCAGCCCTGACGGCCTCGTTCTCCAGCACCACCATGATGATCACCAAATAAAACCCCATTCTTAGAGAACCTCCTTACAAAAATCTTCTGGAATTTCACTCCCAGGTGGACAAAAAGGCCAACAAATCAGAATTCCATCCCTGGAGCTGCACTCACCAGCCCCCATGGCCTCGTTCTCCAGCACCACCAGCAAGATCTCCAAATAAAATCCCACTCTCACAGAACCTCCTTAATAAAATCATCTGGAATTTCACTTCCAGATGGACCAACAAATCAGAATTCCATCCCTGGAGCTGCACTCACCAGCCCTCACAGCCTCGTTCTCCAGCACCACCCTGAAGGGCCCTCAAATAAAACCCCACTCTGACACTGCCTCCATACCAAAATCACCTGGAATTCCACTTCCAGGTGAAGAAAAACCATCCAGCCTGACAGCCTTGTTCTCCAGCACCACCCTGAAGGCCCCTCAAAAAATTCTTAGAGCATCTCATTACTAAAATCATCTGGAATTTCATTTCCAGGTGAAGAAAATCCATCCAGGTGGAGAATTCCATCCCTGGAGCTGCACTCACCAGCCCTGACGGCCTCGTTCTCCAGCACCACCAGGAAGACCTCAAATAAAACCCCACTCTTAGAGCACCCCCTTACTAAAATCATCTGGAATTTCACTTCCAGGTAGAGAAAAAAGACCAACAAATCAGAATTCCATCCCCAGAGCTGCACTCACCAGCCCCCATGGCCTCGTTCTCCAGCACCACCATGATGATCATCAAATAAAATCCCACTCTTACAGAACCTCCTTACAAAAATCTTCTGGAATTTCACTTCCAGGTGGAGAAAATCCATCCAGGTGGAGAATTCCATCCCTGGAGCTGCACTCACCAGCCCCCATGGCCTCGTTCTCCAGCACCACCATGATGATCACCAAATAAAATCCCACTCTTACAGAACCTACTTACTAAAATCATCTGGAATTTCACTTCTAGATGGAACAACAAATCAGAATTCCATCCCCGGAGCTGCACTCACCAGCCCCCACGGCCTCGTTCTCCAGAACCACCATGAAGGGCCCTCAAATAAAACCCCACTCTGACACTGCCTCCATACCAAAATCACCTGGAATTCCACTTCCAGGTGAAGAAAAACCATCCAGCCTGACAGCCTTGTTCTCCAGCACCACCCTGAAGGCCCCTCAAAAAATTCTTAGAGCATCTCATTACTAAAATCATCTGGAATTTCATTTCCAGGTGAAGAAAATCCATCCAGGTGGAGAATTCCATCCCTGGAGCTGCACTCACCAGCCCTGACGGCCTCGTTCTCCAGCACCACCAGGAAGACCTCAAATAAAATCCCACTCTTACAGAACCTCCTTACGAAAATCTTCTGGAATTTCACTTCCAGGTGGACAAAAAGACCAACAAATCAGAATTCCATCCCCGGAGCTGCACTCACCAGCCCTGACGGCCTCGTTCTCCAGCACCACCCTGTTGAAGATGAAGCGGATGTACTTGGAGGGCGCCGGCGTCCGGGGCCCCTCCTTGCCCAGCAGATGCAGGATCTTGGTGGCCAGCACGGTGTGCTCGCAGTCCTCGATGAACTCGCACAGGTGAGCCAGGCCCGACTCCTTGCTCTCGGGGTTCTCCTCGATGATGCCGATGATGCAATCCACGATGGCTCGCTTGTACTCGAAGCCGCCCTGGCAAAGGGAAATTGGGGACACTGGGGATGAGTTTGTGCAAAAATAAAAGTGGATTGGGTGACCCCACAGGGAATTCCCAGCCCTCTGAATGATGGCTTAGGAGTTTTAGCTTTTCTATCTTAAACCCTGTGCTGCTTTAGGGTGCAACTCTTGACTCTGTATAAAACGTCAGTTAACTGTCTTCACTGAACTGTCTTCAAGTTTTGGTCAGATAAAACAATGCCCCTCTAAGCCCGAAATTCCACCCTACAGCCTCAGGCCCTGAAAAGTATCAACAAAAGTGAATTAGGAGGAGGAAACTGCAGGTAATGACTTCATTACCTGTAACTGGAGGATTAAGCCCTGCTATGTAAATGGACCCAACGTAGAATTGTCTCAAAAAAACCAAAAAACCTCGTGACCATCTTGGGTGGAGCCTCTGTGAAGCTTCTGGCTGCCCAAGGTGTGATGGTTTAAGTTTTAGCTTTTATATTTTAAATAGGTCGGTGTGTAACTCGGAACGTCACGTGAAGTGTTAGCAGGTTCTCCTCACGGTTTAAAATAATCTTCCTCCAGCCCCAGAACCAAGGACAGCGTTGCAGCTTTGGGTCCAGAAAGTGCAAACAGCAGCAAAATTGAGGAGAGCAATCTGGGAGGATGGGATTTCATCACCCAGAGCTGGAATTGGGCAGTGAACCCCAATATGGAAATGGATCAAAACTTCTAAAACTGTGAAAACTTGGAGTCCATCTTGGGTGGAGCCACGGCTGAGCTCGCACTGGCCAAGGTGTATCTTTAAAGACATTTCATTTATTTACCTGCTTTATTCCTTTAACAATGTTTAGCCTCTCGAGGCATCAGTGAACCTACTGAAGGGTTTAATAAATACCCACTTTATTCTCTTAATCTTGTCCAAGCTCAGCTCTAGGCAGCCGCTCCATCGCTAATTCCCGAGCTTCTCACACAGGTCTGACCCCCCAGGTGCTGTAACCACTCATCTCTCTGTGCACCCACTGACAGAAAAAACCCTTCCCAGCACCAAGCAGGTCCAAAATCATCCCAAAAGTCCCTCCCCCGAGCAGGTGGCAGACGTACATCGTCCCTGAGCATGTTGGAGAGGAAGGTCATCATCACGCTGTGCTTCCGAGGGTACTTCTGGCACAGGGCACTGATGGCCTGCACCACCACAACCTGCAGGAAAAAACACCACAACCTGGGTCATGGGATTATTTCCCAAGGAAAAAACACAGGTTTCTGGCTCAGGCTGTCGCCTTGATTGATTAAATCCACCTACAAGGATAAAAACCACGTGCTGGATTCTCCGGGGGCAGTGTGGAACCGTTTTTGTGCCAGGGTGCTGCAAGGCCTGGCTCTGCTAAAAGAGACTGGAATTTGGGATGGAATGGGTTAGCCCAAAGGCCTCTCCTTCCTTCCTTCTGCCCGTTTGAACTCCTCAAGTTCTGCCATTAAAACTCTTGGCAATTCCAAACTTCTTTTTCTCATAAGAAACAAAAACTTTAGATGGCTTTAAGCAGACTGATTTTTGCAGAGCCACGCGTAACCGAACCATCCCGAACCAACTTGTTACCAGTTCAGTCACTATAAAAACTGACAAATTAGGTAGAAATCTGTAATTAACACAATTTCCTAACTGTGCATCAAGACTGATGCGATCTAAACTCCAGAAGAACACTTAAAAATCTTTCTTCCTCCCTAAAACCACCTCTCCCTCCTCCCTAAAACCACCTCTCCCTTCTCTCCAAAACAACCTCTTCCTCCTCCCCAAAACCACCTCTTCCTCCTCTCCAAAACCACCTCTCCCTCCTCTCCAAAACCACCTCTCCCTCCTCTCCAAAACCACCTCTCCCTCCTCTCCAAAACCACCTCTCCCTCCTCTCCAAAACAACCCCTTCCTCCTCCCCAAAACCACCTCTCCCTCCTCCCTAAAACCACCTCTCCCTCCTCCCCAAAACCTCTTCCTCCTCCCTAAAACAACCTCTTCCTCCTCTCCAAAACCACCTCTCCCTCCTCCTCAAAACCACCTCTTCCTCCTCCCCAAAACCACCTCTTCCTCCTCCTCCCCAAAACCACCTCTTCCTCCTCCCTAAAACAACCTCTTCCTCCTCCCTAAAACAACCTCCTCTTCCTCCCCAAAACAACCTCTTCCTCCTCCCCAAAACCACCTCTCCAAAACAACCTCTCCCTCCTCCCCAAAACAACCAGAAGGAAGCTTTGCAGGTTATTGCACAGGAGCCAAGCATCCACCAAACCACATTTCTCCTTCCTTGGAGTGGTTGGAGGAAAGCACACAAGAAACTTAAACTGGAAAACACCTTCTGAACTTTACCCCGGCCCCGAACCGCCGACAAGCAGGAAAAAAAAAATCTTCATCGAAAAGAAAAAAAACCAAAAAAACCCCCACCGAGAACGGGAGAAAAACCCGTCTAGGAAAAGAGCAGAGGGCTCCAAGCGCCACACCTTAAACTCATCGGAGATTTCCGAGACGAAGGAGGAGATCTGCTTCATGAGCCTGTCCACGCTGCTCTCGCTGCCCGTCTTCAGCAGCGTGGTGATGGCCAGCGTGGCGATGCTCCTGTTGGAGTCGGTGATGAGGTTCTCCAGGTCCAGGTTGCAGGCGGTGACCGCAGATGGATGCTTCATGGCCACCTGCAAGGGATGCAGAGCGCCGGGATGGTTTGGGAGCTGCGGCGTGCTGCGGTTTGAATTTTGAACCGGGCAGAAACACCAATTTATGTAGCAGTTTCACGTTTACTAACTCTTGGTCTCGGTATTTACTTCTTTTTGTGGGAGAGAGGCTGGGAGGAAAACCAAGCGGGCTCAGCTTTAAAATTAACAAACAGTTTGTTAACGTACGCTAAAAGAAGAGGGGGGGAAAAAAAAAGTTGGAAAAAACCTAAAATGGAATGAAACTTCAAAAAACCACTTTCCCCTTTACAAACTGTTCACTTTCTTACAGAACAACACAAAGAGACAAAACCTGTAATTTTCAGGCAGTTTCACTATCTGATAAGTCTTTTATCAATTCATTAGGGGAAGAGTCTCTCTCAGAGTCATGGATCCCACTGACAACTTAGAACAGTTTTCCTGTGGGTTTTAAACTGTCACAAAAACAACCTCCTGGAGAATCCTGCCTTTGTGACCCCTCCCAGGAGCAGTTTCCCAAGCTGCTCAGGGGTCATGGATCTTAAACTTTTGCATCCTGGGGTGTCACCTTTCAAATATAAATAACTCCAAAGCAAAGGATTCTTCATCTCAAGGTACAGAGATATCTGCTCACTTCTTCACCGGCGTTTCTCACCTTGGTCTCTGTTCAAGCATCTTACAGGATTAATATTACTCAGCTCATCACAAACACCTTTGCTTAAATCTACACACAAATTAAAACAATCATCTCCCTAAATGCGTGTCTTTCCTACAGAGACGTTGGTCTCTTGACAGAGGGTTGCACGCAAATCTGAGCTCAGGGGGGTTTTAGGTCGCGGCGCTTTAAATGGATTTTTTAAGTTAAGTTTGGACAGGTTTTTGCTGCTGCGTTGTGCGGCATTGGAATCAGAGCTTTCCCTTCGCCTGGTGGATTTTGTGGTGTTAAACACCCAGGATTCCGGCTGAAAGCTCACAAATTGTCAAACTACAGCTCCTGACGTCCCCTCGGCTCAGAAATGAGCAAGCACGGCCTGAATGCAGGGAGAGATTTCTGTCCCACCAGGAGAGCTGGCCCGGAAAATTCTCCAGCACGGAGTAATTCCAAATGAAGTCATCCCATTAGGCACTGCTGCCTGGCTCTGAGCTCAGAGAGTGAAGTTTGGTTTCGGAGGTTTTGAAGCACTCACTTTGTTGAGGGTCCGGACGGCTGCGTAGCGCAGGACAGGTTTGGGAGAACTGCAGAAAAGCTGCAACACTGGGACGGGAAAAAAAAAACACATAAAAACCCCCCCAAAAAAATAAAGATATGGCTTCTTTCAAAGCAAAGGAATAGAATAAAAAGTCTAATCAATCTCCATTCAACCGTTAAATATTCATGCAGCTCTACGCCTAATTTATCACCAGCTTCACGCAGGTTAGAAACCAACTCCTGGTTTTTATCCCAATAAAACAGGGGTGGCACACGTGTCTCAACATTCCAGCTCTGTATTCCAGGAGTGTTTTCCCAGAGAAATCTGCGGTTGTTCCATCCCTGGAAGCGTCCAAGGTCAGGCTGGACAAGGTTTGGAGCAGCCTGGGATAGTGGGAGGTGTCATTGCCCATGGCAGGGGGTGGCACAGGATGGGATTGCAGATCTTTTTCCGACCCAAACCATCCCACGATTCCCTCCCATCCCAAATTCCTGCAGCTGGATAAAGACAAGAATCACCCCTGCGCCGCCTCTTATGTAAACCTCAGGATGAAAAAGGGATCTGACCCAAAACCCCTTTAAATTTGGGATTAAAAGCCCTTCTAACCCCAGATCATCAGAAAATCGGGGTTTGGGGGTTACAATTCCGGCAGGTTTCCTGCAAATTTCTTTATTTTAGGGGTACAAAGGGCTGGGACCAACCTGACACAGCGGGCGCCAGCTCCCTGGCAGTGCAGTTGGGCAGGTGGATGATGGCAGAGGCAGCCTCGTAAATCACCATCTCGTGCTTGTTCCTCAGGCAGCTCTCGATGAAGTCGAACAGGGGGCTCTCATGGCTACAAACACAACAATTCCAGGGGTTTAGGCCAGAAAAAAAACCTTTAAAATCGAGTACAGGACCTTCATGGCTACAAACACAACAATCCCAGGGTTTTAGACTGGAAAAATTCCTTTGAGTTCAAGACTTTCATGGCTACAAACACAATAATACCAAAAATTTAGACTGGAAAAATCCCTTTGAATTCAAGACTTTCATGGCTACAAATACAACAATCCCAGGGTTTTAAGCTGGAAAAAATCCTTTAAAATCGAGTACAGGACCTTCATGGTTACAAACACAGCAATCCCAGGATATTTTAGACTGGAAAAATCCCTTGAGTTCAAATCGTTCATGGCTACAAACACAACAATCCCAGGATATTTTAGACTGGAAAAACTTCTTTAAGACTGACTTCAAATCTTTCATGGCCACAAATGCAACAATCCCAGGATATTTTAGGCTGGAATTTTCCTTTGAGTTCAAGACTTTCACGGATACAAACACAACAATCCCAGGATTTTATGCCAGAAAAATCCCTTTAAGATTGATTCCAAGATTTTCATGGCTTCAAACACAGCAATCCCAGGATATTTTAGACGGAAAAAATCCCTTAAAATCGAGTTCAATTCGTTCATGGCTACAAACACAACAATCCCAGGATTTTAGGCTGGAAAAATCCCTTTGAGCCCAAGACTTTCATGGCTACAAATGCAACAATCGCAGGATTTTAGGCCAGAAAAATCCCTTTAAGATTGATTCCAAGACTTTCATGGCTACAAATGCAATAATCCCAGGATATTTTAGGCTGGAAAAATCCCTTTGAGTTCAAGTCTTTCAAGGCTACAAAAACACAACAAGCCCAGGGTTTTAGATGGGAAAAACCCCTTTAAAACAGAGTCCAAGGCTTTCACGGCTACAACACAACAATCCCCGATTTTTTACTCTGGAATTTTCCTTTAAGTTTGAGTTCAAATCTTTCATGGCTACAAACACAACAATCCCAGGATATTTTAGACTGGAAAAACTTCTTTAAGACTGATTTCAAATCTTTCATGGCTACAAACACAATAATCCCAAAAATTTAGGCTGGAAAAACCCCTTTGAGCCCAAGACTTTCATGGTTACAAATGCAACAATCCCAGGATTTTAGGCTGGAAAAATCCCTTTAAAATCGAGTCCAAGACTTTCAGGGCTACAAACACAATAATCCCAAAAATTTAGGCTGGAAAAATCCCTTTGAGTCCAAATCTTTCACGGCTTCAAACACAGCAATCCCAGGATATTTTAGACTGGAAAAATCCCTTAAGACTGATTTCAAATCTTTCATGGCTACAAACACAACAATCCCAAGATTTTAGGCTGGAAAACCCCCTTTGAGTCCAAATCGTTCATGGCTACAAACACAACAATTCCAGGGTTTTAGGCTTGAAAGTTCCTTTGATTTCAAGAATTTCATGACTACAAACACAAAAATCCTGGATCTTTTAGGCTGGAATTTTCCTTTGATTCCAAGACTTTCATGGCTTCAAACACAGCAATCCCAGGATATTTTAGACGGGAAAAATCCCTTAAAATCGAGTTCAAATCGTTCATGGCTATAAACACAATAACCCTGGATCTTTTAGGCTGGAAAAATCCCTTAAGACTGATTTCAAATCGTTCATGGCTACAAACACAATAATTCCAGGGTTTTAGACTGGAAAACTCCTTTAATTTTCAAGAATTTCATGACTACAAACACAACAATCCCAGGATTTTATGCCAGAAAAATCCCTTTAAGATTGATTCCAAGACTTTCATGGCTTCAAACACAGCAATCCCAGGATATTTTAGACTGGAAAAACTTCTTTATGACTGATTTCAAGTCTTCCATGGCTACCAACACAATAATCCCAAGGTCTTTTAGACTGGAAAAAAACCTTTAAAATCAAGTACGGGACTTTCATGGCTACAAACCCAACAATCCCAGGATGTTTTAGACTGGGAAAATCCCTTAAAATCGAGTTCAAATCATTCATGGCTACAAACACAACAATCCCAGGGTTTTAGATGAGAAAAACCCTTTTGAGTCCAAATCTTTCATGACTACAACACAACAATCCCAGGACCTTTTAGGCTGGAAAAACCCCTTTAAAATCGAGTTCAGGAATTTCACGGCTAAAACCGCAACAACCCCAGGAATTTTTTTAGGCTGAAAAAAACCCCTTGAAAGACTGAATCCACGCATTATCCCAGCGCTCCAGTTCCGTCTCCGCGGAGATTTCCACCAACGCTAAAAAAATCACCCGCTGTTTCCAAACCTTAATTAATTTTGTGGTTCTTAACCGAGATCCTGCCTCTGGCTTACCCCTCCTCGGATTCCTTCAGGAGTTTGCTGGCGATCCTGATCAGCATGCAGTAGGCAAACTGGGATTTGAGGCCGGATTTGGTGAATTTGTTCAGCATCTTGGAGACGGCCAGGCGGTCGTTTTTCCTAAGGTGATAGAGCAGCCCCAAAGCATGATACTACGGGATGGGAAACAGAGGGGCAAAGGCACTGAGTACAGCCGGAAAAATCCACGGGAAAACGTCGACAGAGGGGTAACTCTTGCTGCTTCCTGCCACAAACGCCTCCTGACCTCAACTGAGCCGGGTTTCCTGACAAATTGCAAAGATCTGCAACGTTTCCTTGCCCCCTTTTTTTCTGTCCGCTCTCAACTGTTCCCAAAGAGCCATAAAGTTAATTTATTTCCTTTTTTTTTTTTCCTCCTCCCCTCCGCGTTAAATATAACTTCAAAGGTTTCAGCTTTGCACTTCTGAGTGCATTTCTAAGGAACTCCACAGCCAGGATATCCCAAGGGCCTGAAAGGACAAGCTGAGCTCACAGAAGTCCTTGAGGCTTTTCTGCCGGAAGCACAAAGGAACATTTCTAACTCCTTGCCGAGTTATTTCGGTTTGGTTTTGCTCATTTTCCCCTCCCACAAGACTGATTTACCGCGTTTAATGAAGCTGCTAAGTGGGCAAGAACAAAGCCGATTTGACAGAATCTTTCTGGACACGAGTCTACGACAGGCAGAATAATTTAATATTTTTGCACCAGGCAGAATAATTTAATATCCTGCACCAGGCAGAATAATTTAATATCCTGCACCAGGCAGAATAATTCCATTTCCACAGATGTCTGGAATATCTGTGCGAAACAAACCAAAACAATTCTGCTCTTGCGGAGATCTTACTGATGTTTGGATTCACCTTTTGCACCCGGCAAGTTTTCTGAAGGTCAGGAGATGCCCCTTGGGAGGCAGTGAGATAATTTCCCAAGATTTTTGAGCTGAGCTCCAAAGATTAAAATCCCTTCTACAACAAGCACAGGCAGCAGCATTCCAGCTACCAGAAATCCAGCAGGAAAAAAGGGGAAGAGAACTCCAGAGCCAGCCCTTAATTAACGATCCCGTGCTGGCATCGTGGGAAAAAATCCGTTAATTATTTTGAAAACTGTCGAGTTCTTTCCCAACAAATCGCGATTCTCGCTTTTGAAAAGCGAAAGAAAAAGAAGGTTTTTATTTTTTTTTTTTCCCCCTCCTCTGAAGTTTTCTTAAGAACTCCCAGCAGACCACTAATGCCCCCAGAGCATTTTTGGGGGACAGCCACCCTCAAACACACCTGCACCATGATGTTGTCACTGGAAGCTGCTTCCTGAGCTTCGTTGATCCATCTTTTGACCACGTCGTAGCTGATCTTCATCATGTGCTGCACAAAAAAAGAAGTGGGGAAATTGAGATCGGAGACGAGCTCGGAGCAGTTTCACTCTTTATCCTCCACCCCCCCCGTGGATTTTATTCTGTCTCAGTCCCAAGTTACCAGTTTGATTAATAAAAATATTAATTAATGAGATCTTTCTCGGCCTTTTCTCCTAAAAAAAAAAAACCTGAGTGGATTCCTTCCTCTTGCTCTCCTGGTGTCTGCCAGCAGAAATAATCCTGAATTGCAGGTTCAGCAGGTGATTGCACGGTCCCTCCCCAGATAAATTCATGTTTTACACTGAAATCTGAGCATTTTGCACTATTATCACGATTGAGCTCCTCAAAGGAATTGGAGGAGAGGAAGGAAACTCTGCTTTTTTCCTTATTTCCCAGGCAGATGAAGACATACCTCAGAATAAAAACAGACGCGGCAGATTCTCCTTCCCAGCCTGAAAAAAATAAACCCCAGCAGATCCACAAAAATCTCCTGCTTTCCTTACCAAGGACGACACCAGAGCAGAGCTGGACACGCTGGGGACTTTGTCCACGATGGCCTGCTTCATGTACCTCTCGATGCCTTGGAGCATCGTACCCTGGGAAGGGGAAAACGGGGAAAAAGGGAAGCGGGGATGCGTCGGAGGAAGAGAAGAAAAGAGGCAGAAGGCAAAAAAACAAAAATAAAAATCCACAGTCAAAGGATCCCCAGCAAAAATCCTGAGATAATTCTGCAAGGTGGAGGCGGGTTTGAGCTGCCTGGGGCTCAAGGGGGACGGTGACAAAGTCACCAGCAGGGGAAATTCAGGGCGGAAAGGAGCTCCCAAACATTCCAGCTGCACATTCCCAGAGCTCCTGGAAATTGCACAGGGCATTGATCAGAGCAATCCCAGAGAGAAACTGGAGCTCCCAAACATTCCAGCTGCACATTCCCAGAGCTCCTGGAAATTGCACAGGGCATTGATCAGAGCAATCCCAGACTGAAACTGGAGCTCCCAAACATTCCAGCTGCACATTCCCAGAGCTCCTGGAAATTGCACTGGGCATTGATCAGAGCAATCCCAGAGAGAAACTGGAGCTCCCAAACATTCCAGCTGCACATTCCCAGAGCTCCTGGAAATTGCACAGGACATTGATCAGAGCAATCCCAGACAGAAACTGGAGCTCCCAAACATTCCAGCTGCACATTCCCAGAGCTCCTGGAAATTGCACTGGGCAATGATCAGAGCAATCCCAGACAGAAACTGGAGCTCCCAAACATTCCAGCTGCACATTCCCAGAGCTCCTGGAAATTGCACTGGGCATCAATCAGAGCAATCCCAGACAGAAACTGGAGCTCCCAAACATTCCAGCTGCACATTCCCAGAGCTCCTGGAAATTGCACTGGGCAATGATCAGAGCAATCCCAGACAGAAACTGGAGCTCCCAAACATTCCAGCTGCACATTCCCAGTGCTCCAGAGCTCCTGGAAATTGCACTGGGCATTGATCAGAGCAATCCCAGAAAGAAACTGGAGCTCCCAAACATTCCAGCTGCACATTCCCAGAGCTCCTGGAAATTGCACAGGGCATCGAGCAGAGCAATCCCAGAAACTGGAGCTCCCAAACATTCCAGCTGCACATTCCCAGAGCTCCGGAGCTCCTGGAAATTGCACTGGGCATCGAGCAGAGCAATCCCAGACAGAAACTGGAGCTTCCAAACATTCCAGCTGCACATTCCCAGAGCTCCAGAGCTCCTGGAAATTGCACTGGGCATTGATCAGAGCAATCCCAGAGAGAAACTGAAGCTCCCAAACATTCCAGCTGCACATTCCCAGTGCTCCTGGAAATTGCACTGGGCATTGATCAGAGCAATCCCAGAGAGAAACTGGAGCTCCCAAACATTCCAGCTGCACATTCCCAGAGCTCCTGGAAATTGCACAGGGCATTGATCAGAGCAATCCCAGAGAGAAACTGGAGCTCCCAAACATTCCAGCTGCACATTCCCAGAGCTCCAGAGCTCCTGGAAATTGCACTGGGCATCGATCAGAGCAGTTTTGGGATTTGAAAGCCCCAGGGCAGCCGTGCCCGGCGTGTACTCACATCGGTGATCCTGCACAGGGCTCGGATGGCCGGGCCTCGGTAGACATCCTCCTTGCCCGTCATGTCTTTGGTCAAACTGAAACCACAAAAAAAACATCCTGGCAACGCTTCTTTGACACCCCCATGGCTCAGCCTCAACTCCTAATTCACATCGTTTAGCTGCTCTAGTTCTGGCCAACAAACAGTTCTTAATAATCAGTTTAATCCGAGAATAACTGACATCAAAACCTGGGGAAACACAGAACTGTAAAATGCACAGTCTGTTGTATTGCTTTGGTTTCTTTAATATCCCCAGGGCTCAGCCTTTCCTTCTCATCCAGATCATTTAACTGCTCTAGTTCTGGTCAACAAACATTTCTTAATGATCAGTTTAATCGGAGAATAACTGACATCAAAACCTGGGGAAACACAGAACTGTAAAATGCACAGCCTGTTGTATTGCTTTGGTTTCTTTAACATCCCCATGGCTCAGCCTTTAGGTGACATGCAGCTCATTTAGCTGCTCTAGTTCTGGTCAGCAACAACTTGTTAATGATCAGTTTAATTAGAGAATAACAGACATCAAAACGTGGGGAAACACAGAACTGTAAAACGCACAGCCCGTTGTATTGCTTTGGTTTGTTTAATATCCCCATGGCTCAGTGTTTAGGTGACATGCAGCTCATTTAGCTGCTCTAGTTCTGGTCAACAATCAGTTCTTAATAATCAGTTTAATTAGAGAATAACTGACATCAAAACCTGGGGAAACACAGAACTGTAAAATGCACAGCCTGTTGTATTGCTTTGGTTTGTTTAACACCCCCATGGCTCAGTGTTTCGGTGACATCCAGCTCATTTAGCTGCTCTAGTTATGGTCATATATTTAACAATATTATAACAATATGTTAATAATCAGTTTAATTAGAGAATAACAGACATCAAAACCAGAGGAAACACAGAACTGTAAAACGCACAGTCTGTTGTATTGCTTTGGTTTGTTTAATGCCTCCATGGCTCAGCCTTTCCTCCTCATTCACCTCATTTAACTGCTCTAGTTCTGGTCAACAAACAGTTCTTAATGATCAGTTTAATCGGAGAATAACTGACATCAAAACCTGGCGAAACACAGAACTGTAAAATGCACAGCCTGTTGTATTGCTTTGGTTTGTTTAACACCCCCATGGCTCAGTGTTTAGGTGACATCCAGATCATTTAGCTGCTCTAGTTATGGTCAGCAACAACTTGTTAATAAACAGTTTAATTAGAGAATAACAGACATCAAAACCAGAGAAAATACAGAACTGTAAAATGCACACCCTGTTGTATTGCTTTGGTTTGTTCAACGCCTCCATGGCTCAGCCTTTCCTTCTCATCCAGATCATTTAACTGCTCTAGTTCTGGCCAACAAACAGTTCTTAATAATCAGTTTAATTAGAGAATAACAGACATCAAAACCTGGGGAAACACAGAACTGTAAAATGCACAGCCTGTTGTATTGCTTTGGTTTCTTTAACACCCCCATGGCTCAGCCTTTAGGTGACATCCAGATCATTTAGCTGCTCTAGTTCTGGTCAGAAACAATTTGTTAATAATCATTTTAATTAGAGAATAACTGACATCAAAACCTGGGGAAACACAGAACTGTAAAATGCACACCCTGTTGTATTGCTTTGGTTTCTTTAACACCCCCATGGCTCAGCCTTTAGGTGACATCCAGATCATTTAGCTGCTCTAGTTCTGGTCAGAAACAATTTGTTAATGATCAGTTTAATTAGAGAATAACTGACATCAAAACCTGGGGAAACACAGAACTGTAAAATGCACAGCCTGTTGTATTGCTTTGGTTTCTTTAATATCCCCAGGGCTCAGCCTTTCCTTCTCATCCAGATCATTTAGCTGTTCTAGTTCTGGTCAACAAACATTTCTTAATGATCAGTTTAATTAGAGAATAACTGACATCAAAACCTGGGGAAACACAGAACTGTAAAATGCACAGCCCGTTGTATTGCTTTGGTTTGTTTAATATCCCCATGGCTCAGTGTTTAGGTGACATGCAGCTCATTTAGCTGCTCTAGTTCTGGTCAGAAATAACTTGTTAATGATCAGTTTAATTAGAGAGTGACTGACATCAAAACGTGGGGAAACACAGAACTGTAAAATGCACTGCCCTTTGTATTGCTTTGGTTTGTTTAGATCTTTCTTTTTCTTGGTGCTTCTTGTCCTACACAGAATTTTTGACCAAAGTTCAGTTTGGTTTATTTAATAATCTCTCTAAAGCTGTTCAGCAATCCAACAACAGATCCATTTTTTTGCTCTTGCAACAGCTGCAAGTGGCTATTTTTGCAGCAATAAAAAATTCAGAGTTCAGCTGGGAGATTGAGCTGGGCTTTGCTCTGCTTTTCTTTAATTCGCTCCGCCGGCAAAGCCACAACGAAAACTCTGACGAATCCACGGAGCATCGAGAACTTAAAAATAAAAACACCGCCGCAAAACAGAAGAAAACAAAGTAACAACCGCTCAACACACTGAATTCTCCCAGGGAGTGGGAACAAAATCTCATTTCAGAGGGTGGCACATACCGTGAATCTCAGAACTGCTGTATCCTCCCAAAAACCTCAACCCTGCTCAAACCACCCCAGGGAGCTGCAGCCCCTTTTCCAGAGGCTGGAAAAAGCCCGGAGGGGTTTCCCACCTGCTGGTGACAATGATGACATCCTCAGAGATATTGGCCATCTCTTTGATTGTGAAGTAACACATCCTTCGGAGGGTTTGCTGCGGAGCAAAAGAGGTTCAACTCAACGGCAGTCAGAGGTTTTAGAAGAGAAATAAACGTAAAGAATTAAATGTTCCGCTCTAGAGGAAAAACCAGCTCTTTTTCAGTTCCAAGTTGACAGTGTAAAACTACATTTTGGTCCCTGGGTAAGAGCCAAGTTCCCTGATATCAAACGATTCAGAGGAGTACGACATCAGTATTTTGTAAAATGGTAAGAATTATTGTAAAAATCCATGTTAATTATTAAAGTGATGCAGCACAGCCGTACTCAGAAGCCTCCCAATCAGCAGTCAAAAGCCTTGAAAATGACTTTGCTACTGCCAAAATAAAATTAGGAACGCACGCGGCGCGTCGACATCAAGTCTTCGCAAACAATTATATTTTAAAGAAATCCTCTGCTTTTCAAAACGTGGCTTTGAGAAACACCCCAGAACAACTCCGTGCTTCCAAAGATTTTATCCCATCTTGGAAGAGCCACACCTTCCTCGGACAGGTCTCTAACAAGCAAACCCTTTTTAATTAAAATGAACGAGCCCCTCACGCCATCACAGAAGGATTTTACATTCTGCCGAGCCCAGAGCCGAGCTCCCAGACTCAATTCCCGAAGCGGGAATTGCCTCCAGAGCTCCTCCCGTGCAACTTTTGCCTCCCACATTCCCCCCTCCTCAAAAAAAAAAATAATCCAAGGGTTTGGCAGCTCCTGCAGAAGCAGGGAGAGGCAAAACCACCAGCTCCTTACATCATTTGACTGGAACAATCTGGTCATGGCGAAAAAAGCTTCCGTGGCTTCCGTGGTTCCGAAGTGTTCGCCCTGCAAGCGGCGGAGAGGATGGAAAACCAGGAATTATCCAGCTCCTTTTTTATTTTCCTAATGCCCTCCCACACACCAGGAGATTTTCTCCTGGTAGAAACCATCCTTTCCTCCCAAGAGAATGCACGTTCCCTGAGAATTGGGAATTATCTCAGCTCTAAATGCCCTCCAGAGGGATGGAAGTTTCCCAAGGAATTTTCCCTGGAGCAGGGAGAGGTGGGAAACTTCTTCCCCCCGATAAAAATGTTCGCTGTGGATGGAGGGAAATCCTCAGGAGCTACCTGGTTCAGCAGGTAGAGGATCTTGGTGAGGATGTGAAGGCATCTTCGTGGGTTTATCGGGGTCTCGTTGAAGAGCCGTGCCTGGGAATGAAACAGAAGTTCTGCCTGGATAAATCCTGACAATAATTATTCCCCTTGCAGCATCCAAACTGAACGAATCCGTTCCCAGCCAAGCAGCTCGTAGGTTTTATTTGTGTTTAATGTGAGCTCTCAGCAATCTGGACAAAGCACAAACAGCTCAATTTGGCCACCTGGAACTGGCGAAAATGCCTCAAAATAAAAGAGGTTTTTTTTCTTCAACAGCTCCCTGAGATGCCACACGTCCATAGGGAAGGCAGAAGCCACGTGTCATCTAATTACCCTAAAAAAACTCCCCTCATTAACTCTAGATAAATTTAATTTATTTACCCTCCCCGTGACTTTGAATTAACCCTATGAATTCAGCCAGCCACAATCCTTCTGCGACACCCCCTGAAGGAAAAGGTAATTCCCCAAAAGCGTTACCCTGGGGTTATTCCTACCTCCTGAAGCACAGCGCTCTTCTCCAGGTGCTGGAAAGGATTGGAGCCGCTGCCTGAGGGAAAAGAGAGCTCTCAGTCGAGGAAATCAATTCCTCAACAGGTCTGAACAAACCCCAGAATTCTACCAAACCACCTTAAAACGGCGACATTCCTCTCTGAATAACTGATGCTGGCCATCACAGGCTTTGAATCCACTTTACTGAGTGGTATATTCGGAGTTATAGAAAGAATAAATGTAAAAAAAAAAAAAAAGAGAGAGAGAAAGAATATGATATTTAATTTGCCTTGACATCGAACGATTTCCTTTTTCTGCTCTCCTAATCTGCCTGGTTTTATTCCTTCAGGCACCAAAAGCACTGAAGGCATCAGCTCGAGAGCGGCTGATGGGGATGTGAAAGAACTGAAACCATTTTCGGGACATAAATCCCTCCACAGCCTCACTGCTGCTCCCGACCCTCTCCTCCCAAGCTGAAATTCCTCATTTCCACCTCCTTTACTCCTCAATTCTCGCATCCCGAGCGGAAAGAAATTGAAAACGGGACAAAACTCGAGCCCCCAGCTGGGCACGTTCGGGCAGCAGAGAAAATCCAGGGCGGCATCAGTGTTTTTGTGGGGAGCACGGATTTAAATTCCAGAGCTTTGGAAGGGATTTTCCAGGGACACCTCTCGCTATCCCAGGCTGCTCCAAACCCTATCCAGCCTGGCCTCGGACACTTCCAGGTAACAATATAAATACACGTCATCATTGCTCTCTTCCTTTTTTTTTTTTTTTTGAGGGATGAAACATCCGCACTAAGCAGAGACAGAGACAAAATCCTCTCTAGAAAGCAGCTGTGCAAACAAGGAAGAGCAAAGAGACCCCAGTTCCTCTGAAATAGTTTGTCAGCCACCTCTTGCAGCTGAAGCACCAACACCCCACGAGCTGTGAGAGATATCACAGAACCACGGAACGGGTTGGCTTGGAAGGAAATTTAAGGATCTTTCACTTTCAGAGCAGCGACACCTCCCACCATCCCAGCTCGCTCCAACCCGACACTTTCAGGAATCCGGGGGCAGCCACAGCTTCTCCGGGAATTCTGTTCCAGAGCCTCCCTCACCTCAGCGTCCCCTCACCTCCACCTCAGCGTCCCCTCGGCGTTACCTCACCTCAGCATCCCCCTCACCTCAGCATCACCTCAGAGTCCCGTCACCTCACCCCAACAGCCCCCTCGTCACCCCCAACCCCCCCGTACCGGACTCTTCGTCCTTTTTATCGAACTTCTTGATCATGGCGGCCCCGCTCCCGCTCCCTCCGAGCGCCGCCGCCTCAGCAGCCCTGCCGGAAGCTCCGCCCCCGTCACGCTCTCTGCCCTCTGATTGGGCCGCGCCGCTGTCAATCATCCCAGCGCCTTCCGCCGCGCCAGGCCGCGCCTCCGTGCGCGCGCTGAAGGGGCGGGGCCAGCGTGAGGGCGCGTCTTAAAGGAGCCGCGTCGTTATTTTGTGAGGGGAGCGAGGCTCTGCTGGCGGACAGAGAGGTGAATAAGATAAAGAAATAGATAAAGAAATAGATAAAGAAACCATCCGAGCTCCCGGCGAAGGAACGGCAACTCGCGCGGAGTTCGCGTGGAATTTCCGTGGAATTCACGCGGATTCGCGTGATAATCCAACGCTCTGGGGCCTTTGGCAAAAGCCGGGGTACGGCGCAAGGTAGCTCCTGTGTAATTTATGTAAACTGGCGTTTAAGTCCCGTGACAAACCAGACATTGTTGGCGAAAACAAAAAACAAAACAAAAAAAAACCCCAAAACAACCCAAAACAACAACAAACACCACCCCCCCCCAAAAAAACCCCAAAAATTCCCATGCAATTCACAGGTTAGCAAGTTCACAGAGTTAAGTCTCTCGTAACTCTAAAGGCAAACCAAGCATAAAATGTGTTTTATATATATATATATATATAAAAAAATTTAAAAAATCTATTATTTTAAAATATAATACATTTTTAGGTTGAGGGGTTTTTTTGCCCACTGGCAAAAACCAGGAGTCCCGTTAAATCTCCCAAGTGATTCCCATGTCCATTCCCGTGTGATTCCCAAGTCATTCCCGTGTCATTCCTATGCAATTCCCACGTAATTCTCCTCCCCATCCCGCAGGGAAAAATCATTTCAGGCCTTGCACCTCTGTGAATAAAAGGAAAACAGGCAATTCCTTAGGAAATGTGCCCAATCCGAGCCTGAATCCTGTTAAATCCGGCAGCAGTGACCTTGGACGGGCTGGAGCGCAAAGCCATGATCCCATTTTTAAAAGAATTTTCTTCCCCATAAAATGGATTTTTCCTGGTATTTTAGGAACCCGACGATGAAAAACTGCTTAATTCCACCCCGTTTTCCCGACTTCTCCCGCTTGTAATCCGCGATCCGGGGAGTTGTGAAAACTCCTGGGGTAATTCACAAGTTTTTAAACTTAATCCTGTTTTTTTAATTTTTTTCCTGTGCTGCTGAGCCAGGTTTAAGAGCCCAGAGAATAATTTTGGCCAGGACACCAGGAGCTGAGTGACCTTTCCTGGTACATCCTACACCGGTGGGAACGCATCCAGCTCCTGACACGATGACGTTTTCCTGAGTAATCCCTTCGGAGAGAAATTAAAAATAAACTTAACGTGCTGGAGCCGTGAATGAGTTCATTCAGCGCCTCGAAGTGAGGGAAGGGAAAAAATAAAACACAAGCTAAAAATGTCACAGGATTACTGCAGGTTTTTTCTTTCTTCGTTGCTTTCTCAGAGATGATTTTATGGAATGGCCTGAGGGATTTAAGGAATTTCCATCTAAAAGCTGTCGCGTTTTCCCTTTGTTTTTGCCAAGTGGGAATTTGCTGCGTTCCAAACCCGAGTGACGGGGAAATTGGGAGCAATTTGAATTAATTTAGCTGAATTCCCCGATATCACCCTTGTCTCCGTGGAATTGTGGATTTGTGACTTCTGTCTGTGGGCAAAAATTCCAGGTTTTATTTTTTCTTGCTTGGAGCAGAGGGTTGTGAGGAAAGGGTTTTGTTTTATTCCTCTGAACGCCAGCCACAGGTGGGTTTCTGAAACAGGATGGATTTATTTCCTAAAATAATATGTTATAGATAATAAATAATACAGAATACATACTAGATATGTGATATAATATATAATATAAAATATATAAAATATAAAATATATTATATAGTGGATATTATACATTATACATTATATAGCATAATATATGATGTATAATATGGCACATATCATATATAGTATATCGTATATAATATATCATATATTATATATAATATATAACATATAACATATAACATATAACATATAACACATAATACATAATACATAGAATATAATATATACTATATAGAATATAATATATAGTATATAATACACCATATATAATATATAATACATCGTATATAATATATAATATACCATATATAACCTATAACATATAGCATATAATACACAATATACAGCATATAACATATTATAATTTTATGTTATATTTTACATGTAACATATTTTACATCACATACTAAATCATATATTATTTTATATATTATTATTGTACATATTATAGGTATTATGTATATTATATTACGTATTTATATTACAGGCATTGTTTTATTATATAACAGACATTATTTACTAGTATTTAATATATAATATGCATAATATGTGTTACTTAGTATATAATATATACTATTTATATATAATATAGGTAACAAAATATATACAGTATATGTAATGTATATACACACATATAATATATATTATTACATAAAATAGCTACATATATTGCATATAATATTTATTATCTGTAATATTATTATACTATTATATATTACAATATATTGCAGAATGTTATATTCATTATATTGTTTAATAGATTATATGTTATATTTTATTACATATTGCATATTAAATATGTTATATATTATACACTGTGTATAAAATGAGATATATTATACATTGCAAAAATATAATATAATATAATACAATATAATATAATGTAATGTAATATAATACTATATAATATAATATAATGTAATATAATATAATACAATATAATGTAATATAATATAATGTAATGTAATATAATACTATATAATATAATACAATATAATGTAATGTAATATAATACTATATAATATAATATGATATGATATATAATATAATATAATATAATATAATATAATACAATATAATGTAATGTAATATAATGTAATGTAATGTAATGTAATACAATACAATATAACATAACATAACATAACATGATATAATATAATATAATATAATATAACATAACCTCCTTGATCCTCTGCTGAAGAGCTTCTATTCACTCTCTGGTGTTATTTTAATCACTCACCCTCCACAACCACCTAAACCCCCCAATTTTGGAGCCCCGAGGCAAGGAGGGGCTGCGGGAGCTGCCCGCTCCTCCTCCCAATCCCAGGAGCCAAAATCTGTCGCTGCCACGCTCCCAGCTCCGGCTTTTCCACCTCAAACTTGAGCTTTCACAACCTCAGCCACCTGCAGGCGGAGGAATGGCTCCAAAATAAATCCCAGCCCGCTCACAAACGAGTTTTTTTTCCTGCGGTTTTCGTTCCTCTTTTGACGCTGACAAATAATTTAATTGGATTAAATCGAAGCTCGTGACCAAAACCCGCTCGTTCTCTTTGGGGGAAAAGGGCTGATTCTCAAACACAGCCTCACATCCTGGAACTGAAAGTCCCCAGATTAAAGGCTGAGACCTAAAACAACCCCGTGGCCCAAAAGAAAAAAAAAAAAAAAAAAAAAAAGGAAAGAAAAGAAAAAAAACCCCAGGCTGTTTCACGGGTGCTTTCCTTTCACACGGAAAAGGAGCTGAAGTTCCAAAAAAATCCCTCCGGAGATCCCCTGCGGGCCCCCGAGCTGAGCACAGCCCGCCCCGCTGCTCCTTTGCTTTGCTGGGCAGCGCAGACACCTCGGTTTTACCGGTTCTCCCAAATTCCGGCCGAAAGAGGAGATTTTTGCTTTGTAAAACTGTGGCAAGTGTCGCGTGTGGTGTATTTTGTGAGGGAGCGACCTTGACTGCAATGCTTAGCACTGCATCTTCTCCTCCTCCTCCTCCTCCTCCTTCTCTTTCTCCTTCTTCTCCTCCTTCTCCTCCTCCTTCTCCTTCTCCTCCTCCTTCTCCTTCTCCTCCTCCTTCTCCTTCTTCTCCTCCTTCTCCTTCTCCTTCTCCTTCTCCTTCTCCTTCTCCTTCTCCTTCTCCTTCTCCTTCTCCTTCTCCTTCTCCTTCTCCTTCTCCTTCTCCACCTTCTCCTCCCTTCTCATTCTCTTTCTCATTCTTCTCCTTCTCCTCCTCGTTCTCCTTCTCCTTCTCCTCCTTCTCCTCCTTCTCCTTCTCCCTTCTCATTCTCTTTCTCCTTCTCCCTTCTCCTTCTCTTTCTCCTCCTTCTCCTTCTCCTCCTCCTTCTCCTTCTCCCTTCTCCTTCTCTTTCTCCTCCTTCTCCTTCTCCTTCTCCTTCTCCTTCTCCTCCTCCTTCTCCACCTTCTCCACCTTCTCCTCCCTTCTCATTCTCTTTCTCATTCTTCTCCTTCTCCTCCTCGTTCTCCTTCTCCTTCTCCTCCTTCTCCTTCTCCTTCTCCTTCTCCTTCTCCTTCTCCTTCTCCTTCTCCTTCTCCTTCTCCTTCTCCTTCTCCTTCTCCTTCTCCTCCTCCTTCTCCACCTTCTCCACCTTCTCCTCCCTTCTCATTCTCTTTCTCATTCTTCTCCTTCTCCTCCTCGTTCTCCTTCTCCTCTTTCTCCTCCTTCTCCTTCTCCCTTCTCCTTCTCCTTCTCCTTCTCCTTCTCCTTCTCCTTCTCCTTCTCCTTCTCCTTCTCCTTCTCCTTCTCCTTCTCCTTCTCCTTCTCCTTCTCCTTCTCCTTCTCCTTCTCCTTCTCCTTCTCCTTCTCCTTCTCCTTCTCCTTCTCCTTCTCCCTTCTCCCTTCTCCTTCTCCTTCTCCTTCTCCTTCTCCTTCTCCCTTCTCCCTTCTCCCTTCTCCTCCTCTTCCTCCTCCTCCTCCTTCTCCTCCTTCTTCTCCTCCTCCACCTCCCTTCTCCTCCTTCTCCTTCTCCTTCTCCTTCTCCTTCTCCTTCTCCTTCTCCTTCTCCTTCTCCTTCTCCTTCTCCTTCTCCTTCTCCTTCTCCTTCTCCTTCTCCTTCTCCCTCCTCCTTCTCCCTCCTCCTTCTCTTTCTCCTCCTTCTCCTTCTCCTTCTCCTTCTCCTTCTCCTTCTCCTTCTCCTTCTCCTTCTCCTTCTCCTTCTCCTTCTCCCTTCTCCCTTCTCCCTTCTCCTCCTCTTCCTCCTCCTCCTCCTTCTCCTCCTTCTTCTCCTCCTCCACCTCCCTTCTCCTCCTTCTCCTTCTCCCTTCTCATTCTCTTTCTCATTCTTCTCCTCCTCCTCTTTCTCCTCCTTCTTCTCCTTCTTCTCCTCCTCCTTCTCCTCCTCCTTCTCCTTCTCCTCCACCTCCACCTCCTCCTTCTCCCTTCTCCCTTCTCCCTTCTCCCTTCTCCCTTCTCCCTTCTCCCTTCTCCCTTCTCCCTTCTCCCTTCTCCCTTCTCCCTTCTCCTTCTCTTTCCCCTCCTCCTCCTCCTCCTCCTCCCCCTCCCTATTCCCATAACACAAAAATTTACCACTGGATTTTTTTCCCCCCCCTTTTCTCCATCCCTCTTAATTTCCAGGGCAGCGTTTTGACTTTGCCAGGCGTCCCCAAGCGCAACGGGCGGCGCTGCTTCGGCACAGAATCCAGGCCCAGCAACCGCTTCTCGCTGGATTAATAGCAGGTAATTAAAAGGGAAGTCATTAACTGCAGGGAAAATCATCCCAGGCTGCCGGCCTGAGCTCTACAAATCATTTCTTGGAAGCGTTTTCCCTCAGCACATGGAATTAGCACCGTGAGGATGGGCTCACGTCCCGAGCGGGTTTTATGTACTCGGTGCAGGAACCTGTGAGAGCTGATAAGAAATGAAGTCATTCCTGCTTGAATCCCCAGAGGAAGACAAAAGCTGATTAACTGCTGGACCTTGGACCGTTTCTGCTCCTCGAGGCAGAGTTTTGGTTTCTGTTTGCTGGAGAATGAGTGCAAAGGGATATTTTCCGTCCTCGTCTCCGGTGTTTTGAAACAAAGAGTTTGTCTCCCTTTAGTCGCTGGGCTAATCTCTAGTGCTGACTTAAAATCCAGCTTTTCTTACCCAGAACTCTCCAGTTCAAGAGTCACAGCCAACGGCACAACCCTTCCATGAGCTAAATCCAAGGAGAAACCTGGAACTCCACTTGTGGCAGTGCATCTCCCCCGGCATCCCCTTCCTTGGAGCCGCTCTGGGGCCTCAGGAATTCCCACCTGGATGGTGAAATGTCCCTTGACCAAACCAGCTGGGCAGGGAGGCACCCCTTAAACCACACCAGGAGCTTGTGCATGGAAAAGGTGGGAGAAATTGTCCACACCAAGGGCCCCGAGTGGAAAAGTACCACTGGTAGTAGAGCTTGGAGAAAAAAACCCCTCCAGTAATTGGGTTGTGCCCAGGGTGGAAACTTCCTGGTGACTTTCAGGAACTCATGGAATCACAGAATGATTGGAGAGGATCTGAAGGATCACCCGGTGCCGCCCCTGCTGTGACAGGGACACCTCCCACTGTCCCAGGCTGCTCCAAGCTGGCCTTGGACATTCCAGGGGTCCAGGGAATGATCCAGAGCTGCTCTGGGAATTGCAGCCCAGGCAGGAATTCCTGATTCCCAAGATCCCATCCCAATCTCCCCTTTTCCAATCCCAATCCATTCCCTGTGTCCTGTCCCTTGTCCCCAGCCCCTCTGCAGCTCTCCTGGAATGTTCTGGAAGCTCTCCCTGGATCTTTCCCTTCTCCAGGAGAACATTCCCAGCTCTCCCAGCCCAGCTCCAGAGCCTGAGGTTGGATCCATCTCCTCTCCAAGAAATTTATGGGCTTCACTTGGAATCTCAGGACACCATCAAGGGTCTCCCTTCCCTTCCCCTCTCTTTCCTCTCCCCATTTTCCAGAAAAATCCCTCGGGATGGATTCTGAGTGTCCCAAATCCCAGAATCCTGAAGCGGTTTGGGTGGGAAGGGAGCTCAGAGCTCATTCCAGGGATAATTCATGATCCCAGGCTGCTCCAATCCTTCCTTGGACACATCCAGGGATCCAGGGAATGATCCACAGCTGCTCTGGCAATCCCAGCCCAGGCAGGAATTCCTTTCCAAGATCCCATCCAGCGCTGCCCTCTGGCACTGGGAGCCATTCCCTGTGTCCTGTCCCTCCAGGCCTTGTCCCCAGCCCCTCTGCAGCTCTCCTGGAGCCCCTTCAGGCTCTGGAATGTTCTGGAAGCTCTCCCTGGATCCTTCCCTTCTCCAGGTGAGCACCCCCAGCTCTCCCAGCCTTTCCTCCCAGCTGCTCCACCCCTCTGATCATCCTGGTGGCCTCCCCTGGATTCTCTCCAACATTCCGTGTCCCTGGCAAGGTCTATTCTATTATTTATCACGTGGATGAAACGAGCAACTGGTCAGAACCAATTCAGAACGATTTGGACGCAGACTGGGGGTGGAGAAGGTGCAAAAAGATGGGGGCACAAAAGGTTTTAGCAGCCCCTAACCACTGAATAATTAAACATTTACCTGGACAGGGTTTGCTCCCGTTAAAGCAGCCGTTTAATTGTAGATCCCAGATGGAAACGCTCATCCTTTACCTGCCGGAGGGGACTGAAATCCATTCACGCACAGATTTACGTGCTGAGGAGGGATTGGTCCAGGCTGGGGATGAAGGCACGGAGAGCAGCTCTTGGGAAGGGTTTGGGGTGTTGGGGGTGAGGCTGGACCTGCCCCAGCCCAGAACCCCCCAATCCTGGGCAGCAGGAGAGGGGGAATTCTGTCCCTGTGTCCCCTCAGGTGAGACCCCAGCTGCAGAGCTGCCCCAGCCTGGGGATACCTGGAGCTGCTGGAGCGAGTCCAGAGGAATCCATGGAGCTGCTCCAGGACTGGAGCCCCTCAGTTCCCAGGGAGCCAGGCTGGGAGAGCTGGGAATGCTCACCTGGAGAGGAGAAGGATCCAGGGAGAGCTTCCAGAACATTCCAGGGACTAAAGGGGCTCCAGGAGAGCTGCAGAGGGGCTGGGACAAGGCCTGGAGGGACAGGACACAGGGAATGGCTCCCAGTGCCAGAGAGCAGCGCTGGATGGGATCTTGGGAATCAGGAATTGCTGCCTGGGCTGGAATTGCCAGAGCAGCTGTGGATCATTCCCTGGATCCCTGGAATGTCCAAAGCCAGGTTGGACATCGAGGCTTGGAACACCCTGGGATAGTGGGAGTTGTCCCTGCCCACGGCAGAGGGATGGAAAAAGATGATTTTAATATCCTTTCCCACCCAAACCTTTCCATAATTCTATGAAATTTATATTAAAACCTGGTTTTGCCAGTACCATTGATGGTGGCAGTGACCAGACAGCGCTGATAACCCAGCCCAAAAATCGCTTCTCAGATGTTCAAAGCACTTGAAAACAGACAACCCCTGGAGCATGAACAGGGCTGTGGGGTGGTAAAATTCCTTTGGAAATCCAGGTGCTGTGTCCAGCCCTTGGTTTTGTCCCTGCCCCAAGCGAGGGAACTTTAGGGTCACATCCTTGTCTTGGAGCTGCATGGGAAGGATCCTTTGACGCTGCACCTCGGGGGACAGTTCACAGGGCAGGGCTTGGTGGGATGATCCTACAGATCAGGGAAAATTCCCTGTCTGACCACCCCGGAGCTGCTCTGGAACTCCCAATCCCGAGCTGGGAACGAAGCTCCTTCCCGGCTCCACACTCACAGCGTCAGAGCGGATTCCCTCGCTCCCACGGCAAAGCCTCGGATGTCTCAATCCCTAAAATGATTTAATTTCGGGGCGATAATTAAACAACAAAACCAACAGCTCCAGCTGGTGCCTCTCAGGAGGCAGAGGACACCCTGGATTTTCACACCCTCACATCCAAGCGTGGAAAAGTTTGGATTCCTCCAGTCACTTGTCTGCACCACGGGTCCCTGTCCCCTTGGTGGTCAGTGCCAGCTGGGGTCCTCTTTGTCCCTGTGAAAAACGCCAAGCACTTGTTTTTTAAATTTTTGGAGGTTTAATAGTAAATAAGATGGTTATAAAAATAGAATTAGAGTAAAAAAAATTGAACAGTTAGAGTTAGGGCAATACGAGACAATAAAAAACAAAGTTACAGACGTCTGGGTGCCTCCCCGAGCAAAAAGCTCCGGAGAAGGATCCCCGTTAAGAAATTATTATCTCTTAAATTGTATATTCATACATTTCATACATGATGCACAAATTCCATTCAAACAAAGAATTCTCTCTGCTCAGTGTCACTTTTTTTCCTTTAATCTCTATGGTATCCTCAAGCCTGAGCGAGGCAGGAGGAGTTGGTCTCTTCTGATAAAGAAGTAGTAAATTCTTTTTTTTCCTCTGAAAGATTTACGTTTTCCTGCGGTTGGTATCTAAAAACGACATTTTAACTACAAAACTATGTTGGAGTCCAGGGCATTCCTTTGGTTGCCCTGGAGGGTCAGAGACCTGGGCAGGGGGGTCTGGGACCCCAGCCCAGAGCTCAGAGAGACACTGGATTTGATTTCAGTCCATGGGAAAAACTTCCTGCACTGAGAGAGGGATTGCAGGCCACAAGAATGTGAAAAATAGTAGTTTAGCTTATCACAGGGTGAGAAAATAATAGTTTTAGGTTCCTAGCATTGAAGTGAATGGGGACAAGATGGAGAATCTGGGGCGTTGTCTCCTTCTCCTTCTTCTTCTTGTTCCCTCACTTCATTTCTGCAGTGACGTTGGCACAAAGCAGTCAGTGAGGATTGGGTCAGAGTAAAGATGACCTTGTTAGTAATAGTGATAGACACGGGTGAGAAATAGTAAACAAAAAATACATAATAATTAGTATAAAAGATAAAAACAACCCAGCTCGAAAAGAAACGTGAGGAATCCATGCAGCTGCGAACACCTTGTCAGACTCCAAAAAAATTGTAAGATAAGAAACAGTAAACAAAGTGTGCAACATTGAAAAATCTAAACCTGAGAACTCCGTCTCTTCCTTCGGCTTGGCTCGAAGCTGAGCAGAGGAGCAAGAACCCTGAAACCACCTCAATGTTAAGGAAAGCCCCCGACAAAACTACATTTACCTGACTATCCAAATATTCATACAACATAATAAACAGAGTCAATATCCTGCGTAGAGCCGTATAATATGCACTTTTCACAGTCCCCAACTCACATCCCCTTGTCACCAGGCGGAGCTTGCACCGGGAGTATTCCTGACATTCCCTGATTTCTCGTGGAAAAGCTGGAGGATTCTCACGGAAAGGGATCACAGTCCTCCAGTCCGACCAGTATAAACTCTCACCCCGTCGTGCTTATCTCCTGGAAGATCAGCAGCTGCAGAGCTCCTGTTGTCCTGGTTTGGGGCAAATTTGGGAGAAAACCCCTGTATAGGATCCCTCCAAGGAAGCAAACCCAGGTGGCCCCTCCCTCCAACCGGTCCGGTAAAAAAAACCTCTTTGGAGAAAAGTGGAAAAAACTATTTTACTAAACAAATGTGCATACAAGTATAAAGAATGAATAATATGAAACAATAAAACCCCTCGTTCTGGAGTGAGATGGCAAATTGAGAAAGTCCTTGCCGTGGGTGGAGCTCGGCTCTCTCTCAGTCTCTCCTCAGTCCCAGTCCCTCCGGCGCTGCTGGAAAATGCCGAAGTCCAGGCCCCGGTGGGCCGCAGGTGCAGCCCCCAGTGCTCCCCTGGGTTTTCAGTCCAGAGTAGGTTTAAACAGTTCCAAGAAAAAAGGAAAAAAACACAGTCCAGGGAACTTCTCTGCCCTAGCTAGCTGAAACTAACTAAAAGCAGAAAGATCTCTGTCCTGCAGTCTCTCCAAGCCTCTGCTGAACACACCGTCCACAGAAGAATGTGGAGGAGTCAGGCAGATCTCTCAAAACAAACTCCGCGCTTCTCCTTGCTCTTAGAACCAGTCTTAAAGGCACAAAACTCGACACACAGCACAAACAGAGCAGACGATTGGGGATACAGGCATCATAAAGTTACCCTAGGACACATGTGCATCAGGAGCGCCAAATTCCTCACCTGGAAATTTAGGGCACGGTGGGATTTTTTACATCTTTCGACGAGAAGAAAGGCAAAAATCTTCCCAGAATGATTTTTTTTTTAACCAAACCCCGAGATTTTCATGCTCAGCTCTGCACGAACTGCAGTGAACCCTGCCCTGCTGATTGCTTTTCATAATTTTATCATGCGGGACCTCAGCCTGGCCACAGCACAGCCTCAACCATCACCAGCCAGCCCTGGGAATCCGGGATAAACCTCAGCTGGGATGGAATTCGCACAGCGTTTGCTTCTGGAATGTTCCGGAGCGCCTCCCTCCTGGCTTCTCTTCCTGGCACCTCCTCCGAGCTCTCCCTAAAACGCATTTGGCAAGGCCCAGCGCTTCGTCACCGGTGCAGCCTCTCTTCTGCTTCGGGGAGGGTTAATTGAGGTTCATTCTCTTTCCTCGACGGCGCAGGTGACTTTTTAAAGAAATGTGGGTATTGATCCAGTATCGATACCCAACTGCGATGGACAAAAACCCTCAAACAGTTTGAAGTTAGAAAGTGGATGTTTGTTACGGCCGGGCAGCACGCGGGATAATTCCCTAATTCGCACTGCGAAATTCACAGGTAATTAATTACAAAGCCTTTTATTTCCAAAAGTGTTGAATACCCCAAATACAAATATTCATACCCCGGTCACCTCCCGTTCCCCGCTTCCTACGCTAATTGGCAAGAAGGCAATTAAGCACGCGTAGTTTGTTTCTTAAAATGAGTCGGGGGTCTCTTCTGGGGAGGGGTCACAGAAATGAGGGAGGAAGATGAGTCTTCCTCATCCTGACCTTTCTGCCTTTTCAATGCATTCGTGACAAACGAATCCTCGGTAGAACTCACAGTTTCCTGTGTTCAATGGGTCCTTTTGATTTATTAAAGAAATGTGGGTATTGATCCGGTATCGATACCCAACTGCGACGGGCAAAAACTCTCTGACAGTTTAAAGTTAGAAAGTGGATGTTTGTTACGGCCAGGCAGCACGTGGGATAATTCCCTAATTCACACTGCCAAATTCACAGGTGATTAATTACAAAGCCTTTTATTTCCAAAAGTGTTGAATATCCAAAATACAAATATTCATACCCCGGTCACCTCCCATTCCTCGCTTGGTATGCTAATTGGCAAAAAGGCAATTAAGCACGTGTAGTTTGTTTCTTAAAATGAGTCGGGGGTCTATTTTGGGGAGGGGTCACAGAAATGAGGAAGGAAGAGGAGTCTTCCTCATCCTGACCTTTCTGCCTTTTCAATGCATTCGTGACAAACGAATCCTCGGTAGAACTCACAGTTTCCTGCGTTCAGTGGGTCCTTTTGATTTATTAAAGAAATGTGGGTATTGATCCGGTATCGATACCCAACTGCGACGGGCAAAAACTCTCTGACAGTTTAAAGTTAGAAAGTGGATGTTTGTTACGGCCGGGCAGCACGTGGGATAATTCCCTAATTCACACTGCGAAATTCACAGGTGATTGATTACAAAGCCTTTTATTTCCAAAAGTGTTGAATACCCCAAATACAAATATTCATACCCCGGTCACCTCCCGTTCCCCGCTTCCTACGCTAATTGGCAAAAAGGCAATTAAGCACGCGTAGTTTGTCTCCTAAAATGAGTCGGGGGTCTCTTCTGGGGAGGGGTCACAGAAATGAGGAAGGAAGATGAGTCTTCCTCATCCTGACCTTTCTGCCTTTTCAATGCATTCGTGACAAATGAATCCTCGGTAGAAGTTACAGTTTCCTGTGTTCAATGGGTCCTTTTGACTTATTAAAGAAATGTGGGTATTGATCCGGTATCGATACCCAACTGCGACGGGCAAAAACTCTCTGACAGTTTAAAGTTAGAAAGTGGATGTTTGTTACGGCCGGGCAGCACGGCGGGATAATTCCCTAATTCACACTGCCAAATTCACAGGTGATTAATTACAAAGCCTTTGATTTCCAAAAGTGTTGAATACCCCAAATACAAATATTCATACCCCGGTCACCTCCCATTCCCTGCTCCCTACGCTAATTGGCAAAAAGGCAATTAAGCAGGCGTAGTTTGTCTCCTAAAATGAGTCGGGGGTCTCTTCTGGGGAGGGGTCACAGAAATGAGCAAGTAAGATGAGTCTTCCTCATCCTGACCTTTCTGCCTTTTCAATGCATTCGTGACAAATGATTCCTCGGTAGAACTCACAGTTTCCTGTGTTCAATGGGTCCTTTAAGCAGGAAATCTGCAGCTATCTTCTGTCCTATTTCCCACATTTTGTTTTTCATTACAAGCACAGCTACATAAACATAAACCTGACAAGAAATGAGTTACAAGATCCAGGGTAGCTCATCTAAGATCCGGCTTCTGTTAACTGCGAACAAAGATCACCTATCTGCTTCAGCTAGTTCAGCAACTTCTTATCTTAACTTCCCTAAAACTCCTTAGTTCCTCCAAATTAACGTCTCACAGGGAGAATTTATTCACCTCTCGTGAAGATTTGGTGACTGGCCGCGAAATGTCACCCGAGCAAGGCTTTGTCTTCCCGCTCCTGGACGCGTGGGGCCGTTTGCTGATGCTCCCTGACGAAACAAAACCATGTGAGAACAAACCAAGAGGAGCTCGGGGCGAGGAGCTGAGCTGGGGAGGATTTGCTGTGGGATCTGATCCTGGGAGTGCTGCGGGATGGAGCCCGAGAGATCTGCAGATCTTCCAGGCCTGGATCGTAGCTTGTTTTCCAGTTTTGGTGGTTTGTGCGGGGACCGGCGCGTTCCAGCTCTGGGATTCCTGCGTCCCAAGCTCAGGGAATCCCCCAAAATCCATGGCCGGGCATAGGAGGGAGGAGCTGCATCGCCCAGGATGCCGCGATTCCCTTGGATACCTGGGCAGGGAGTGCCGCCTCATCTCCCAAATATTGCATCCCCTCCCAAATATTGCATCCCTTCCCCAAATATTGCATCCCTTCTCCAAATATTGCATCCCTTCCCCAAATATTGCATCCCTTCCCCAATATTGCATCCCATCCCAAATATTGCATCCCTTCCCCAAATATTGCATCCCCTCCCCAAATATTGCATCCCCTCCCAAATATTGCATCCCCTCCCCAAATATTGCATCCCTTCCCCAAATATTGCATCCCCTCCCCAAATATTGCATCCCTTCCCCAAAATATTGCATCCCTTCCCAAATATTGCATCCCATCCCAAATATTGCATCCCTTCCCCAAATATTGCATCCCTTCCCCAAAATATTGCATCCCCTCCCCAAATATTGCATCCCTTCCCCAAATATTGCATCCCTTCCCCAAATATTGCATCCTTTCCCCAAATATTGCATCCCATCCCAAATATTGCATCCCTTCCCCAAATATTGCATCCCTTCCCAAATATTGCATCCCATCCCAAATATTGCATCCCTTCCCCAAATATTGCATCCCCTCCCCAAATATTGCATCCCATCCCAAATATTGCATCCCCTCCCAAATATTGCATCCCCTCCCCAAATATTGCATCCCCTCCCCAAATATTGCACCCCATCCCCAAATATTGCATCCCCGCCCCAAATATTGCATCCCTTCCCCAAATATTGCATCCCATCCCAAATATTGCATCCCCTCCCAAATATTGCATCCCATCCCAAATATTGCATCCCTTCCCCAAATATTGCATCCCCTCCCCAAATATTGCATCCCTTCCCAAATATTGCATCCCATCCCCAAATATTGCATCCCATCCCAAATATTGCATCCCTTCCCCAAATATTGCATCCCATACCAAATATTGCATCCCATACCAAATATTGCATCCTCTCCCCAAATATTGCATCCCTTCCCAAATATTGCATCCCCTCCCCAAATATTGCATCCCCTTCCCAAATATTGCATCCCCTCCCCAAATATTGCATCCCTTCCCCAAATATTGCATCCCTTCCCCAAATATTGCATCCCATCCCAAATATTTCATCCCATCCGAAATATTGCATCCCCTCCCCATATATTGCATCCCATCCCAAATATTGCATCCCTTCCCAAATATTGCATCACATCCCAAATATTGCATCACATCCCAAATATTGCATCCCATCCCAAATATTGCATCCCCATCCCAAATATTGCATCCCTTCCCAAATATTGCATCCCCATCCCAAATATTGCATCCCTTCCCCAAATATTGCATCCCATCCCAAATATTGCATCCCCATCCCAAATATTGCATCCCTTCCCCAAATATTGCATCCCTTCCCAAATATTGCATCCCATCCCAAATATTGCATCCCTTCCCCAAATATTGCATCCCATCCCAAATATTACATCCCCGCCCCAAATATTGCATCCCACCCCAAATATTGCATCCCCTCCCCAAATATTGCATCCCATCCCAAATATTGCATCCCTTCCCAAATATTGCATCCCATGCCAAATATTGCATCCCTTCCCAAATATTGCATCCCATCCCAAATATTGCATCCCATCCCAAATATTGCATCCCATCCCAAATATTGCATCCCTTCCCAAATATTGCATCCCTTCCCAAATATTGCATCCCTTCCTCAAATATTGCATCCCTTCCCAAAATATTGCATCCCTTCCCCAAATATTGCATCCCTTCCCCAAATATTGCATCCCATCCCAAATATTGCATCCCATCCCAAATATTGCATCCCTTCCCAAATATTGCATCCCTTCCCCAAATATTGCATCCCATCCCAAATATTGCATCCCATCCCAAATATTGCATCCCTTCCCAAATATTGCATCCCTTCCCGAAATATTGCATCCCTTCCCCAAAATATTGCATCCCCTCCCCAAATATTGCATCCTCTCCCAAAATATTGCATCCCTTCCCCAAATATTGCATCCCTTCCCAAATATTGCATCCCTTCCCCAAATATTGCATCCCTTCCCCAAATATTGCATCCCATCCCAAATATTGCATCCCATCCCAAATATTGCATCCCATCCCAAATATTGCATCCCCTCCCCAAATATTGCATCCCCTCCCAAATATTGCATCCCTTCCCCAAATATTGCATCCCTTCTCCAAATATTGCATCCCTTCCCCAAATATTGCATCCCATCCCCAAATATTGCATCCCTTCCCCAAATATTGCATCCTTTCCCCAAATATTGCATCCCTTCCCCAAATATTGCATCCCATCCCAAATATTGCATCCCATCCCCAAATATTGCATCCCCTCCCCAAATATTGCATCCCTTCCCCAAATATTGCATCCCCTCCCAAATATTGCATCCTTTCCCCAAATATTGCATCCCTTCCCCAAATATTGCATCCTTTCCCCAAATATTGCATCCCTTCCCCAAATATTGCATCCCTTCCCCAAATATTGCATCCCCTCCCAAATATTGCATCCCTTCCCCAAATATTGCATCCCTTCTCCAAATATTGCATCCCTTCCCAAATATTGCATCCCCTCCCAAATATTGCATCCCCTCCCCAAATATTGCATCCCTTCCCAAATATTGCATCCCTTCCCAAATATTGCATCCCTTCCCCAAATATTGCATCCCATCCCCAAATATTGCATCCCCGCCCCAAATATTGCATCCCTTCCCCAAATATTACATCCCATCCCAAATATTGCATCCCTTCCCCAAATATTGCATCCCTTCCCCAAATATTGCATCCCATCCCAAATATTGCATCCCATCCCCAAATATTGCATCCCCGCCCCAAATATTGCATCCCTTCCCCAAATATTGCATCCCATCCCAAATATTGCATCCCATCCCCAAATATTGCATCCCATCCCAAATATTGCATCCCTTCCCCAAATATTGCATCCCATCCCCAAATATTGCATCCCCTCCCCAAATATTGCATCCCCTTCCCAAATATTGCATCCCCTCCCCAAATATTGCATCCCTTCCCCAAATATTGCATCCCTTCCCAAATATTGCATCCCATCCCAAATATTGCATCCCCTCCCAAATATTGCATCCCATCCCAAATATTGCATCCCCTCCCCAAATATTGCATCCCTTCCCAAATATTGCATCCCATCCCAAAATATTGCATCCCTTCCCCAAATATTGCATCCCCTCCCAAATATTGCATCCCATCCCAAATATTGCATCCCATCCCAAATATTGCATCCCTTCCCAAATATTGCATCACATCCCAAATATTGCATCACATCCCAAATATTGCATCCCATCCCAAATATTGCATCCCCTCCCCAAATATTGCATCCCATCCCAAATATTGCATCCCCATCCCAAATATTGCATCCCTTCCCAAATATTGCATCCCCATCCCAAATATTGCATCCCCTTCCCAAAATATTGCATCCCATCCCAAATATTGCATCCCATCCCAAATATTGCATCCTATCCCAAATATTGCATCCCTTCCCAAATATTGCATCCCATCCCAAATATTGCATCCCTTCCCAAATATTGCATCCCTTCCTCAAATATTGCATCCCTTCCCAAAATATTGCATCCCTTCCCCAAATATTGCATCCCTTCCCCAAATATTGCATCCCTTCCCCAAATATTGCATCCCATCCCAAATATTGCATCCCATCCCAAATATTGCATCCCTTCCCAAATATTGCATCCCTTCCCGAAATATTGCATCCCTTCCCCAAAATATTGCATCCCCTCCCCAAATATTGCATCCCTTCCCCAAATATTGCATCCCATCCCCAAAATATTGCATCCCTTCCTCAAATATTGCATCCCTTCCCCAAATATTGCATCCCATCCCCAAATATTGCATCCCATCCCAAATATTGCATCCCCTTCCCAAATATTGCATCCCATCCCCAAAATATTGCATCCCCTCCCCAAATATTGCATCCCCTTCCCAAATATTGCATCCATTCCCCAAATATTGCATCCCCTCCCCAAATATTGCATCCATTCCCCAAATATTGCATCCCCTCCCCAATTATTGCATCCATTCCCCAAATATTGCATCCCCTCCCCAAATATTGCATCCATTCCCCAAATATTGCATCCCTTCCCAAATATTGCATCCCATCCCCAAATATTGCATCCCCTCCCCAAATATTGCATCCCATCCCAAATATTGCATCCCTTCCCCAAATATTGCATCCCATCCCAAATATTGCATCCCCTCCCCAAATATTGCATCCCCTCCCCAAATATTGCATCCTCTCCCAAATATTGCATCCCTTCCCCAAACATTGCATCCCCTCCCCAAATATTGCATCCTCTCCCCAAATATTGCATCCCCTCCCCAAATATTGCATCCTCTCCCAAATATTGCATCCATTCCCCAAATATTGCACCCCTTCCCCAAATATTGCATCCCTTCCCCAAATATTGCATCCCCTCCCCAAATATTGCATCCCTTCCCAAATATTGCATCCCATCCCCAAATATTGCATCCCATCCCCAAATATTGCATCCCCTCCCCAAATATTGCATCCCATCCCCAAATATTGCATCCCCTCCCCAAATATTGCATCCCTTCCCCAAATATTGCATCCCCTCCCAAATATTGCATCCCTTCCCAAATATTGCATCCCTTCCCCAAATATTGCATCCCAGGAATACCACTGCTTTCTCCAGAGGAATCCCATCCCCTCTCCCCCAGCCCCGGCTGGCGAACCCGAATATTTCATCCTTTTTCCCTCCTCGGGAGTTCTCCCGTCCCGTGGATATCGCACCCCCTCCCTGCTTACTGCAGCTCCCCTCTTCAGGCGCCGTGTTCCACACCCTCCCCGCTCCCTCGGGTTTTGAACTCCCGGCCTCTTCCATCCCTTCAGCTGCTGCATCCCCCACGTATCTCATCCTCCCGGGGCATCTCATCAGCTCCCTGGGCGATAATCCCCGCTGCATTCCCTCCTTTTCCGGGCATTGCATCCCCGAATTCCCCTGGGATTCCGAGTCCCCCCCCCAGCGGCATTTCCTCTCCCTGCCCCTGGCTCTCCATCCCGGCAGGGCGCTGCGTCCTTCCCGGTGGCCCCGGCTCCAAAGCGAAACCGAAACCGCTCGGGCCACGCCGGGACGGCGACAGCGGCCGGGAAGGAGCCACGGAGCTCCTGCCGGAGACCCCGCTGGAGCCCGGAGCTGCCCCGGGGCCGCTCCCATGGCCCGACCGCTGCTCTGCGCTACCGCCGCTCTCCTGCTGCTCTGCTCCGCCGCCGACACCGGTAAGAGCCGCTGCCCCGGGCTCCGCGGCTTGTCCGAGCTCTCCCCGGGGTGCCCGTACCCTTCCCGGGATCTTTACACCTTTCCCGGGGTGTCCACACCCTCCCTGGGCTGCCCTCACCCTCCCCGGGATCCCTACAGCTTTCCCGGGGTGTCCACACCTTTCTTCCCGGGATCTTTATACCTTCCCCGGGGTGTCCGCACCTTCCCGGGGCTGCCCTCACCCTTCCCGGGATCTCTACACCTTCCCCGGGATCCCTACACCTTCCCCGGGATCCCTACACCCTCCCCGGGATCTCTACACCATCCCCGGGATCCCTACACCATCCCCGGGGTGTCCACACCCTCCCGGGGCTGCCCTCACCCTCCCCGGGATCCCTACAGCTTTCCCGGGGTGTCCACACCCTTCTTCCCGGGATCTTTACACCTTCCCCGGGGTGTCCACACCGTCCCGGGGCTGCCCTCACCCTCCCCGGGATCCCTACACCCTCCCCGGGATCCCTACACCTTCCCCGGGATCCCTACACCATCCCCGGGATCCCTACACCATCCCCGGGGTGTCCACACCCTCCCGGGGCTGCCCTCACCCTTCCCGAGATCCCTACAGCTTTCCCGGGGTGTCCACACCCTTCTTCCCGGGATCTTTACACCTTTCCCGGGGTGTCCACACCCTCCCCGGGCTGCCCTCACCCTTCCCGAGATCCCTACACCTTCCCCGGGCTGCCCGCACCCTTCTTCCCGGAATCTCTACACCTTCCTCGGGCTGCCCGCACCCTTCTTCCCGGAATCTCTCCACCTTCCCCGGGCTGCCCGCACCCTTCTTCCCGGAATCTCTACACCTTCCCTGGGCTGCCCGCACCCTCCCCGGGATCTTCACACCTTCCCCGGGGTGCTCGCACCCTCCCCGGAATCTCTCCACCTTCCCCGGGCTGCCCGCACCCTTCTTCCCGGAATCTCTACACCTTCCCCGGGCTGCCCGCACCCTCCCCGGGATCTTCACACCTTCCCTGGGCTGCCCGAACCCTTCTTCCCGGGATCTTTACACCTTTCCCGGGGTGTCCACACCCTCCCTGGGCTGCCCTCACCCTTCCCGGGATCTCTACACCCTCCCGGGGTGCCCTCCCCGTCCCCAGGGTGCTCGCTCCGCTTCCCGGGATGCCCTCGGCGTTTTCCGGGATCTCCACTCCGCTCCCTGCCTTCCCCACGCCACTCTCGGAGGTGCCCACGCTCTCCCGGGGGTGCCCACGCTCTCCCCGGGGTGCCCACGCTCTCCCCGGGGTGCCCGCTCCGTCCCGAGGGTGCTCGCTCCGGTTTCCCGTGGTGCCGGTGCCACTCCCGGCTGAGCCCGCGGGGTTTCCGGAGGGAATCACGCCGCTCCCTGGGCTTTCCAAGCTCCCACCGAGGTGCCCACGCTGTCCCTGGGGTGCCCGTGCCGTCCCTAAGGTGCTTGCTCCGGTCCCTAAGATGTGTTCTCTGCTTCCTTGGATGCTTGCTCTGCTCCCTGGGGCGCCCAAGGCCCCACTCGAGGTGCCCAGGCTGCTCCTCAGGGTGTCCAGGCTGCTCCCCAGGGTGTCCATGCCATCCCTGGGGCACTCAAGCTCCCACTCAGGGTGTCCTTGCTGCTCCCTGAGGTGTCCATGCCATCCCCACGGTATCCATGCCATCCCTGGGGCGCCCACGCTGCTCCCTGGGGTGCCCAAGCCCAAACTTGAGGTGCCCAGGCTGCTCCTCAGGGTGTCCATGCCATCCCCACGGTATCCATGCCATCCCTGGGGTGCCCACGCTGCTCCCTGGGGCACCCAAGCCCTCACTCGAGGTGCCCAGGCTGCTCCCCAGGGTGTCCATGCCATCCCTGGGGTGCCCACGCTGCTCCCTGGGGTGCCCAAGCTCCCACTCGAGGTGCCCAGGTTGTTCCTCAGGGTGTCCATGCTGCTCCTCAGGGTGTCCATGCCATCCCTGGGGTGCCCAAGCTCCCACTCAAGGTCCCCAGGCTGCTCCTCAGGGTGTCCATGCCATCCCCACAGTATCCATGCCATCCCTGGGGCGCCCATGCTGTTCCCTGGGGCACCCAAGCCCTCACTCGAGGTGCCCAAGCTGCTCCTCAGGGTGTCCATGCCATCCCCAGGGTGTCCTGGGGCACCCACGCTGCTCCCTGGGGCACCCAAGCCCTCACTTGAGGTGCCCAGGCTGCTCCTCAGGGTATCCATGCCATCCCCACGGTATCCATACCATCCCTGGGGTGCCCACACTGCTCCCTGGGGCACCCAAGCCCTCACTCGAGGTGCCCAGGCTGCTTCACAGGGTGTCCATGCTGCTCCTCAGGGTGTCCATGCCATCCCTGGGGCACCCAAGCTCCTGCTCAGGGTGTCCTTGCTGCTCCCTGAGGTGCCCACGCTGCTCCCCGCGTTCCCAAACCTCTCCCCGGGTGCCTCATGACCCCCCCTCCCCGAGTGCCCAGGCTGTGTTCCCGGGTGCCCACCTCGCTCCTGGCATTCCCACACCGCCTCCTCACCACGTCCAAGGAGGCTGCGGGTGATTTTTTTAGGGTCTGTGTGCCGGAGCTGCCTCACTGCGGGATTTCAGCCCGGGCGCTCTCCGTGGGTTTGTCACGACACCGGGAGGCGTCCGTGGCTGCCGAGCCTGGAATGTCACATGCTCGCCTTGCCTCTCCAAAACTCCAGAATCCCGGAATCACCGGATTGTGACAGCTGAAAAAAACCTTCAGGGTCACTGAGTCTTAACAATTAACCCAGCGCTGCCCCGTGTCCCCAAGTGCCACGTGCACGTGGATCTGAAATCCCTGCAGGAATGGGGCTCCAAACTTCCCTGGGCAGCTCATTCCAATGATTTAAAACCTTTTCCAGGAAGGAATTTTCCCTAAAATCCACCCTGGGGCCGTTCCCTCTGCTCCTGTCCCTGTTCCCTGGGAGCAGAGCCCGACCCCCCCCGGCTGTCCCCTCCTGTCAGGGACTTGTGCAGAGCCACCAGCTCCCCCCGATCCCCCTTTTCTCCAGGCTCAGCCCCTTTCCAGCTCCCCCTGATCCCCCTTTTCTCCAGGCTCAGCCACTTCCCAGCTCCCCCCTGATCCCCCTTTTCTCCAGGCTCAGCCCCTTTCCCAGCTCCTCCTGATCCCCCTTTTCTCCAGGCTGAACCCCTTCCCATCTCCTCCTGATCCCCCTTTTCTCCAGGCTCAGCCCCTTCCCAGCTCCTCCTGATCCCCCTTTTCTCCAGGCTCAGCCCCTTCCCAGCTCCCCCCTGATCCCCCTTTTCTCCAGGCTCAGCCCCTTCCCAGCTCCTCCTGATCCCCCTTTTCTCCAGGCTCAGCCCCTTCCCAGCTCCCCCCTGATCCCCCTTTTCTCCAGGCTCAGCCCCTTCCCAGCTCCCCCTGATCCCCCTTTTCTCCAGGCTCAGCCACTTCCCAGCTCCCCCCTGATCCCCCTTTTCTCCAGGCTCAGCCCCTTTCCCAGCTCCTCCTGATCCCCCTTTTCTCCAGGCTGAACCCCTTCCCATCTCCTCCTGATCCCCCTTTTCTCCAGGCTCAGCCCCTTCCCAGCTCCTCCCTGAGCCCCCTTTTCTCCAGGCTCAGCCCCTTCCCAGCTCCTCCCTGAGCCCCCTTTTCTCCAGGCTCAGCCCCTTCCCAGCTCCCCCCTGATCCCCCTTTTCTCCAGGCTCAGCCCCTTCCCAGCTCCTCCTGATCCCCCTTTTCTCCAGGCTCAGCCCCTTCCCCAGCTCCCCTCAGCTTTTCCGGCTTCTCCAGCCCCTTCCCAGCTCTGTTGCTGTTGGAGCTTTGGGAAAAATCTCATCACAGCTCAGAAGTGGGAACTACGCCTCGGTTCATCCCGCCGGGAGCTGCTGGAAGCAGCAAGACCATCGGGAAATATTTAATTCGCCGAAAATGCGAGAACTGCGAAGGATTCCGTGAGATGAGGCTGGAAGGGAACGCAGAGCTTTGGGACAGCTTCAGTGCCCGCTCTCCTCCGAGCTGCTGTGCGCTCCTCGAGCCCTGGAAAAATGAATTTATCCGTTTGTAAAGGGATGACGGGAACAGCGAGGGCTGTAAAATGTGTCAGGTGACAAAAATAAGCCAGATGAGCTCCATGTGCTGGGAAGACACGAGCCCTGAGCGTCAGGAATGAGCAAGAAATATCCTTCCCTGAAGTCATTCCCAACTGACCACCGATCCCAGGCCTCCAGGCGGCAGCGGGGCCACCGGGATCGTTGTTCGGGGCAAAAAACCGTCGGTTTAGGGAGTGTTAGAGAAAATGAATAATATTTATTTCTTTTAGTTCACTTGATGGACGATTTGGGACGTGCTGCTGCATCCCAAGGTGTTCCCACCCGGGTATCCCGTCCTCTCCTTCTCTCCCATCCCTGGCACACTTGGAAATTTTCTCCATTTTGGCTCATGGCTTTTGCATTTTGAGGCAGGAAAACTCCACCTCTCTGGGCCTTTTCCCGATCGTTGTTTTTTTTTTTTTTGAAGGAGAACAGCCAGGTTTCTCCCGGTGTGGATTCTCCGGTGTCCAGCCGTGGTTGTGCACCCTTGGGAAGTTGTGTGTGGACATGGGGTGACATCACAGGGCAGCACCTCCACGCCTGGGACCATCCCAGTCCCAACGTGCCGGAATGAGCTCATCCTCCGCAACCGGCATCGTTGGTGGAGAAAGACAAGGAAAAAAACAAAGTCAAAATTCCACGGAAACGCAAAATCCACGGACATTGGGCACGTTTCAGCCCGGGTATTCAATCCCAGCCCGATGCAGGGATTCCAGATGGAAATCAGGCAGCTGGAAGCGTTTTGCTGGGATGGTCGGCTCCCGGCACCGCAGCTCCTTTGGGAGGTTGGCCAAGGATGGGAGGAGGCTTTGAGCACCTGGGATGATCCATCCATGGGAAATTCCAACTGGCTGCCGAGGGATAAAGCTGATTCCTCCCCTTCTCCCCCTTGGGATGTTCCGTCTCATCAAAGGAGCTGAAATCCACGGATGGCGCGAAACACCGGATGCTGATCCCGGAGAGCGGCGCCGCTGGGATCTTGTTTGAACAGCTTGGGCTTTTTTGGAAGAGGAGATTCCAACCAACTGGGAAAAAAACCCCTCTTTGGAGGGATTGGGATGAGGAGGGCAGGTTTAAAAGCTGGCAGGAATCAACAGAGCTGGCAGATCCCCGCTTTTCCTGGACGTTTTCGGCGTTTCTGGCTGGATTTCCTGCTGCGCTCCCTCCGGAGGAGCGGCTGGAGCTGGCACCCGGAGGGTTTTTCATGTCCTAAAGGCGGTTTCAGGTCTGGTGAGCTGCGAGGCTGTTGCGAAACGTCCCCGGGTGGGCGTTTCCTTCAATCCCGCTGCCAAGAGCTGCCGATTCCAGGAATTTCACCCACGTCTTGAGAGGAGACCAAGCAGGAGCAGCTGTGCTCAGCACATGTGCGGTCCTCATGTCCCTCGTGTCCTCCGGCCACACCGGCCAGGATCACACCCGGATCCACCGGAGCAGATTCCCCCTGGGATGTTCTGGGGCAGGAATTTTTGAGGAGGGAGATTTTTATCTCTGGATGTTTCGTTGTGTTCCCGTCCCCACTGCTGCTGTGCCACTGTCCCCTTCCCATCCTGCTCCCATCCCCACCGTTTCCAACTCCTCATAATATTTAAAATATTTAAATATTTTCCACCCTGTCTGCTCCTGTCCTCACTGCCGTGGCATTCCCATTCCCGCTGTTCTTCCATCCCTGTTCCATAATGATCCCAGCCCACTTGTGTGCTCCTCTTGGCTGGACACGGCTCTGTCCCAGCTGGAAATCATTCCATCCATTCCAGGGATTAATTAATCCATCCAGGCCAGCCATGCATCCTTCCATCCTATCCCTACATCCCAGATACCCAACATTCCATCCTATCCCTACATCCCAGATATCCATTGCTCCATCCTGATCATCCATCCCATCCCAGATATCCATCATTTCATCCTGGTCATCCATCCCAGATATCCATCATTCCATCCTGTCCCTACATCCCAGATATCCATCACTCCATCGTGATCATCCATCCCATCCCAGATATCCATCATTCCATCCTGGCCATCCATCCCATCCCAGATATCCATCATTCCATCCTGGTCATCCATCCCAGATATCCATCATTCCATCCTGTCCCTACATCCCAGATATCCATCACTCCATCGTGATCATCCATCCCATCCCAGATATCCATCATTCCATCCTGATCGTCCATCCCATCCCAGATATCCATCACTCCATCCTGGCCATCCATCCCATCCCATCCCAGATATCCATCACTCCATCCTGGTCATCCATCCCAGATATCCATCACTCCATCCTGGTCATCCATCCCATCCCAGATATCCATCACTCCATCCTGATCATCCATCCCATCCAGATATCCATCATTCCATCCTGATCATCCATCCCAGATATCCATCACTCCATCCTGGTTGTCCATCCATCCCATCCCAGATATCCATCACTCCATCCTGGCCATCCATCCCATCCCAGTTATTCATCATTCCATCCTGATCATCCATCCCAGATATCCATCACTCCATCCTGGTTGTCCATCCATCCCATCCCGGCCCCCCGTTGCTGTATTTTGTGTTATTCCCGTTGTACATCTCTCCATCTCTCCATCTCTCCGTGCTGGCTCCCACTGGCACACGGGACCTTCCAGCGGCCAGGATCATGGCTGAGCTGTTCCCACCCCACCACAGGGATCCAGGTGCCAGCAGAGTTTTGGAGCAACCAGGAAATTTTGCCCCTTGCACCAGAAAATTTGGGAAATTTGGTACGGAACCGAGCTCATCCCGAGGCCGAAGGCGAAGCGGGAGCTCGTTTGGGGAAAAGCAAAACCACAACTCAAAATCCATCGTCGTCCCATTGCCTGGGACACTGGGATTTCAGCTGCCACCTTCCAGAGAGGCAAAAATCCCTGGGAAGTGGCTGGAGGAGTCACCAGCACCCGGAATTTTCCATCTCCCGAGTGGAGGAGGACGGGGGCGGCGAGCGCGGCCGGAATTCAGCAGCTGGAGGCAGATGCGGGCCGGGGACAGTCACTGCAAGGGGATGGGATTCCATGAAAATTCCTCGCTGGCTGGAGGAGCTGCTCCAAGCGACCACAAACACGCCGGAAGCGGCGTTTTCCCTTTCTCCAGCCTCTGGAGGAGCTGCTACCAGCGATCCCAAACCCGCTGGGAATCTTCTCCCTTTCTCCATTCCCCGCGTCAGGCACGGCGTTCCTTTATTTCTGCGGGATGGAGGAATCCCTGTCTCCACCCCTAGGCAGGATTTTACAGGATCAGGGAAAGGTTTGGGTTGGAATTTAGGGATCGCCTCTTTCCGTGTCCTGCCACGGGCACGGACACCTTCCACGATCCCAGCTTGCTCCAAGCCTCGTCCGACCTGGCCTTGGACGCTTCCAGGGACGAGGACCGGAGAATTCCCCGGCACAGCCGGGGGCTGTCAGATCTCCCCATCGTGATTCCGTCTTTTCTTCTCTCCCTCTCATCCCGTTCCCGTCGCAGCGCGATGCAGCCGCCCCAAGGCCGTGGCCAACGCTCACATCGACGCCGGGAATCGCACGGAGCTGAATTCCCGCCTGCGCTACTCCTGCAACCCCGGCTACAAGCGGAAAGCCGGGACCTCCAGCCTCATCCAGTGCATCCTCTGGAACGGCTCCGAGCCCCGCTGGACCGACCCCACGCTCCAGTGCATCCGTGAGTCCTGGGTGGGAATCTGGGAGCCGGGGAAGCTCCGGATGGGAGCAAACGTCAGCGCCGGCCGAGTTCTGCTCCTTCCCGAAGAATCGGGATCGGGGCGGCAAATTACGCAGAGGAATCGAATCCCTGGGAATTCCTGACGGATCCACGGGGTGGGAAAAGTTTAGGGCCTCGCATCCTCCAGTGCTCCCGGAGCTGGGGGAGGAGGTTAAAACTTGGGAGAGGAGTTTGTCGTTGAGGTTGGAACACCGGGAATGCGGAATTCATAAAGCAGAGGTGCCCGCTCTGGGAAAATGGGATGAAAAGGCTGAAAATAGGGATTCATTAGGATAATTAAAAAGGGGGAAATTATTAATCAATTATAGAACGGGCAGGAATAACTTGAAGCCAATGGACATGAAATCCTTTTTTTTTGCTAAAATGTAAAAATCGTTAAAATTTGACAACGAACGCCCAGAACTCGTGGAATTTCCCCCAGACCTCAACGCTGGATAAAACAAATTTGACTCTCTGATTTACCAAACCACTTGGAGGGTTCATTTCCCAAGCTGTTGTGTTTTCCCAAAGGAGATCCGGCTCTTTCCTGGAAAACCCCCGGCCCGGAGCTGCCGTCGGTGCCGCGCACGGAGAGCACGACGCAGATGGGTGAGGAGCGGGATTGGGATTGGGTTTGGAGCCCGCCAGGGTGTGGGAACCGCAACATTCCACCCCCATCGGCTGAAATCCCGGCGTTCCGTTGACGGAAATAACGGCGCCGCCTTTCGATTTCGGGGAATTCGGATTTAAACTTTCCCCGCCGTTCTCCTGGCAGGAAGCGCCGGCGCCAGCCCGAATTCCAGCCCCTCTGTGCCACCAGCACCTGATGGGATGTCCCCAGACGGATCCAGGCCGCCGGACGCGTCCACGCCGGCCGAGGGGACAACGCCGCCGCCCGCCCCGCCCACGGATTTTGCCGCAGGTTGGGCCAATTCCCAAGGGAATGCAGAGCTCGTTTCACCCACAGAGGCTCTTTTGCTTTTCCAACGGATTTTTTCTTCCTTCTCTCCGACCTCATTTTTACTGAGGTTCCTCCCCTTTCCTACCTTTGCCGCTCAAAATTCCCTTTTCTCCCCTTCTTTTCCAGTTTCCGTCCAGTCCGTGGCCTCTTCCGTCGGTAAGCTGGGAAAAAAAAACCCCAACTCATTTGGGAAATAGGGATTTATTTTTTAAGCTGAAATCCCTTTTGGGAGCCGTGGGAGCTTTATTCCATCACGGAGAGAGGGGGCAGGGAAGGATTCAACACCCAAATTTCTTCCTGGAAAGAAGAATTCCCAATTCCCTCCCTCTGGGGGTGGGGAGGGCACCTTGTGATGGCGCCCGGAGTTTGGTGGAATTCATCAGCCACGGCTTTTGGGAGATGCTCCTCACTCCGCGCGCGTCCATCCCGCAGGATTCCTGCTGCTGCTGGCCACCGGAATCGCGGCCGTCTGCTGCTGGAGGAGGAGGAGGAAGTAAGTGCCAAACCCCGGGAATGAGTTTTCCGAGGTTTCTGCGCTTTCCAAAGCAAAGCTTTGGAATTTGGACGCTCCCCTTCCCTCCGCAGTTGCTCCAGGCGGGGCTACGCGGTGACGGACACGGGCGTTCCCATGGAGGCTCTTCCTTGCGGGAATGAGGAGGTGGCTCCTCCCGCCGCTGTCCCCACGGGCTGAGCGCCCGCCCCGGGAACACCGGGAGCACCCAGGGGTGACGGGATGCAATTCCGGACGCTCCCCGAGGGCTGGCGGAGCGCACGGAGCTGCTCGTCCCGGCCTGAACGCGGATGATTCCCGTGGATGATCCCAAAGGTGGGTGGGCGTCCCGCACCGGCAGCTGGGATCTGGGGAATTTTTGGGGGGAATCGGCCCCGGGGATGCTGGTGGTGGGCGGGGAGAAGGTCGGGATGTTGGGATGGGGTTTGGGATGGAGCTGAGCTGCTCTGCCTCAGGTAATTCCCGGAGAGGGTCGGGATGTTGGGATGGGGTTTGGGATGGAGCCGAGCTGCCCTGCCTCAGGCAATTCCCGGAGAGGGTCGGGATGTTGGGATGGGGTTTGGGATGGAGCCGAGCTGCTCTGCCTCAGGGAATTCCCGGAGAGGGTCGGGATGTTGGGATGGGGTTTGGGATGGAGCTGAGCTGCTCTGCCTCAGGTAATTCCCGGAGAGGGTCGGGATGTTGGGATGGGGTTTGGGATGGAGCTGAGCTGCCCTGCCTCAGGTAATTCCCGGAGAGGGTCGGGATGTTGGGATGGGGTTTGGGATGGAGCCGAGCTGCTCTGCCTCAGGGAATTCCCGGAGAGGGTCGGGATGTTGGGATGGGGTTTGGGATGGAGCTGAGCTGCTCTGCCTCAGGGAATTCCCGGAGAGGGTCGGGATGTTGGGATGGGGTTTGGGATGGAGCTGAGCTGCCCTGCCTCAGGTAATTCCCATGCTCTGTCCAGGAGCATGGATAGGGTTGGATTAGCTGGATACCTGTCCCATCCCTTTCCTGCCTTTGTCCCAGTTCCCAGAAAATGGATGGAGAGAGTTAATCAAGCATTTCCTCACGTCCCCATCCCTTTCCTGCCTTTGTCCCAAATCCCAGGAACTGGATGGAGAGCACACAGCCAAGCATCTCCTCACATCCCCGTCCCTCTCCTGCCTTTGTCCCAAATCCCAGGAATTGGATGGAGAGGGACCAATCCCAGCATTTCCCCACACCCTCATCCCTCTCCTGCCTTTGTCCCAAATCCCAGGGATTAGATGGAAAGCGCCCAATGAAGCCTTCCCCCACACATCCTCACCCCTTTTTCCTGCCTTTGTCCCAAATCCCAGGGATTAGATGGAGACGGACCAATCCCAGCATTTCCCCACATCCTCATCCCTCTCCTGCCTTTGTCCCAAATTCCAGGGATTAGATGGAGACAGACCAATCCCAGCATTTCCCCACATCCCCGTCCCTCTCCTGCCTTTGTCCCAAATCCCAGGAATTGGATGGAGAGGGACCAATCCCAGCATTTCCCCACACCCTCACCTCTCTCCTGCCTTTGTCCCAAATCCCAGGAATTGGATGGAGAGGGACCAATCCCAGCATTTCCCCACACCCTCACCTCTCTCCTGCCTTTGTCCCAAATCCCAGGAATTGGATGGAGAGGGACCAATCCCAGCATTTCCCCACACCCTCATCCCTCTCCTGCCTTTGTCCCAAATCCCAGGAATTGGACGGAGAGGGACCAATCCCAGCATTTCCCCACATCCCCGTCCCTCTCCTGCCTTTGTCCCAAATCCCAGGGATTAGATGGAGAGCACCCAACCAAGCATTTCCTCACATCCCCGTCCCTTTCCCAGCTTTGTCCCAAATTGGATGGAGAGGGACCAATCCCAGCATTTCCCCACATCCCCGTCCCTCTCCTGCTCTCTTCCAGCCACTGGGGCAGAGCCGAAGGTGTTGGGACCGTGCCAGGCTCACACTCAGGGATCAGCTCAGGGATCCTTTGGAAGCACTTCCAGCGCCGATCCCAGCTCTGGATCCCCACCGCCTCACAGGGAATCCAAGCTGGAGCAGACACCATCAAGGACTCAAATAACACAATTTAGGGAAGAGTTTCCCTCTGCGTGTTTTTCCTTTATCCACTCATCCCGGTTTTATCCACTCCTCGTTTATCCACACTCCGGAAATCCCCGTTTTTTTCTGTGTAAATAAAGATATTTTCTATATAAAAACACCACTCAGAGCGGCGGATCCTTGAGCCGGATGGTGGGAAGGGCTGGATCGGGATGAATCCATCCAGCACCACGGAAACGAAGGGTCCATTCCCATCCTCCGGCGGGAAGCGGCCGGGATCCAAGAGCTGAAATTCCCTGGATTTTCCCGGCTGCTCTTGTCCTGTTCTGATGCAGGGATGTGCGACGGGGAGGGCACTGGGAACATCCTCATTCCCAAGGAATTGGGATGCTCAGGCAGCAGGAGAGGCTCGCTGGAAGGGAGCCCTGCGTGATCCAACGCCCGCTCCGGGCTTTGCGCTTCCATCCACATCCAGGAGTTGGCTGGAATTCCTGCCCGGGCTGGGAACGCATTCCTGGAGTCGGCTTCAGAAGGGAAAGGAGAGGGAGGGAAGCAGCTCCATGAATGGGAAAAAAAACCCCAAAATCCAAGGATGCAAAAGGGAGATTCCCAAAACCACTTTCAGTTTTGGTTTCCCATGGCACCGGCTCCGGAACTGAGCGTGATCCACTCGAGCGTTCCCGGGAAATAAAGGATATTTGAGGGCAGGGAAGAGACACGAAGGAAGTGTTAAGGCTTTTTTTTTTGGCTATAAATTTAATTTTAGGATTGGGAATCCCTCTGTAGTTTGTCCCCGAGTTTGGCTGAAACCAAAGCAGAGGAATTTTTTCGTTGCTGAGTCGTTTTTTCCCTCCTGGTTGGCTGCCGGGAGAAGGGAAAGAATGCAGGGAAACCCCTTGGCTGCCAGGATGGAAAAATCAGTTCACTGGGAGAGATTCAGGATTTCCTCCCGTGGCTGGAGAGGAACAGTCCATTTCCAAGAAATAAATCTTCTCTGGATACCTTCCAGCATTGTGTTTCCTCTTTTTTCCAGTGGCTCGGAGGGATTTTCAGGAATGGGAAATCCAGGATGGGATATTTGGGATGACAGGGGGAAGAGAGGGAATCCTGTTCTGTCTGATCCCATTCCTAAGGTGCAGATTCCTCTGGATATCCCGACCCCAGCTCCTGGAGGATGAGGCAGGGCTGGAGGAAAAGCATCACATCATCCCCAGGGAGCCTGGAAATTCCTCTGGAGCTGGGAACATCCTGCTCCAGCCACCTGGAATTTGGAGCTGGGCTGAAATCCTGCTCCAACATTTCCCCGGAATTTGGAGCTGGGCTGAAATCCTGCTCCAACATTTCCCTGGAATTTAGAGCTGGGTTGAAATCCTGTTCCAACATTTGCCTGGAATTTGGAGCTGGGTTGAAATCCTGCTCCACCTGATTTTGGAGCTGGGCTGAAATCCTGTTCCATTTCCCCGGAGTTTGGAGCTGGGATGAAATCGTGCTCCAACATCCCCCTGGAATTTAGAGCTGGGTTGAAATCCTGCTCCATCCACCTGGAATTTCGGACTGGGCTGAAGTCCTGCTCCAAAATCTACCTGGAATTTGGAGCTGGGCTGAAATCCTGTTCCATTTCCCTGGAATTTAGAGCTGGGTTGAAATCCTGCTCCACCTGATTTTGGAGCTGGGCTGAAATCCTGCTCCAACATTTCCCTGGAATTTGGAGCTGGGCTGAAATTCTGCTCCACCTGATTTTGGAGCTGGGCCGAAATCCTGTTCCATTTCCCTGGAACTGAGAGCTGGGCTGAAATCCTGCTCCACCTGATTTTGGAGCTGGGCTGAAATCTTGCTCCAACATTTCCCTGGAATTTGGAGCTGGGCCGAAATCCTGCTCCACCTGCCTGATTTTGGAGCTGGGATGCGCCGAGAGGATTTGTCCCACATCCAGGACGGCTCTGGGAAGCTGGAGGGCTCTGTTAGAGCTGGATCGGCTCATTCTGGATCTTTAGGAAGGAGGTGAGTGCCGTCAGCGGGCCGAAGAACTGCCAGGTGCAAGCCTGGCAAAGGAATCCCCGGGATTCCGGCTGCCGTCGCTCTGTGGGAGGAAAAGAGGAGATTTCAGGGAAGAGGAAGCTGCAGGAACACAACCTCGGCTTCCCAGCTTTTCCCAGCTCCGCCACATCCAGGGAAAGGAGCCACGATGTGCCCGAAGCAAGGAAATCCCACACGGAATCACGGAAAAGATCTTTAAGGACATCGAGTCCAACTGCTCCAAGGTCACCCGCGTCCCCAGGCGCCACGTGCACGTGGATTTGGAATCCCTCCAGGGATGGGAATTCCACCCCAGCCCTGCCCTGGCGGCCCATTCCCATGCCTGGAAACCCTTTCCATGAAGGAATTTTCCCTCAAATCCAGCCTGAACCTGCCCTCTTGCCCTGGACGCGGAGCTGCACAGATGGACCCCGTGTTCCCTGCGGAGCTCGGCGTTCCCAGCACCCTCCGGACAAGGATCCAGGTGGGATCAAGCCCAAACCTGGCCCCAAAAGTGGGGATTGTCACTGGGGCGCTGTGCCCATCCCACATGGATGGATATTCCATGGAGTCCAGGAGTCACATGTGAGCTCTGACACAGCGAAACCCCGAATTTGGATCCAGCTGAGGATGGGATGTTCAGGGTGGAGAGGATTTGCTCCTGGAATTACCCTGGGAATTCACCCCTGGCTGTGGGCACAAGGAAGCGGATTGGGAGCTGAGATCCCTGCTCAGAACAGGACTGGAATGGCTGGGGAAGGCTCCCAAATCCCAAACCCCAAATCCCAAATCCCAAACCCCAGGGAAGTGACCGTACATAAGCCAACGGGAGCTTCTTCACCACCAGCCCGGAGCTGAATTCCAGGGATTTTGTACATCCTGACATACAACAAGTGATGGGAGCTCCGCCCTTGTCCTTCCCAGCCTCACTCAGCAGCTCCACCCGCAGGAAACGCTCCTAGGAAACACGGGAAAAAGGGAAGAGCTCCTCTCAGAGGGAGCAGAGGGAAGCTGAAGGTGGTTCCATAAAATTTTTAACCCCTAAGGAAGAGACTTGGAACATGATGGGATTTAGAGAAGGAACAAAACCCCAAATTCCTGGTGATGAAAAAACTCCAGCAGAAACCAAGGGAGGGAAAAGACGGGAAAAGAAAGGGAAAAGGAAATGGGAAAGGAAAATGGGAAAGGGAAAATGGGAAGGGGAAAATGGGAAAGGGAAAATGGGAAAGGGGAAATGGGAAAGGGAAAATGGGAAAGGGAAAATGGGAAAGGGAAAACGGGAAAGGGAAAGGGAAAATGGAAGAGGAAAATGGAAAAGGGAAAATGGGAGAGGAAAATGGGAAAGGGAAATGGGAAAGGGAAAATGGGAGAGGAAAATGGGAAAGGAAAACGGGAAAGGGAAAACGGGAAAGGAAAACGGGAAAGGGAAACGGGAAAGGGAAACGGGAGAGGAAAACGGGAAAAGGAAAACGGGAGAGGAAAATGGAGGAGGGAAGAGAAAAAAAAAAACGGAAAAGGAAAAACGAAGGAAAAAGAAAACGGAAAGGAAAGGAAAGGGAAAGGAAAGGAAAGGGAAAGGAAAGGAAAGGAAAGGAAAGGAAAGGAAAGGAAAGGAAAGGAAAGGAAAGAAAGGAAAGGAAAGGAAAGGAAAGGAAAGGAGAAAGGAAAGGAAGGAAAGGAAAGGAAGGAAAGGAAAGGAAAGGAAAGGAAAGGAAAGGAAAGGAAGGAAAGGAAAGGAGGAGAGAGCTGTAAGGCCCTGCAGGCAGGGAAAAGGGCCCTTCCACACTTCCATGGAGATAAAACCCCAGGATCTGTGGAAAACATCATCCCAACGCCAGAACTATGGAAAAACCCCACTGCAATCCTTTGTCTTCCCGCTGCAATCTCTGATGGAGCAGCAAAAAGCAGGAACAGAAGCGATTCCTGCCGTTCCGGTAAACGCCAGCACAAGGAGCAGCCCACGGCAGGAATCCTGGGATCAGGATGGATTTTAGGATAATCCTCTGGTGCCTTAAATCACCCCAGAGCAGGATTCCTTCTCCTTGGGAAGGATTCACTCACTCCAGCCAGAGCCAGGAGGTTTTCCAGGGATTTGGACATCAGCAGGCATTTCTTGGCTCTCGTCGCGGCCACGTAGAGCAGGTTCCACTCGTCCTCAGGGGTCCTGCCTGCGAGGGAGGAGGAAATCCAGGGATTTAGGGGTGAACAGCTCCCGGGTTCCTCAGCCTGGATGAGGCTTGGAACACGCTGGGATACCGAGAGGTGTCCACGGGGATTGGATGGGCTTTAAGGTGCTCCCAAGGAAAAGCATTCCAGGATTCCAGGCCCGGAAGGACGGCGGGGGGGTTTTCCTCCGGGAAAGCAGGAATTTGCAGGGATTGATGTCACCCTGGTTTTTCTGAGTTTTTAAAACCTTTTTGATTGTTCATAAAACGCAGTCGGACTTTTTAGCTACTGCACAATATTAGGAGCAGTTTCTGCCTTTCTCACACGTGTCACATAAACAAATCCTTTGTTTTTCATTCTCTGCCCTTTGTTTGCGGATTTCTAACCTGAAAACAATTGTAACTGACGGCTGGTCTGACCACTGAGGCTGGGGGTGAAAACTCCAAAAGCCAATCCACAGCCAGACCCAGAATGTATAAAAAGTAAGAAATAAACAGGCAGAGGGGCTCTGGCCTCGGCTCAGCCTTGAGCTCGCTCAGAGGAACTCTCTGCCCTGCGAAATCTCTCGTCTCCATGTGATTGCTTTGTGTATCCCGATCACAGATTAACTTGCAGGAATTAATTAATTTGCAGGAATTAATTTGCAGCCCCGGTGTTTGCTGCCTCGTCCCACATTCCTCCCTCGGGCAAAGGCAGCGCTCTGCTCCCAGATCGCCGTTTTCCCGGGCGCTGAGAATCCCAGGATTTTCTGTGCTGACCCCCAAGCAAACGCTGCGTTGACCTGAGGCCGTGCAAAAGGCTCCAGAATGAAATCCCAGCGCTGGGATTGTGGCTGCGGAGTTCAACAGGAGTGTGTGACAGCACAGGGTGCAGAACTCAGAGCTGGAGGGTTTGGAACACGGCAATGGAGAGAAAGCAAGGTGGAGGATTTAGGGCAGAGGCTGAGTTCTTCTTTTTCACCTCCTTCTCCTCCAGGGCTCTGGCTGGGATTTTGGAACTGGGCAGAAAAATCCACGATAACCAAAAGTGCTTTTGCTCCGATCCCTGTAATTCAGAGGGGAATTCTGTGTGGTGGAATCGGGGTTTGGAGCGAGGTGGATGCAGCTTCTGGAATCATGGAATGGTTTGGATTGGAAGGATCCTTAAATCCATCCAGTTCCTCCCACCCTGGGCATGGAATTCAACGGAAGGAGCCCCTGTCCCACCCCCCACAGCTTCTCCAGCCCCTTCCCAGCTCCGTTCCCCCAGCCCCAAGCTGATCCCAGCATTCCAGGGAATGCTCGGGTGGAGGATGAAATCTGGGAAGGTGCCAAGGGCTGGAATTCCTGCCCTGCCCTGCCTGATGAGGAGCTGGAGACCCAGGAGTTTATTCCCAAGGAATTTTGTCCCTTTTTCCCCCATTCCTGGCAAGGAGATTTCCTGGATCTGCACTGATTTATCCCCAACAAATCCCAAAACAAATCCTTGATGACCACAATGCTTTGCTCCGATCGCTGTAATTCAGAGGGGAATTCTGTTTGAATTGGGGTTTGGAGCGAGGTGGATTTGGTAGAATCGGGGTTTGGAGCGAAGTGGATCCAGCTTCTGGAATCATGGAATGGTTTGGATTGGAAGGATCCTTAAATCCATCCAGTTCCACCCACCCTGGGCACGGAATTCCACGGAAGGAGCCCCTTTCCCACCCCCCACAGCTTCTCCTGCTCCTCCCCAGCTCCATTCCCGCCCTCCACGTTTTCCTCTCCCGTTTTTCGGGCTGCGCACGGAGCTGTTCCCTCACCCAGATCCACGTTCATCCTCCTCAGGAAAGCTCCACTGACAGAAGGGATCTGCACGAAGTCGTCCGCCACCCAAACCGTGTCGAATTCCAGGCCCTTGGCTTGGTGCGCGGTCCCGATGAGGAAATCTGGGAAAAAAAACGCCCGGAATCCAGGGAAAAGGAGCCTTTGGCGCCAATAATGGCATTTTTTTTGTTTCCTGTCGCTCTGCAGCCGTTCCCTTTTCACCCGGATTTAAATCGGGAACAAAATCCTGTAGGGAATCCGGGTGGGAGAAGGGAATTTTGTCCCAGGGGAGATTCCAGGTTGGGATCCCGAGCTCCAGCCACGTTCCCGAAGAGGAACGTTCGGCATTTCAGGAATTTTCTCTCCCACATGAATCCCAAATGGGCAGAGGTCCCATGATTTCGCCGTCCCAGGCTGCTCCGAGCCCCTGTGTCCAACTTCTCCTTGGACATGGCAGGGATCCAACTTCTCTGGGAATTGCAGCCCGGGCAGGAATTCCTTCCCGAGATCCCACCCCAATCTCCCCTTTTCCAATCCCAATCCATTCCCTGTGTCCTGTCCCTCCAGGCCTTGTCCCCAGCCCCTCTGCAGCTCTCCTGGAGCCCCTTCAGGCCCTGGAATGTTCTGGAAGCTCTCCCTGGATCCTTCCCTTCTCCAGGAGAACATTCCCAGCTCTCCCAGCCCGGCTCCAGAGCCTGAGGTTGGATCCATCTCCTCTCCAAGAAATTGATGGATCCAGGGGCTTCCCTTGGAATCTCAGGACACCATCAAGGGTCTCCCTTCCCTCCCCCTCTCTTTCCTCTCCCCATTTTCCAGAAAAATCCCTGGGGATGGATTCTGAGTGTCCAAATCCCAGAATCCTGAAGCGGTTTGGGTGGGAAGGGAGCTCAGAGCTCATTCCAGGGATAATTCCATGATCCCAGGCTGCTCCAATCCTTCCTTGGACACATCCAGGGATCCAGGGAATGATCCACAGCTGCTCTGGGAATTGCAGCCCAGGCAGGAATTCCTTCCCAAGATCCCAAATCTCCCCTTTTCCAATCCCAGTCCATTCCCTGTGTCCTGTCCTTGTCCCCAGCCCCTCTGCAGCTCTCCTGGAATGTTCTGGAAGCTCTCCCTGGAGCCTTCCCCTCTCCAGGAGAACATTCCCAGCTCTCCCAGCCCGGCTCCAGAGCCTGAGGTTGGATCCATCTCCTCTCCAAGAAATTGATGGGCTTCACTTGGAATCTCAGGACACCATCAAGGTGTCCTCTCTTTCCTCTCCCCATTTTCCAGAAAAATCCCTGGGGATGGATTCCGAGTGTCCCAAATCCCAGAATCCTGAAGCGGTTTGGGTGGGAAGGGAGCTCAGAGCTCATTCCAGGGATAATTCCATGATCCCAGGCTGCTCCAATCCTTCCTTGGACATTCCAGGGATCCAGGGAATGATCCAGAGCTGCTCTGGCAATTCCAGCCCAGGTGGGAATTCCTTCCCAAGATCCCAAATCTCCCCTTTTCCAATCCCAGCCCATTCCCTGTGTCCTGTCCTTGTCCCCAGCCCCTCTGCAGCTCTCCTGGAGCCCCTTCAGGCCCTGGAATGTTCTGGAAGCTCTCCCCGGATCCACGAGAACAATCCCAAACCCTCCCATCCCACCTCTCCTCTCTCCCTAAAAACCCCCCCAAAAAGCGATTTTAGGACAAAACCCCGCCCCGATCCCGATGTTTTTTTTTTTTCATTCACCTGCCAGGGATTCCCGGGAGACGTGGGACTCGCGGATCCTGGCCACCAGCTCGGGGATCCTCTCGCCGTACTTCTCCACGATGGAAATCTTCACCTCCAGCTCGCGGTCGTCCGCGCGCTCGGCGTATTCCTTCAGCGCCCAAAAGCCGCCGCGCTCGGCCCAGCTCCGGACGAAGGGATCGGCGACGCCGAGCGCCGCTGGGAGGGGGGAGGAGATGAAGTAAGGGGTTCATTAAAGACAAAAATGTGCCAAAAATTGGATAAAATTGGTTTAAAATTTAGACAAAAATTTGATAAAAATTGAAAAAAATTTCCCGAAAAATTGACAAAAATTTGACAAAATTTTGACAAATATTTGGCACAATTTTCCAAAAATTTTGCCAAAAATTTGATGATATTGGACAAAATTTTGCCAAAAATTTGATAAAAATTTGATAAAAATTGAAAAAAAATTGACAAAATTTTGCCAAAAATTGGACAAAAATTTGATAAAAATTGAAAAAAATTTCTCCAAAAATTGACAAAAAATTGACAAAAATTTGACAAAAATTTGACAAAATTTTGACAAATATTTGACAAAAATATGATAAAATTGGACAAAATTTTGACAAAAAATTGCCAAATATTTGACACAATTTTCCAAAAAATTTGCCAAAAATTTGATAATATTGGACAAAATTTTGACAAAAATTTGACAAAAATTTGATTAAAATTGAAAAAAAAATTGCCAAAAATTTGACAAAAAATTGGCAAAATTTTGACAAAAATTTGACACAATTTTCCCAAAATTTTGCCAAAATTTTGCCAAAAATTGACCAAAAATTTAATAAAAATTGAAAAAAAATTGACAAAATTTTGACAAAAAATTGACAAAAATTGACCAAAAATTTGATAAAATTTGACAAAATTTGACAAAAAATTGGACAAAAATTGGACAAAAATTGGACAAAAAATTGACAAAAATTTTGACAAATACTTGATAAAAATTGAAAAAAAATTGACAAAAATTTAACAAAATTTTGACAAAAATTTGACAAAAATTTGATAAAATTGGACAAAATTTTGACAAAAATTTGACATAAATTTGACAAAAAATTTGCCAAAAATTTGACAAAAAATTGGCAAAATTTTGCCAAAAATTGACCAAAAATTTAATAAAAATTGAAAAAAAATTGACAAAAATTTGACAAAAATTTGACAAAAATTTGACAAAAAATTGACAAAAATTTGATAAAATTTTCCTAAAATTTTGGAAAATTTGATAAAATTGAAAAAATTTGACAAAATATTGACAAAATTTGATGTAAAGTTGACAAAAATTTGCCAAAAATTTGATAAAATTGGACAAAATTTGACAAAAAATTGACAAATTTGAAAAAAAATTACAAAAATTTGACAAAAATTGACAAAATTTTGACAAAAAATTGACAAAATTTGACAAAAAATTTACATTAGGAAACGTAAAATTAATTATCAAAACTTGGAAATGAATTAGGAAATGTAAAATTAATTATGAAAAACAAAAAATTAATTAGGAATGTAAAATTAATTATCAAAACCTGGAAATGAATTAGGAAATGTAAAATGAATTATTAAAAATTACAAATTAATTAGGAAAATAAGGATTAAAGGAACTCACAGTTTTGCCTGAGCTTCCAAATGTCGTGGATTTTGTTGAGGCCAAATCTCTCCAAGCCCTAAGGTAGAGAAAAAAATATTTCAGTTCTAAAATAAAATAAAAATTATAAAAATAATAGAATATTAAAAAAAAAAGTGAAATAAAAATAAAATAAAATAAAAATGGAATAAAATTAAAATTATATAAATGAAACAAAATAAAATATTGAATAAAAATAAAATAAAATAATGAAAGAAGAAAGTGAAATAAAGTAAAAATAAAATAAAATAAAAATAAAATAAAAATTATAAAATTAATAGAAAATAAAAGTAAAATAATATGAAATTAAAATAAAATAAAAATTGAATAAAAATAAAAGAAAATTAACAAAACAAAACAAAATAAAAATGAAATAATGATAAAATAAAAATAATAAAATAAAATAAAAATAATAAAAAATAAAAATAAAATAAAAATAAAAATAAAAATAAAATAGTAAAATAAAAATTATAAAACAATAAAATAAAATAAAAATAAAAATTATAAAAATAATAAAATAATAAATAAAATAAAAATAAAAATAAAAATAAATAAAAATAATAAAATAAAATAATAAAAATTATAAAACATAATAATAAAATAAAATAATAATAATAATTTTAAAATAAAAAATAAAATAAAAATAAAATAAACCCAAATAAACCCAAGTAAAACAAAACAAACAAACAAAAACCCCCCAAATAAACTCAATCCCGCCCCCCAACCCAAATAAACCCAAATAAAATAAAACCAACTAAAACCAATAAAATAAAATAAAATAAATAAAACCAAATAAAAATAAAATCAAATCAAAAACAAATAAAACCAAACCAAATAATATAAAATAAACCCAATAAAATAAAGTAAAATCAAATAAACCCAAATAAAATAAAATAAAATAAACCAAATAAAATAAAGGAAAATCAAATAAAAACCAAATAAATCAAAACAAACAAACAAAAGCCAAAAAAACCCCAAATAAACCCAAATAAAATCAAATAAAAAACGAATAAAAACAAAACAAATAAAACAAAAACCAAATACAATCAAATAAAACCAAATAAAGAACAAATTTTAAAAAATCAAATAAAACCAAATCGAATTAAAGCAAATAAAAGCAAATAAAATCGGAAAGATTGTCCTAAAAATGGGAGAAAGTATCTCAAAAATGGGATGAGGCCTGCAAGAGTTGGAGATTAACAGCTCCAAATAACATTCTTGGCCACATAAAAATTCCGCTTTTTTCCAGAAAATTCCCTTTTTTTTCCTGGAATATTTCTTTAAAACCATTGAATTCTTTATTCCAGCTGTCCATCCCTCTTTTCCCTGCCCCATCCCTCATGAAAATGGGACAAATTATCCCGAAAATGGAATGAGGCCTGCAAGGCTTGGAGAGTTACAGCTCTGAATAACATCCCACAAAAAAAATCCTCATTTTTCCTGAAAATTCCTGTTTTTTTCCTGGAATATCCATTTAAATCCTTGTAATTCTTTATTCCAGCTGTCCATCCCTCTTTTCCCTGCCCCATCCCTGATGAAAATGGGACAAATTATCCCGAAAATGGAATGAGGCCTGCAAGGGTTGGGGAGTTACAGCTCTGAATAACATCCCAAAAAAATCCTGATTTTTCCTGAAAATACCTGTTTTTTCTTGGAATATTCATTAAAATCCTTGGAATTTTTTATTCCAACAGTCCACTTCTCTTTTCCCTGCCCCATCCCTGATGAAAATGGGACAAATTATCCCAAATTATGGGACAAATTATCCCAAAAATGGGATGAGGCCTGCAAGAGCTGGAGATTAACAGCTACAAATAACATTCTAGGCCACATAAAAATTCTGCTTTTTTCCTGAAAATTCCCTTTTTTTCCTGGAATATTAATTTAAAACCTTGGAATTCTTTATTCCAGCTGTCCATCCCTCTTTTCCCTGTCCCAAATTATGGGACAATTATCCCAAAAATTGGATGAGGCCTGCAAGGGTTGGAGATTAACAGCTCCAAATAACATTCTTGGCCACATAAAAATTCCGCTTTTTTCCAGAAAATTCCCTTTTTTTTCCTGGAATATTCATTTAAAACCTTGGAATTCTTTATTCCAGCTGTCCAATCCTTCTTTTCCCTGCCCCATCCCTGATAAAAATGAGACAAATTATCCCAAATTTTGGGACAAATTATCCTAGAAATGGAGTTGGGGGAGCTCCGAATAACATCCCACCAAAAAAATCCTGATTTTCCTGAAAAATTCCTGTTTTTTCCTGAATATTCATTGAAATCCTTGGAATTAATTCTAATTCTACCATCCCACCCCTCTTTACATCCCCTCTTTCAAGCCGACGCCTCAAAAAAATGGGAGAAATTATCCCAAAAATGGGATGAGGCCTGCAAGAGTTGAGATTAACAGCTACAAATAACATTCTTGGCCACATAAAAATTCCACTTTTTTCCAGAAAATTCCCTGTTTTTTCCTGGAATATTCATTAAAATCCTTGGAATTCTTTATTCCAGCTGTCCATCCCTCTTTTCCCTGCCCCATCCCTGATAAAAATGGGACAAATTATCCCAAATTATGAGACAAATTATCCCAAAAATGGGATGAGGCCTGTAAGGGTTGGGGAGTTACAGCTCTGAATAACATCCCACCAAAAAATCCTAATTTTTCCTGAAAATTCCCTTTTTTTTCCTAGAATATTAATTTAAAACCTTGGAATTCTTTATTCCAGCTGTCCATCCCTCTTTTCCCTGCCCCATCCCTGATGAAAATGGGACAAATTATCCCAAAAATGGGATGAGGCCTGTAAGGGTCGGGGAGTTACAGCTCTGAATAACATCTCACAAAAAAATCCTGATTTTTCCTGAAAATTCCTGCTTTTTCCGGGAATATTCATTTAAATCCTTAGAATTCTTTATTCCAGCTGTCCATCCCTCTTTTCCCTGCCCCATCCCTGATGAAAATGGGACAAATTATCCCAAAAATGGGATGAGGCCTGTAAGGGTTGGGGAGTTACAGCTCTGAACAACATCCCACAAAAAATTCTGATTTTTCCTGAAAATTCCTGCTTTTTCCTGGAATATTCATTTAAATCCTTAGAATTCTTTATTCCAGCTGTCCATCCTTCTTTTCCCTGCCCCATCCCTGATGAAAATGGGACAAATTATCCCAAATTATGGGACAAATCATCCTAAAAATGGGTTGAGGCCTGTAAGGGTTGGGGAGTTACAGCTCTAAACAACATCCCACAAAAAAAACCCTGATTTTTCCTGGAAATTCCCATTTTTTCCTGGAATATTCATTGAAATCCTTGAAATTCTTTATTCCAACTGTGCATCTCTTTTTCCCTGCCCCATCCCTGATAAAAACGGGACAAAGAGGCCTAAAAATGGGATGAGGCCTGCAAGGGTTGGGGAGTTACAGCTGAGTAACATCCCACAAAAAAATCCTGATTTTTCCTGAAAATTCCTGTTTTTTTCCTGGAATATTCATTTAAATCCTTGGAATTCTTTATTCCAGCTGTCCATCCCTCTTTTCCCTGTCCCAAATTATGGGACAAATTATCCCAAAAATGGGATGAGGCCTGGTCAGGTTGGAGAGCAACAGCTCCAAATAACATTCTTGGCCACAAAAAAATCCCGCTTTTTCCTGATAATCTCTGGCTTTTTCTTGGAATATTCATTGAAATCCTTGGAATATTTTATTCCTGCTGTCCATCCTTCTTTTCCCTGCCCCATCCCTCATGAAAATGGGACAAATTATCCCAAATTATGGGACAAATTATCCCAAAAATGGGATGAGGCCTGCAAGGGTTGGGGATTTACAGCTCTGAATAACATCCCACTAAAAAATCCTGCTTTTTCCTGAAAATTCCTGTTTTTTTCTTGGAATATTGATTTAAATCCCTGGAATTCTTTATTCCAGCTGTCCATCCCTCTTTTCCCTGCCCCATCCCTGATGAAAATGAGACAAATTATCCCAAAAATGGGATGAGGCCTGCACGGGTTGGGGAGTTACAGCTCTAAACAACATCCCACAAAAAACCCGATTTTTCCTGAAAATTCCTGTTTTTTCCTGGAATATTCATTTAAATCCTTGGAATTTTTTATTCCAACAGTCCACCCCTCTTTTCCCAGCTTCCCTGATAAAAACGGGACAAAGAGGCCTAAAAACGGATTGAGGCCTGCACAGCTTGGAGAACCACGGCATCCCTGGGGCACAAAAAATTCCAGTTTTTTCCTGGAATATCCACGGGAATCCCTGGAATTTTTTCTGGGAAGCCCCGCCGGGCGCTGCCCCTCACCCCAATGACGTGGATTTTGGCCGGGGGTTGTCTCCCAGAGAATTTCACGGCGTCCTCAAAGACGTTCCAGTTGCTGCGGGACAGCAGCGCCACGGGCCCGGCCCGGCCTGCCCTGACGTCACCTGCAGGAGGAAGCATTTTATTTTATTTTATTTTGGTTTATTTTATTTAAAATTTTATTTTGTTTTATATAGTTTTCTTTTATTCTATTTTATTTTATTTTATTTTACTTTTATTTTATTTTGTTTGTTTGATTTTATTTTATATCGTTTTATTTTACTTTATTTAGTTTTATTTTATTTTATGTTGTTTTGTTTTATTTAATTTTATTCCATTTCATTTTTATTTTATTTCATTTTAATTTTATTTTATTTATTTTACTTCACTTTATTTACTTACTACGGTTAAAAATCTATTATTAGTGACTACTAACTGTACAATATTATTGTATTATTATTATATTAATATAATATAATACAATACAACATAACATAATGTAACATAATGTAATATAATATAATATAATAATATAATGTAATGTAATGTAATATAATGTAATGTAATGTAATGTAATGTAATGTAATAATATAATATAATATAATATAATATAATATAATGAAATATAATGAAATATAATGAAATATGTAATATACTATAATATAATATAATAATATAATGTAATGTAATGTAATATAATGTAATATAATATAATATAATGTAATGTAATGTAATATAATATAATATAATGTAATATAATGAAATATAATGTAATATATAATGTAATATATAATGTAATATAATATAATGCAATGTATTGTAATATAATACAATATAATATAATATAATGTAATGTAAAGTAATTTAATATAATATAATGTAATATAATACAATGGAATATAATATAATATAATACAATGTATATTATAATATATTATATTATATTATATTACATTACATTACATTACATAATAATATTGCCACATAATAATTTAATTTTTTATCGGGACTATTTCATAATAAATTAACCGCGAAAACCGAAACTAAGCGGACTCATTGAACAGAACGACTCGATTCATGCTGGATTAATCCCGATTTTTTTCGGGAATCTCTCCGGAATCCCCAGCTCACCGCTCTGGTTTCCCCCCAGCAGGTTTTTACTGCGGATCTCTTTGCAAACGTCCAGGATCGTGGAGCCCACGTAAGCGATCTCGGGGCCGAAGCGGAAACTCTGCGCGGAAAAAAATCCCGGGATCAGCAGGGAAAAACCCACGGGATCTAGAAAAGGATTGCTCTGGTACGGAATTATGGGATTGCCAGCGAGCTTCTGGAGATTTCTGGGGTTTTTTTTTCTTCCCCGTGGAAAGAAAACCATCAGAAGACCTCCAAAATATTCCAGGAAATCCTGGTTATTCCTAAAACGTTCTGGAGAACTTTTCTCTTGGATAAAGCAGCAGAACCCCTCCAAAACGTTCCTGGAAATCCCGGTCATGCTTCAAATCCAAATTATCTGACTCCCACCAACTTCCTGGGTAATTTTTTCTCTTGGAAAAGGCACCAAAATCCCCAAAATGTCCCTGGAAATCCAGGCCACGGGCAGGGATTCAGCTCCCGCTGTTCCAGGTTGCTCCAATGTCCAGCTTCTCCTTGGACTTGCCAGGGATTCTCTGGGAATTGCAGCCCAGGCAGGAATTCCTTCCCAAGATCCCACCCCAAACCATTCCCTGTGTCCTGTCCCTTGTCCCCAGCCCCTCTGCAGCTCTCCTGGAATGTTCTGGAAGCTCTCCCCGGATCCTTCCCCTCTCCAGGAGAACATTCCCAGCTCTCCCAGCCCGGCTCCAGAGCCTGAGGTTGGATCCATCTCCTCTCCAAGAAATTGATGGATCCAGGGGCTTCCCTTGGAATCTCAGGACACCATCAAGGGTCTCCCTTCCCTCCCCCTCTCTTTCCTCTCCCCATTTTCCAGAAAAATCCCTGGGGATGGATTCCGAGTGCCCCAAATCCCAGAATCCTGAAGCGGTTTGGGTGGGAAGGGAGCTCAGAGCTCATTCCAGGGATAATTCCATGATCCCAGGCTGCTCCAATCCTTCCTTGGACACATCCAGGGATCCAGGGAATGATCCAGAGCTGCTCTGGGATTCCAGCCCAGGCAGGAATTCCTTCCCAAGATCCCAAATCTCCCCTTTTCCAATCCCAATCCATTCCCTGTGTCCTGTCCTTGTCCCCAGCCCCTCTGCAGCTCTCCTGGAGCCCCTTCAGGAACATTCTGGAAGCTCTCCCTGGATCCTTCCCTTCCCCAGGCTGAGAATTCCCAGCTCTCCCAGCAGCTCCGCGTCCCGCTGCTGCTGGATCCCACAGCTGGATCCAGCATTCCAGATGCGCTCCCTTTAAAAAAAAAAAAAAGGCCTTTCTCCTCTCAGCTCCCACTTTTCCCTCACTAAAATCCCACAAGTTCTGGATCCCCCGAAAACAAAACCCCTCCCCGGTGCCAGATTTTCCATGGATTTGGGATTTCTCCACGGAAAACGCCGCCCTCACCTGGGTCAGGAAGTACAGGTGCGTGTGAGGCACCGTGTAGAGGGTGTTGACGGCCCCTCGGAAGGTGTAGATCTGCTGGTGAGGGTCACCCACCAGGATTTTCCCGCATTTCTGGGACTGCACGATATCCGCGATGGCTGGGGACGAAACAAACAAACAAAAAATTGGATGGTGAGGAAGAACCTTCCGGAAAGGCGAGGGAAAAAGTCAGTTTGGATCATGAAGGAAGAATCCATGCCAATCCCAGGGAAAGCTCGGTTTGGATCGTGAGGGGAGGATGTGCTTCAAATCCAGTGAAAGGTCGGTTTAAAATGTTAAATCTGAGGGGAAAATTTGTTTAAAATCCAAATATTGAGGTTAAGATTCTCCCACCACATTCCTCAGCACATGGAAATCCCTTTGGAATTGGGATTGGAGCTCCAGGCCTGGAATAATGAACCTGAACCTGACCCTGAACCTGAACCTCACCCTGACCCAAACCCAGTGAAAATTAAGTTAAAAATGTTAAACCTGAGGGGAAAATTTGTTTAAAATTTGAGTATTTTGGTTAAAATTCTTCTACCATGTTCCTGAGCACCTGGAAATCTTCTCTGGAGTGGGACTGGAGCTCCAGCTCCTGGAATAACTGAACCTGAAAATGACCCAAACCCAGTGAAAATTAAGTTAAAAATGTTAAACCTGAGGGGAAAATTTGTTTCAATTTCCATTATTTTGGTTAAGATTCTTCCACCACGTTCCTGAGCACCTGAAAATCTTCTCTGGAGTGGGACTGGAGCTCCAGGCCTGGAGTAACTGAACCTGAACCTGAACCTGACCCAAACCCAGTGAAAATTAAGTTAAAAATGTTAAACCTGAGGGGAAAATTTGTTTCAATTCCCATTATTTTGGTTAAGATTCCTTCACCACGTTCCTGAGCACCTGGAAATCCCCTCTGGAGTGGGATTGGAGCTCCAGGCCTGGACTAATGAACCTGAACCTGAACCTGAACGTGAACCTGAATCTGAACCTGACCCAAACCGAGTGAAAAGTCAGTTAAAAATGTTAAACCTGAGGGGAAAATTTGTTTAAAATCCAAATATTGAGGTTAAGATTCTCCCACCACGTTCCTGAGCACGTGGAAATCCCTTTGGAATTGGGATTGGAGCTCCAGGCCTGGAATAACTGAACCTGAACCTGAATCTGAACCTGAACCTGACCCTGACCCAAACCCAGTGAAAATTAAGTTAAAAAATGTTAAACCTGAGGGGAAAATTTGTTTAAAATCTGAGTATTTTGGTTAAGATTCTTCTACCATGTTCCTGTGCACCTGGAAATCTTCTCTGGAGTGGGACTGGAGCTCCAGCTCCTGGAATAACTGAACCTGAAAATGACCCAAACCCAGTGAAAATTAAGTTAAAAATGTTAAACCTGAGGGGAAAATTTGTTTAAATTCCCATTATTTTGGTTAAGATTCCTCCACCATGTTCCTGAGCACCTGGAAATCTTCTCTGGAGTGGGACTGGAGCTCCAGGCCTGGAGTAACTGAACCTGAACCTGAACCTGACCCAAACCCAGTGAAAGCTCAGTTAAAATGTTAAACCTGAGGGGAAAATTCGTTTAAATTCCCATTGTTTTGGTTAAGATTCCTTCACCACGTTCCTGAGCACGTGGAAATCCTCTCTGGAGTGGGACTGGAGCTCCAGCTCCTGGAATAACTCACCTGGAGTGCAATCCTGGGCTTCGTCCACAAAAATGGCATCGAATCCTGAGAGCTGGGGCTTGCTGAGCTGCCAAAGTTTTAAATATCCTGAGGGGGGAAAAAAAATCAGGAATTTCATGGTGAGAGAAATTCCTTCAGCATAAAGCACCGGGATCTTTTAAAACAAACCCCTCTTTCATTTTTTATTTTGCTGGTTTGTGACATTTCCGGCCTCGCTTCCTGCTTGGAATTTCCAGGACATTTGGAAGAGTCGCAGAAAAAAAAATTAAAAATCTCTGTCTCCCTTGGCAGGCGAAATTTGATGATTTTAAACTTCTTAATGCCCACCAAAGAAATCCAAGGAAAAGCTTTTCCCCAGTTTTCTCCGACACTACCCAGAGGAAAGGACTGGCTGAAAGGAACTTGCAACTTTTTGGGATTGATTTTTAGCCACGGAAAAAAAAAGGGAATATCCTTAAAACCGGCACGTTTTTATCCTAGCGGGAGCAGAAATTCCTTGGGTGCATTTTTAAGAGATGAAAAATTGAGGCAGAGGGATATTCCCTGGGGAGCCAGCGGCAGGATTTTTCTCCTTCTGGATGCTCAGCCAGAAGCAGGAATAATAAATCCATTGATTTCTTTTTCCACCAGCAAATCCCTTTTTCCCCGAGGGATTTTCCGTCTTTTTTTACCGTCACAAGTCATCTTGTATTTCTTCTCTGTGTCTCCATCCAGCTTCTTCATGTTGCGCCAAATCTCCCTGGCCTCTTCCACGTTGATCTAAAAGGGGGAAAAAAGAAGGATTGTGATAAAAGTCATGGGATAAAAATAAAATCATGGAATGGTTTGGGCTGGAAAGGGCCTCAAAGGCCATCCAGTCCCACCCCATCCATGGGCAGGGACATCTTCCTCTATCCCAGGTTGCTCCAACCTGGTCTTGGACAATTCCAGGGATTCAGGGGCAGCCACAGCTTCTCTGGGAATTCCAGCCCAGCCCCTCCCAGCCAATATCCCAATATCCCAGTATCCCAATATCCCAGTATCCCAACATCCCAATATCCCAGTATCCCAACATCCCAATATCCCAATATCCCAACATCCCAGTATCCCAATATACCAACATCCCACTATCCCAGTATCCCAACATCCCAATATCCCAATATCCCAATATCCCAATATCCCAACATCCCAACATCCCAATATCCCAGTATCCCAGTATCCCAATATCCCAATATCCCAACATCCCAATATCCCAGTATCCCAACATCCCAGTATCCCAGTATTCCAACATCCCAACATCCCAATATCCCAATATCCCAGTATCCCAACATCCCAATATCCCAATATCCCAACATCCCAGTATCCCAATATCCCAGTATCCCAATATCCCAACATCCCAACATCCCAATATCCCAGTATCCCAACATCCCAACATCCCAACATCCCAGTATCCCAGTATCCCAACATCCCAACATCCCAGTATCCCAGTATCCCAACATCCCAGTATCCCAACATCCCACTATCCCAGTATCCCAATACCCCAGTATCCCAACATCCCAATATCCCAGTATCCCAACATCCCAATATCCCAATATCCCAGTATCCCAATATCCCAATATCCCAACATCCCAATATCCCAGTATCCCAGTATCCCAATATCCCAGTATCCCAATATCCCAGTATCCCAGTATCCCAATATCCCAATATCCCAGTATCCCAGTATCCCAACATCCCAGTATCCCAATATCCCAGTATCCCAATATCCCAACATCCCAATATCCCAGTATCCCAACATCCCAACATCCCAGTATCCCAACATCCCAACATCCCAGTATCCCAACATCCCAGTATCCCAATATCCCAGTATCCCAGTATCCCAACATCCCAGTATCCCAGTATCCCAGTATTCCAATATCCCAGTATCCCAACATCCCAATATCCCAATATCCCAATATCCCAATATCCCAACATCCCAGTATCCAGTATCCAATCCATTCTTTGATTTCTCTTCCCAGTCTTTTGATTCCTCCTCCCAACCTTTGTTCCTTTTTTCCCAATCTTTGATTTCTCCTCCCAATCTTTGATTCCTCCTCCCAATCTTTGATTCCTCCTTCCAATCTTTGATTCCTCCTCCCAACCTTTGTTCCTTTTTTCCCAATCTTTGATTCCTCCTCCCAATCTTTGATTTCTCTTCCCAATTTTTTGATTCCTCCTCCCAATCTTTGATTTCTCCTCCCAATCTTTGATTCCTCTTCTCAATCTTTGATTCCTCCTCCCCATCTTTGATTTCTCCTCCCCATCTTTGATTCTTCCTCCCAACCTTTGTTCCTTTTTTCCCAATCTTTGATTCCTCCTCCCAATCTTTGATCCCTCCTCCCAATCTTTGTTCCTTTTTTCCCAATCTTTGATTCCTCCTCCCAATCTTTTGATTCCTCCTCCCAATTCCTTTGGAATGTTGCTTCCAGCCTCTGCTTTCTTCCAAAGCTCAGAGGACTGATCCCAACCCCTTCTCTGGCTGAAGGACTCCCCAATCCCAATCCTTCTTCCCAAATTTCAGCCCAACACGGGAAGATCCCCGCCAAACAACATTTTGGGAAGGGGGAATGAACACGAATGATTTTCAAAAATCACAGAATGGTTTGGGATGGAAGAGACCTCAAAGTCCATCCAGTCCCACCCCATCCACGAGACATTTCCCACTGTCCAAGGATTTCTCCAGGCCCCATCCAACCTTGGAAAATCCCAGAGGCTCCATCCCAAAAAACTCACTCTCTTCTCCTCTCGGCTCACGAGCTGCATCTGCCCGTGAGTGTTTTTGAACCACAGGGGCGTGTGCTCCTCACAGATCTCCTCATCTGAGGAGGAAAAGAAATTTTCCAAGGTCTGGGACACCGTTTTCCCTCTCACAAACAGGGATTGGTGCTCCCTGCAACTCAGGAGGAAGCTGATGGAATAAACGGACATCTTGGAGAAGTTCAGCTTGCCCTTCTCTTTGTAGCTGTGCCAGAGGTGATAAAAAGACAAAGAAAATGTCAAAACACGCGGAAATCCCCTTTTTTGTGTGTGTGTGTGTGTGCTATCCCTGGAAAAAGCTTGGGGTTTATATCCCAATTCATCCTAATAATGGAATATCCTCAAATCCGCACAGGTTTGTCCCGGCGGAAGCACAAATTTGTTGATTTGGTACATTTTAGAGATGGAAAATTGAGCCCATTCTTGGAATTCCAGAACCAGGGAATGGGATTTCCTTCTTTTTCCAGGTCATGGCTGGCTTTCCTTCCCATCCCCAGCTGAAACGTGCCAGAACTGGGCAGAAATTGGGTCAGGGTAAGGAAATTATCCTCACCCTTACCCTCAGGATAAGGAAATTGATCCGCTGCTCAGCACTTGGAGGGGTTGCAGCATTCCAGTGGAAATGGGAAGCGGGAAAACCTCACTCCCAGCGAATTCCCACCTCCCTGGGAGGAGCTCCTTGGCTTTGAGGTGCTCCCAGGATGCTAAAATCCCCGCAGCGTCCATTTGGAAACCACAAATGACGAAGTTTTCCCCTCATTATTTGCGCCGCCTCAAATTCCGGAGGTTTCCTTCAAAACCCCTTCCCTTTCCTCGTCCTTTCCCTGCTTTCCCTGAAGGAATTTAAATTCCCCACTCACTATCTCCCGACGCTTCCATAAGCCAAGGAGTGGAAGGTCTTGCACGTGACATTCCTCGGGAAAACCTTCTTCCCTTTCTCTGCCACAGCTTTGTTAAAAGCCAGGTAAAGGAATTTCAGCTCCGGGAATTTCTCCGCGTACTTGACCAAGGTCGAGGTTTTCCCTGTGCCTGGAGAGGAAAATAAGGAGGAAAATATCCATATAAAGGATTCCATATATTTATCTTTTTTTTTTTTACACTTCCCTCTCCTGCTGTCCCAACTCCATTATTCCACTTCACTCCCGATTTCAGAGAATCAGGGAATTATTTAGGCTGGAAAACTTCTTTAAGGTCAAGCCCAACCATTCCCAGCACTTCCAAGGCCGTCCACGTCCTCAAGTTCCACATCCACAGGGATTTTAAATCCCTCCAGGAATGGGGGCTCCATCCCTGCCTGGGCAGCTGGGCCAGGGCTGGATAAGCTTTGCATGGAGGAATTTTCCCTAAAATCCAACCTAAACCTTCCCTGGCACAGCTTTAGGAACTGCCTGCTCCAGCCTGGATCCCTTTATCCTATGGGCTCATTCCTTCAGGAACTGCTCCAGCCTGGATCCCTTTATTCCATGGGCTCATTCCTTCAGGAACTGTTCCCTTTATTCCATGGGCTCATTCCTTCAGGAGCTGCTCCAGCCTGGATCCCTTTATTCCATGGGCTCATTCCTTCAGAAACGGCTCCAGCCTGGATCCCTTTATTCCATGGGCTCATTCCTTCAGGAACTGCTCCCTTTATTCCATGGGCTCATTCCTTCAGGAACTGCTCCAGCCTGGATCCTTTTATTCCATGGACTCATTCCTTCAGGAACTGTTCCCTTTATTCCATGGGCTCATTCCTTCAGGAGCTGCTCCAGCCTGGATCCCTTTATTCCATGGGCTCATTCCTTCAGAAACGGCTCCAGCCTGGATCCCTTTATTCCATGGGCTCATTCCTTCAGGAACTGCTCCCTTTATTCCATGGGCTCATTCCTTCAGGAACTGCTCCAGCCTGGATCCCTTTATTCCACGGGCTCATTCCTTCAGGAACTGCTCCAGCCTGGATCCCTTTATTCCATATGGGGTCATTCCTTCAGGAACTGTTCCCTTTATTCCATGGGCTCATTCCTTCAGGAACTGCTCCAGCCTGGATCCCTTTATTCCATGGGCTCATTCCTTCAGGAACTGCTCCAGCCTGGATCCTTTTATTCCATGGACTCATTCCTTCAGGAACTGTTCCCTTTATTCCATGGGCTCATTCCTTCAGGAACTGCTCCAGCCTGGATCCCTTTATTCCATGGGCTCATTCCTTCAGGAGCTGCTCCAGCCTGGATCCCTTTATTCCATGGGCTCATTCCTTCAGAAACGGCTCCAGCCTGGATCCCTTTATTCCATGGGCTCATTCCTTCAGGAACTGCTCCAGCCTGGATCTCTTTATTCCACGGGCTCATTCCTTCAGGAACTGCTCCAGCCTGGATCCCTTTATTCCACGGGCTCATTCCTTCAGGAACTGCTCCAGCCTGGATCCCTTTATTCCATATGGGGTCATTCCTTCAGGAACTGTTCCCTTTATTCCATGGGCTCATTCCTTCAGGAGCTGCTCCAGCCTGGATCCCTTTATTCCATGGGCTCATTCCTTCAGGAACTGCTCCAGCCTGGATCCTTTTATTCCATGGACTCATTCCTTCAGGAACTGTTCCCTTTATTCCATGGGCTCATTCCTTCAGGAACTGCTCCAGCCTGGATCCCTTTATTCCATGGGCTCATTCCTTCAGGAGCTGCTCCAGCCTGGATCCCTTTATTCCATGGGCTCATTCCTTCAGGAACTGCTTCAGCATGGATCCCTTTATTCCATGGGCTCATTCCTTCAGGAGCTGCTCCAGCCTGGATCCCTTTATTCCATGGGCTCATTCCTTCAGAAACGGCTCCAGCCTGGATCCCTTTATTCCATGGGCTCATTCCTTCAGGAACTGCTCCAGCCTGGATCTCTTTATTCCACGGGCTCATTCCTTCAGGAACTGCTCCAGCCTGGATCCCTTTATTCCACGGGCTCATTCCTTCAGGAACTGCTCCAGCCTGGATCCCTTTATTCCACGGGCTCATTCCTTCAGGAACTGTTCCCTTTATTCCATGGGCTCATTCCTTCAGGAACCGTTCCCTTTATTCCATGGGCTCATTCCTTCAGGAACCGTTCCCTTTATTCCATGGACTCATTCCTTCAGGAACTGCTCCCTTTATTCCATGGGCTCATTCCTTCAGGAACTGCTCCTCCAGGGGTTCCATGGAATTCTCTACTCCAGCACCTGAATCATCTCCTCTTTCTCCTTTCCCATCCTGCAGGGTTCCACATTTTCCCTCTCCGCCCCAATTTTTGGCAGATTTTCCCTTAAATTTGTTATCCCAAAGGCACAAATCGATCCCTGTGGGATCCCACGGTCCCTCAGACCGTGGGATCAGGGAGGGAAGGAGCAGGTTGGGAATTGTCCGCTCGTTTTTCCCAACATTTTGGGCCCTTACCTGCAAGTGCCATAATCTTCACTGTTTGCCCAGGCTCAATTCTGTGATTCAGAATCCTCTGCTGCTCGTGGGTCAGTCTGACATCAGCCCATCCGCTGAAAACAGGGAAAAAAAATCCCAATCAGCCGAGTGGGAAACGAACGAATCCTTTAAAAATCCCTAAAATAAACCCTCCCACATAAAACAAATCAACAAGGAAAACCAGGGATTGACTGATCCCACCCCATCACTGGGAGCAACTTGGTTACTGGGAAAAGGAGAAAAGCGTGGAAAAAAGAAAATACTGGAGAAAAAACAGAAAATCTTGGGAAAGTGTGGTTTTTTGGGTTTTTTTTAGGGAATCTAGGAAAATATTGCACACAAGCAAAGGAAAACACATTTTTAAGGGACTAAGCTGGGCTTTGAGAATGAATTTGGCACCTTAGGCTCGTTAAAACCAGTTTTATCTTCGCTAGACCTTGGTGATGGATGAATTTATCCCATTCCCTTCCTCCAGGGGAGGATAAGGAATGAAATGACTCAATCCAGCAGCAGAAAAGGAATCAAGCTTGGATCTCCACAGCCCAGGGAGGTGTTTTACTCCTCATTGATTGGGAGAGCTGGGAATGCTCCCCTGGAGAAGGGAGAGATCCAGGGAGAGCTTCCAGAACATTCCAGGGCCTGAAGGAGCTCCAGGAGAGCTGCAGAGGGGCTGGGGACAAGGCCTGGAGGGACAGGACACAGGGAATGGGCTGGGATTGGAAAAGGTGAGATTGGGGTGGGATTTTGGGAGGGAATTCCTGCCTGGGCTGGAATTCCCAGAGAATCCCTGGAATGTCCAAGGAAAGGCTGGACAGGGCTTGGAGCAGCCTGGGACAGTGGAGGTGTCCCTGCCATGGCAGGAGGTGGCACTGGAGGATTCCAAAATCCACTCCACGATTCCAAAAACCACTCCACGATTCCAAACCACTCCACGATTCCAAAAACCACTCCACGATTCCAAACCACTCCACGATTCCAAAAACCACTCCACGATTCCAAACCGCTCCACGATTCCAAAAACCACACCACAATTCCAAACCACTCCATAATTCCAAAAACCACTCCATGATTCCAAAAACCACTCCACGATTCCAAACCACTCCACGATTCCAAAAACCACTCCATGATTCCAAAAACCGTTCCACGATTCCAAACCACTCCATGATTCCAAACCACTCCACGATTCCAAAAACCGTTCCACGATTCCAAAAACCACTCCACGATTCCAAACCACTCCATGATTCCAAAAACCACTCCATGATTCCAAAAACCGTTCCACGATTCCAAAAACCACTCCACAATTCCAAACCACTCCATGATTCCAAAAACCACTCCATGATTCCAAAAACCGTTCCACGATTCCAAAAACCACTCCACGATTCCAAACCACTCCATGATTCCAAAAACCACACCATGATTCCAAAAACCACTCCACGATTCCAAACCGCTCCACGATTCCAAAAACCACTCCACAATTCCAAACCACTCCATGATTCCAAAAACCACTCCATGATTCCAAAAACCGTTCCACGATTCCAAAAACCGTTCCACGATTCCAAACCACTCCACGATTCCAAACCACTCCATGATTCCAAAAACCACTCCATGATTCCAAAAACCGTTCCACGATTCCAAACCACTCCATGATTCCAAACCACTCCATGATTCCAAAAACCGTTCCACGATTCCAAAAACCACTCCACGATTCCAAAAACCACTCCATAATTCCAAACCGCTCCACAATTCCAAAAACCACTCCACGATTCCAAACCGCTCCACAATTCCAAAAACCACTCCATGATTCCAAAAACCACTCCATGATTCCAAAAACCGTTCCACGATTCCAAAAACCACTCCACGATTCCAAACCACTCCACGATTCCAAACCACTCCATGATTCCAAAAACCGTTCCACGATTCCAAACCACTCCATGATTCCAAACCACTCCACGATTCCAAAAACCACTCCACGATTCCAAAAACCGTTCCACGATTCCAAACCACTTCACGATTCCAAACCACTCCATGATTCCAAAAACCACTCCACGATTCCAAAAACCGTTCCACGATTCCAAAAACCACTCCACGATTCCAAACCGCTCCACGATTCCAAAAACCACTCCACGATTCCAAACCGCTCCACAATTCCAAAAACCACTCCACGATTCCAAAAACCACTCCATGATTCCAAAAACCGTTCCACGATTCCAAAAACCACTCCACGATTCCAAACCACTCCATGATTCCAAAAACCACTCCATGATTCCAAAAACCACTCCACGATTCCAAACCACTCCATGATTCCAAAAACCACTCCACGATTCCAAACCGCTCCATGATTCCAAAAACCACTCCATGATTCCAAACCGCTCCACAATTCCAAAAACCACTCCACGATTCCAAAAACCACTCCATGATTCCAAAAACCGTTCCACGATTCCAAAAACCACTCCACGATTCCAAACCACTCCATGATTCCAAAAACCACTCCATGATTCCAAAAACCACTCCATGATTCCAAACCACTCCACGATTCCAAAAACCACTCCACGATTCCAAACCACTCCAGGATTCCAAAAACCACTCCACAATTCCAAAAACCACTCCACGATTCCAAAAACCACTCCACGATTCCAAACCACTCCAGGATTCCAAAAACCACTCCACAATTCCAAAAACCACTCCACGATTCCAAAAACCACTCCACGATTCCAAACCACTCCATGATTCCAAAAACCACTCCACAATTCCAAAAACCACTCCACGATTCCAAAAACCACTCCACGATTCCAAACCACTCCATGATTCCAAAAACCACTCCATGATTCCAAAAACCGTTCCACGATTCCAAAAACCGTTCCACGATTCCAAACCACTCCACGATTCCAAACCACTCCATGATTCCAAAAACCACTCCATGATTCCAAAAACCGTTCCACGATTCCAAACCACTCCATGATTCCAAACCACTCCATGATTCCAAAAACCACTCCATGATTCCAAAAACCACTCCATGATTCCAAAAACCGTTCCACGATTCCAAAAACCACTCCACGATTCCAAAAACCACTCCATAATTCCAAACCGCTCCACAATTCCAAAAACCACTCCACGATTCCAAACCGCTCCACAATTCCAAAAACCACTCCATGATTCCAAAAACCACTCCATGATTCCAAAAACCGTTCCACGATTCCAAAAACCGTTCCACGATTCCAAACCACTCCATGATTCCAAAAACCACTCCACGATTCCAAAAACCACTCCACGATTCCAAAAACCACTCCACGATTCCAAAAACCACTCCACGATTCCAAACCACTCCACGATTCCAAAAACCACTCCACGATTCCAAAAACCACTCCATAATTCCAAACCGCTCCACAATTCCAAAAACCACTCCACGATTCCAAACCGCTCCACAATTCCAAACCACTCCACGATTCCAAAAACCACTCCACGATTCCAAACCACTCCATGATTCCAAACCACTCCACGATTCCAAAAACCACTCCACAATTCCAAACCACTCCATGATTCCAAAAACCGTTCCACGATTCCAAAAACCGTTCCACGATTCCAAACCACTCCACGATTCCAAACCACTCCATGATTCCAAAAACCACTCCACGATTCCAAAAACCACTCCATGATTCCAAAAACCACTCCATGATTCCAAAAACCACTCCATGATTCCAAAAACCGTTCCACGATTCCAAAAACCACTCCACGATTCCAAACCACTCCATGATTCCAAAAACCACTCCATGATTCCAAAAACCACTCCACGATTCCAAACCACTCCATGATTCCAAAAACCACTCCACGATTCCAAAAACCACTCCACAATTCCAAAAACCACTCCACGATTCCAAACCACTCCACGATTCCAAAAACCACTCCAGGATTCCAAAAACCACTCCACGATTCCAAAAACCACTCCACGATTCCAAACCGCTCCACGATTCCAAAAACCACTCCACGATTCCAAACCACTCCATAATTCCAAAAACCACTCCATGATTCCAAACCACTCCATGATTCCAAACCACTCCACGATTCCAAAAACCACTCCATGATTCCAAAAACCACTCCACGATTCCAAACCACTCCACGATTCCAAACCGCTCCACAATTCCAAAAACCACTCCACGATTCCAAAAACCACTCCACGATTCCAAAAACCACTCCATGATTCCAAACCACTCCACAATTCCAAAAACCACTCCACGATTCCAAAAACCACTCCATGATTCCAAAAACCACTCCATGATTCCAAACCACTCCATGATTCCAAACCACTCCATGATTCCAAAAACCACTCCACGATTCCAAAAACCACTCCATGATTCCAAAAACCACTCCACGATTCCAAACCACTCCATGATTCCAAACCACTCCACGATTCCAAAAACCACTCCATGATTCCAAAAACCACTCCATGATTCCAAACCACTCCATGATTCCAAAAACCACTCCACGATTCCAAAAACCACTCCACAATTCCAAACCACTCCATGATTCCAAAAACCACTCCACGATTCCAAACCACTCCATGATTCCAAAAACCACTCCACGATTCCAAAAACCACTCCACAATTCCAAAAACCACTCCACGATTCCAAAAACCACTCCAGGATTCCAAACCACTCCATGATTCCAAACCACTCCACGATTCCAAAAACCACTCCACGATTCCAAACCACTCCATAATTCCAAAAACCACTCCATGATTCCAAACCACTCCATAATTCCAAAAACCCCTCCACGATTCCAAAAACCACTCCATGATTCCAAAAACCACTCCACGATTCCAAACCGCTCCACGATTCCAAAAACCACTCCACGATTCCAAACCGCTCCACGATTCCAAAAACCACTCCACGATTCCAAACCGCTCCACAATTCCAAAAACCACTCCACGATTCCAAAAACCACTCCATGATTCCAAAAACCACTCCACGATTCCAAACCACTCCACGATTCCAAAAACCACTCCATAATTCCAAAAACCACTCCACGATTCCAAAAACCACTCCACGATTCCAAACCACTCCACAATTCCAAAAACCACTCCACGATTCCAAAAACCACTCCACGATTCCAAACCACTCCATGATTCCAAACCACTCCACGATTCCAAAAACCACTCCACGATTCCAAACCACTCCACGATTCCAAACCACTCCACGATTCCAAAAACCGTTCCACGATTCCAAAAACCACTCCACGATTCCAAACCACTCCATGATTCCAAACCACTCCATGATTCCAAAAACCGTTCCACGATTCCAAAAACCACTCCACGATTCCAAACCACTCCACGATTCCAAACCACTCCATGATTCCAAAAACCACTCCATGATTCCAAAAACCACTCCACGATTCCAAACCACTCCATGATTCCAAAAACCACTCCACGATTCCAAAAACCACTCCACAATTCCAAAAACCACTCCACGTTTCCAAAAACCACTCCAGGATTCCAAACCACTCCATGATTCCAAACCACTCCACGATTCCAAAAACCACTCCACGATTCCAAAAACCACTCCATGATTCCAAAAACCACTCCACGATTCCAAACCACTCCACGATTCCAAAAACCACTCCACGATTCCAAACCGCTCCATGATTCCAAACCACTCCATAATTCCAAAAACCACTCCACAATTCCAAAAACCACTCCACGATTCCAAACCACTCCACGATTCCAAAAACCACTCCACGATTCCAAACCACTCCACGATTCCAAACCGCTCCACAATTCCAAAAACCACTCCACGATTCCAAACCACTCCACGATTCCAAAAACCACTCCACGATTCCAAACCGCTCCACAATTCCAAAAAACAATCCATGATTCCAAAAACCACTCCAGGATTCCAAAAACCACTCCATGATTCCAAAAACCACTCCATGATTCCAAACCACTCCATGATTCCAAAAACCACTCCACAATTCCAAAAACCACTCCACGATTCCAAACCACTCCATGATTCCAAAAACCACTCCACGATTCCAAACCACTCCATGATTCCAAAAACCACTCCACGATTCCAAAAACCACTCCACAATTCCAAAAACCACTCCACGATTCCAAAAACCACTCCACAATTCCAAACCACTCCATGATTCCAAAAACCACTCCACGATTCCAAACCACTCCATGATTCCAAAAACCACTCCACGATTCCAAAAACCACTCCACAATTCCAAAAACCACTCCACGATTCCAAAAACCACTCCAGGATTCCAAACCACTCCATGATTCCAAACCACTCCACGATTCCAAAAACCACTCCACGATTCCAAACCACTCCATAATTCCAAAAACCACTCCATGATTCCAAACCACTCCATAATTCCAAAAACCCCTCCACGATTCCAAAAACCACTCCATGATTCCAAAAACCACTCCACGATTCCAAACCGCTCCACGATTCCAAAAACCACTCCACGATTCCAAACCGCTCCACAATTCCAAAAACCACTCCACGATTCCAAAAACCACTCCATGATTCCAAAAACCACTCCACGATTCCAAACCACTCCACGATTCCAAAAACCACTCCATAATTCCAAAAACCACTCCACGATTCCAAAAACCACTCCACGATTCCAAACCACTCCACAATTCCAAAAACCACTCCACGATTCCAAAAACCACTCCACGATTCCAAAAACCACTCCACGATTCCAAACCACTCCATGATTCCAAACCACTCCACGATTCCAAAAACCACTCCACGATTCCAAACCACTCCACGATTCCAAAAACCGTTCCACGATTCCAAAAACCACTCCACGATTCCAAACCACTCCATGATTCCAAACCACTCCATGATTCCAAAAACCGTTCCACGATTCCAAAAACCACTCCACGATTCCAAACCACTCCACGATTCCAAACCACTCCATGATTCCAAAAACCACTCCATGATTCCAAAAACCACTCCACGATTCCAAACCACTCCATGATTCCAAAAACCACTCCACGATTCCAAAAACCACTCCACAATTCCAAAAACCACTCCACGTTTCCAAAAACCACTCCAGGATTCCAAACCACTCCATGATTCCAAACCACTCCACGATTCCAAAAACCACTCCACGATTCCAAAAACCACTCCATGATTCCAAAAACCACTCCACGATTCCAAACCACTCCACGATTCCAAAAACCACTCCACGATTCCAAACCGCTCCATGATTCCAAACCACTCCATAATTCCAAAAACCACTCCACAATTCCAAAAACCACTCCACGATTCCAAACCACTCCACGATTCCAAAAACCACTCCACGATTCCAAACCACTCCACGATTCCAAACCGCTCCACAATTCCAAAAACCACTCCACGATTCCAAACCACTCCACGATTCCAAAAACCACTCCACGATTCCAAACCGCTCCACAATTCCAAAAAACAATCCATGATTCCAAAAACCACTCCAGGATTCCAAAAACCACTCCATGATTCCAAAAACCACTCCACGATTCCAAACCACTCCATGATTCCAAACCGTTCCACGATTCCAAAAACCACTCCACGATTCCAAACCGCTCCACGATTCCAAACCGCTCCACAATTCCAAAAACCACTCCACGATTCCAAACCACTCCAGGATTCCAAAAACCACTCCACAATTCCAAAAACCACTCCAGGATTCCAAACCACTCCACGATTCCAAAAACCACTCCACGATTCCAAACCACTCCACGATTCCAAAAACCACTCCACGATTCCAAACCACTCCACGATTCCAAACCACTCCACGATTCCAAACCACTCCACAATTCCAAAAACCACTCCACGATTCCAAACCACTCCACGATTCCAAACCACTCCACAATTCCAAAAACCACTCCACGATTCCAAAAACCACTCCATGATTCCAAACCGCTCCACGATTCCAAAAACCACTCCACGATTCCAAACCACTCCAGGATTCCAAAAACCACTCCACAATTCCAAAAACCGTTCCACGATTCCAAACCACTCCACGATTCCAAAAACCGCTCCACAATTCCAAACCGCTCCATGATTCCAAACCACTCCACGATTCCAAACCGCTCCACAATTCCAAAAACCACTCCACGATTCCAAAAACCACTCCATGATTCCAAACCGCTCCACGATTCCAAAAACCACTCCACGATTCCAAACCACTCCAGGATTCCAAAAACCACTCCACAATTCCAAAAACCGTTCCACGATTCCAAACCACTCCACGATTCCAAAAACCACTCCAGGATTCCAAACCACTCCATGATTCCAAACCACTCCACGATTCCAAAAACCACTCCACAATTCCAAACCACTCCACGATTCCAAAAACCACTCCACGATTCCAAACCACTCCACAATTCCAAACCACTCCACGATTCCAAAAACCACTCCACGATTCCAAAAACCACTCCACAATTCCAAACCACTCCACGATTCCAAACCACTCCATGATTCCAAACCACTCCACAATTCCAAACCACTCCACAATTCCAAACCACTCCACGATTCCAAAAACCACTCCACGATTCCAAACCACTCCACGATTCCAAACCACTCCATGATTCCAAAAACCGCTCCACGATTCCAAAAACCACTCCATGATTCCAAACCACTCCATGATTCCAAAAACCACTCCATGATTCCAAACCACTCCACGATTCCAAAAACCACTCCACGATTCCAAACCACTCCACGATTCCAAACCACTCCATGATTCCAAAAACCCCTCCACGATTCCAAAAACCACTCCACGATTCCAAAAACTACTCCACAATTCCAAACCACTCCACGATTCCAAAAACCACTCCACAATTCCAAACCACTCCACGATTCCAAAAACCACTCCACGATTCCAAACCGCTCCATGATTCCAAACCACTCCATGATTCCAAAAACCGCTCCACGATTCCAAAAACCACTCCACGATTCCAAAAACCACTCCATGATTCCAAAAACCACTCCACGATTCCAAAAACCACTCCACGATTCCAAAAACCACTCCACGATTCCAAACCGCTCCACAATTCCAAACCGCTCCACGATTCCAAACCACTCCATGATTCCAAAAACCACTCCACGATTCCAAACCACTCCACAATTCCAAACCACTCCACGATTCCAAAAACCACTCCACGATTCCAAACCGCTCCACAATTCCAAACCGCTCCACAATTCCAAACCACTCCATGATTCCAAAAACCACTCCACGATTCCAAACCACTCCACAATTCCAAACCACTCCACGATTCCAAACCGCTCCATGATTCCAAAATCCACTCCACGATTCCAAAATCCACTCCACGATTCCAAACCGCTCCACGATTCCAAAAACCACTCCATGATTCCAAACCACTCCACGATTCCAAAAACCACTCCACGATTCCAAACCACTCCACGATTCCAAAAACCACTCCACAATTCCAAACCACTCCATGATTCCAAACCACTCCATGATTCCAAAAACCACTCCATGATTCCAAACCACTCCACGATTCCAAACCACTCCACGATTCCAAAAACCACTCCATGATTCCAAACCACTCCACGATTCCAAACCACTCCACGATTCCAAAAACCACTCCACGATTCCAAACCACTCCACAATTCCAAACCACTCCACGATTCCAAACCGCTCCATGATTCCAAACCACTCCACAATTCCAAAGCGCTCCACGATTCCAAAAACCACTCCATGATTCCAAAAACCACTCCATGATTCCAAACCGCTCCACGATTCCAAACCACTCCACGATTCCAAAAACCGCTCCACGATTCCAAAAACCGCTCCGCGATTCCAAACCACTCCACGATTCCAAACCACTCCACGATTCCAAAAAACGCTCCACGATTCCAAAAACCACTCCACGATTTCAAAAACCACTCCACGATTCCAAACCACTCCACGATTCCAAACCACTCCACGATTCCAAAAACCACTCCACGATTCCAAACCACTCCACAATTCCAAAAACCACTCCACAATTCCAAAAACCACTCCACGATTCCAAACCACTCCACGATTCCAAACCACTCCACGATTCCAAAAACCGCTCCACGATTCCAAACCACTCCACAATTCCAAACCACTCCACGATTCCAAAAAACGCTCCACGATTCCAAACCACTCCACAATTCCAAAAACCACTCCACGATTTCAAAAACCACTCCACAATTCCAAAAACCGCTCCACGATTCCAAAAACCACTCCACAATTCCAAAAACCTCTCCACGATTCCAAACCACTCCACAATTCCAAACCACTCCACGATTCCAAACCACTCCAGGATTCCAAAAACCACTCCACGATTCCAAACCGCTCCACGATTCCAAAAACCACTCCATGATTCCAAACCACTCCACAATTCCCAAACCACTCTACAATTCCAAAAACCACTCCACAATTCCAAACCGCTCCACAATTCCAAAAACCACTCCACGATTCCAAACCACTCCACGATTCCAAACCACTCCACGATTCCAAACCACTCCATGATTCCAAACCACTCCATGATTCCAAACCACTCCACGATTCCAAAAACCGCTCCACGATTCCAAACCACTCCACAATTCCAAACCACTCCACGATTCCAAAAAACGCTCCCCGATTCCAAACCACTCCACAATTCCAAAAACCACTCCACAATTCCAAAAACCACTCCACGATTTCAAAAACCACTCCACAATTCCAAAAACCACTCCACAATTCCAAAAACCACTCCACAATTCCAAAAACCTCTCCACGATTCCAAACCACTCCACAATTCCAAAAACCACTCCACGATTCCAAACCACTCCACAATTCCAAAAACCACTCAACAATTCCAAAAACCACTCCACGATTCCAAAAACCACTCCACGATTCCAAACCACTCCACAATTCCAAAAACCACTCCACGATTCCAAAAACCACTCCACGATTCCAAAAACCACTCCACGATTCCAAACCACTCCAGGATTCCAAAAACCACTCCACGATTCCAAACCGCTCCACGATTCCAAAAACCACTCCATGATTCCAAACCACTCCACAATTCCCAAACCACTCTACAATTCCAAAAACCACTCCACAATTCCAAACCGCTCCACAATTCCAAAAACCACTCCACGATTCCAAACCACTCCACGATTCCAAACCACTCCATGATTCCAAACCACTCCACGATTCCAAACCACTCCATGATTCCAAAAACCGCTCCACGATTCCAAACCACTCCATGATTCCAAAAACCACTCCACAATTCCGAGACAGACCCAGCAGTAAATTTCAACTCAGCAATTGTAGGGATTTAATCCTGATTTTTTTTCCCCCTGAGAATTCCTGGGAAGCTGGCGAGGAGCTTCCTCCACCTTCTCCTTGCTCCCCCAACGCACGGAACGCTCGGGGCGCTGCTCGGATCACCTGGAATCCACCCTTCCCTCCTCCAGAGGCTGCACGATTCCAGAGGCATTCTCCATCAGGTACAAACAGTAGAAAATATTGTAGTGAATCCTGAAAAATAAGGAAAAAAAACGGGAATTTTCACTGAGAAATCATTCATACCAAATCAAACCTCCGCAGCAACTCGAACACCGCCAATAGCTCGGATAATTTTGGATAATTTGAAAAGAAAAAAAAAAAAGCCTCGAGCTCTGCAGGAAGTGGTGAATCCTTTAAAAATGATTTTTTTTTTAAAAATTAATTCTGCCTTGAAAAGCGACAGCAAAGGCGCCCAGGGGACAACTCCGAGCGTGGCCTCTCCCTCAGCCCCGCCAGGTTTGTGTTCTAGAATTTTCCAGGCAAACACGAGCTGGGATCAGAGCCCAAGGGAAAACTCTGCTCTCCCGTTAAATCACTATTTAACAGCTATTAAATTTAATATTTAGCTTAACGCTTATGAATTCAAAATCACGAATTAATTATTAAATCGGTATGAATAATGATTAACCCGACAAGAATTCCTGGTGGCTTTTCACTGCAGAGGGAAGAGCAGAGAGATCCTTTGGTTTTAACCGTGCCGACAACAATTAGTTTAAAATTAACCTGGATTCTCCAGCAGCTTTTTCCCACTGTTTTCCTCTTTTTTCCTCTCTTTTTTTGGGCAGTTTTGTTCCTTTCTTCCACCCTTCCAGGACTGATTTTGCGTCCCCAATCATGATTCGGACCCTCATTAATTACTGCAAACAGGGAATTGCTCCCCAGGAGGAATTCCCACTTTTTTTTTTTCCGGTCTGGGTTGTCCAAGGAGACGGCAATTCTAAAAAATCCCTGGATTTGGACTCGGATCCCAGCTCCTTGTTGCTGGCCAGGGCCGTGCTGCCACGTTTTCTGCAGGTTCATCATTTTTTTCCTCCAGCAATTATCAATCCTTAACATCCCAAAGGAAGATCCCGGTTTCCCTCAGGTTCACCTTTCCCTGTCCCACGGGCTGGGTTAGAACTCCCAGCTCCCTCTAATCCCTGCCCGTTTTCCTTTTCCAGCCCAGCTCCTTCCCAGTTTTCTCCCACGAAGGATTTCCCCGCGTCCTTCATCCTTATCCTCACTGCAATCCCAAAGGAATCTCTGCTCAGATCCCTTTTATTTTTTTGGAAGCAAAAGGATCACGAGGGAAGGAGCTCCTAGGACTCGGAACGAAGTGAAAGAAATCAATTTTGGGGAGGCAATAAAAAAAACATTAAATTATCGGAGCTGAGCAGGAGGTTTTTTTTTTTTACAATCCTGCTTTTATTTTTGGGAAAAATGGGGGGGAGTTTGGAATGCTGTGTCCTGAAAGGAGTGACAGGATAAGAGGGAATGCCAGAGGGATGGATAGATGGGATCTTGGGAAGGAATTCCTGCCTGGGAATGAAATTCCCGGAGCAGCTGGAGCTGCCCCCGGATCCCTGGAATGTCCAAGGCCAGGCTGGAGCACCCTGGGATAGGGAAGGTGGCTCTGCCCACGGCAGGGGTTGGAATTTGATGATATTTAAGGATTTTTTTTTCCACCTCAAACCATTCTGGGATTTTAGGAAGGAGCCTGGTGGCACCTTCCCGGCCGATTCCCATGGGATAACAGCAGCTGGAGCAATTCCTGCCTCATGGATCTGATCCCCCCAGCCCCAGGCAGCTGTCCTTGCTTTCCATCTGCTCCAAGAGCTTCGGAGCTGGTGGCAGCCGCAGACCTGAGCACATCTGTGCAGTTCCAGGTCAGGGATGGATCCAAGCTGATCCCAAATCCCACGTTCTGCAGGACACAAGGAATGCCTTCAGACCAGGAAAAAGGAGAGATTTGGGAGGGATTCCTGGCTGGGGAGAACTGGGATGAAATTCCCAGAGGATCTGCAGCTGCCTCACCCCAGGAAGCAAATCCCACGTTCTGCAGGACACAAGGAATGCCTTCAGACCAGGAAAAGGAGAAATTTGGGTGGGATCTTGGGAAGGAATTCCTGGCTGGGGAGAACTGGGGTGAAATTCCCAGAGGATCTGCAGCTGCCTCACCCCTGGAAGCAAATCTCTCACTCCCTCAATATTTTAGTTTTATTATTTTAATTTGATTTTTCCTACTAAAAAACGTTATTCCCATTCCCATATCTCTGCCTGAGAGCCCCTAAATTCCAAACCAATAACAACTCCGAGGGAAGCGCTTTTTATTCCCCAGCTCTCCCTGGCAGCAGAGAGCCATGATTCCAAAGGGCTGGGGCGGGATGGGACGGGATTGGGATAAGATGGGATAAAATGGGATGGGATGGGATTGGGATTCGGATCCCAAAATGGGATGGGATGGGATGGGATGGGATCCATGGGTATGATATGGGATGGGATGGATTGGGATGGGATGGGATCCATGGGACGGGATGGGATGGGAGGGGTTGGGATGGGATGGGATGGGATGGGATGGGATGGGATGGGATGGGATGGGATCCATGGGATGGGATGGGATGGGATTGGGATGGGAGGGGTTGGGATGGGACAGGATCCATGGGATGGGATGGGATGGGATTGGGATGGGAGGGGTTGGGATGGGACAGGATCCATGGGATGGGATGGGATGGGATTGGGATTGGGATGGGATCCATGGGATGGGATCCATGGGATGGGATTGGGATGGGATTGGGATGGGGATGGGATGGGATGGGATGGGATTGGGATGGGATTGGGATGGGATCCATGGGATGGGATGGGATCCATGGGATGGGATGGGATTGGGATTGGGATGGGATGGGATCCATGGGATGGGATGGGATGGGATGAGATGGGATGGGATTGGGATTGGGATGGGATTGGGATTGGGATGGATTGGGATGGGATGGGACGGGATCCATGGGATGGGATTGGGATGGGATGGGATGGGATGGGATCCATGGGATGGGATGGGATTGGGATGGGATGGGATGGGATCCATGGGATGGGATTGGGATGGGATCCATGGGATGGGATGGGATCCATGGGATGGGATGGGATTGGGATTGGGATGGGATGGGATCCATGGGATGGGATGGGACGGGATTGGGATGGGATGTGACAGGATCCATGGGATGGGATTGGGATGGGATGGGATGGGATTGGGATTGGGATGGGATTGGGATTGGGATGGGATTGGGATGGGATGGGACGGGATCCATGGGATGGGATTGGGATGGGATGGGATGGGATCCATGGGATGGGATGGGATGGGATGGGATGGGATCCATGGGATGGGATGGGATTGGGATGGGATGGGATGGGATGGGATGGGATGGGATGGGATGAGATGGGATGGGATTGGGATTGGGATGGGATTGGGATGGGATGGGACGGGATCCATGGGATGGGATGGGGATGGGATGGGATGGGATGGGATGGGATGGGATCCATGGGATGGGATCCATGGGATGGGAAGGGATTGGGATGGGAGGGGTCGGGATCCATGGATGGGATGGGATGGGATGGGATGGGATCCATGGGATGGGATGGGATTGGGATTGGGATGGGAGGGCTTGGGATGGGATGGGATCCATGGGATGGGATTGGGATGGGATGGGATAGGATGGGATCCATGGATGGGATGGGATTGGGATTGGATGGGATGGGATCCATGGGATGGGATGGGATTGGGATTGGGATGGGATGGGATCCATGGGATGGGATGGGATGGCATGGGATCCATGGGGTGGGATCCATGGGATGGGATTGGGAGGGGATGGGATTGGGATGGGATGGGATTGGGATGGGATCCATGGGATGGGATTGGGATGGGATGGGATGGGATAGGATCCATGGGATGGGATGGGATTGGGATTGGGATGGGATCCATGGTATAGGATGGGACGGGATCCATGGGATGGGATGGGATTGGGATTGGGATGGGAGGGCTTGGGATGGGACGGGATCCATGGGATGGGATTGGGATGGGATGGGATGGGATCCATGGGATGGGATGGGATCCATGGGATGGGATGGGATTGGGATGGGATGGGATTGGGATGGGATGGGATGGGATGAGATGGGATGGGATTGGGATTGGGATGGGATGGGATTGGGATGGGATGGGACGGGATCCATGGGATGGGATTGGGATGGGATGGGATGGGATCCATGGGATGGGATTGGGATGGGATGGGATTGGGATGGGATGGGACGGGATCCATGGGATGGGATTGGGATGGGATGGGATGGGATGGGATGAGATGGGATGGGATGAGATGGGATGGGATTGGGATTGGGATGGGATGGGATTGGGATGGGAGGGGTCGGGATCTATGGGATGGGATGGGATGGGATTGGGATGGGACGGGATCCATGGGATGGGATGGGATGGCATGGGATCCATGGGATGGGATTGGGATGGGATGGGATGGGATGGGATGGGATGGGATCCATGGGATGGGATGGGATCCATGGGATGGGATCCATGGGATGGGATGGGATGGGATTGGGATGGGACGGGATCCATGGGATGGGATTGGGATGGGATGGGATGGGATGGGATAGGATGGGATCCAAGGGATGGGATGGGATTGGGATGGCATGGGATGGGATCCATGGGATGGGATTGGGATGGGATGGGATGGGATGGGATGGGATGGGATCCATGGGATGGGATGGGATGGGATCCATGGAATGGGATTGGGATGGGACGGGATCCATGGGATGGGATGGGATTGGGATGGGATCCATGGTATAGGATGGGACGGGATCCATGGGATGGGATGGGATTGGGATTGGGATGGGAGGGCTTGGGATGGGACGGGATCCATGGGATGGGATTGGGATGGGATGGGATCCATGGGATGGGATGGGATCGGGATGGGATGGGATTGGGATGGGATGGGACGGGATCCATGGGATGGGATTGGGATGGGATGGGATGGGATGAGACGGGATGGGATTGGGATTGGGATGGGATGGGACGGGATCCATGGGATTTGGATGGGATGGGATCCATGGGATGGGATTGGGATGGGATGGGATCCATGGGATGGGATGGGATCCATGGGATGGGAAGGGATTGGGATGGGAGGGGTCGGGATCCATGGGATGGGATGGGATGGGATGGGATTGGGATGGGACGGGATCCATGGGATGGGATGGGATGGCATGGGATCCATGGGGTGGGATCCATGGGATGGGATTGGAATGGGACGGGATCCATGGGATGGGATGGGATGGGATGGGATCCATGGGATGGGATGGGATTGGGATTGGGATGGGAGGGCTTGGGATGGGATGGGATCCATGGGATGGGATTGGGATGGGATGGGATGGGATAGGATGGGATCCATGGGATGGGATGGGATTGGGATTGGGATGGGATGGGATCCATGGGATGGGATGGGATTGGGATTGGGATGGGATGGGATCCATGGGATGGGATGGGATGGCATGGGATCCATGGGGTGGGATCCATGGGATGGGATTGGGAGGGGATGGGATTGGGATGGGATGGGATTGGGATGGGATCCATGGGATGGGATTGGGATGGGATGGGATGGGATAGGATCCATGGCATGGGATGGGATTGGGATTGGGATGGGATCCATGGTATAGGATGGGACGGGATCCATGGGATGGGATGGGATTGGGATTGGGATGGGAGGGCTTGGGATGGGACGGGATCCATGGGATGGGATTGGGATGGGATGGGATGGGATCCATGGGATGGGATGGGATCCATGGGATGGGATGGGATTGGGATGGGATGGGATTGGGATGGGATGGGACGGGATCCATGGGATGGGATTGGGATGGGATGGGATGGGATGGGACCCATGGGATGGGATTGGGATGGGATGGGATTGGGATGGGATGGGACGGGATCCATGGGATGGGATTGGGATGGGATGGGATGGGATCCATGGGATGGGATGGGATGGGATTGGGATGGGATGGGACCCATGGGATGGGATTGGGATGGGATGGGATTGGGATGGGATGGGACGGGATCCATGGGATGGGATTGGGATGGGATGGGATGGGATGGGATGAGATGGGATGGGATTGGGATTGGGATGGGATGGGATTGGGATGGGAGGGGTCGGGATCTATGGGATGGGATGGGATGGGATTGGGATGGGATGGGATCCATGGGATGGGATGGGATGGCATGGGATCCATGGGATGGGATTGGGATGGGATGGGATGGGATGGGATCCATGGGATGGGATGGGATCCATGGGATGGGATCCATGGGATGGGATGGGATGGGATTGGGATGGGACGGGATCCATGGGATGGGATTGGGATGGGATGGGATGGGATGGGATAGGATGGGATCCAAGGGATGGGATGGGATTGGGATGGCATGGGATGGGATCCATGGGATGGGATTGGGATGGGATGGGATGGGATCCATGGGATGGGAAGGGATTGGGATGGGAGGGGTTGGGATCCATGGGATGGGATGGGATGGGATTGGGATGGGACGGGATCCATGGGGTGGGATCCATGGGATGGGATTGGGATGGGATGGGATGGGATCCATGGGATGGGATTGGGATGGGATGGGATGGGATCCATGGGATGGGATGGGATCCATGGGATGGGATCCATGGGATGGGATGGGATGGGATCCATGGGATGGGATTGGGATGGGATGGGATCCATGGGATGGGATGGGATTGTGATTGGGATGGGATCCATGGGATGGGATTGGGATGGGATGGGATGGGATCCATGGGATGGGATTGGGATGGGATGGGATGGGATCCATGGGATGGGATGGGATTGGGATTGGGATGGGACGGGATCCATGGGATGGGATGGGATTGGGATGGGATGGGATGGGATCCATGGGATGGGATGGGATTGGGATTGGGATGGGATCCATGGTATAGGATGGGACGGGCTCCATGGGATGGGATGGGATTGGGATTGGGATGGGATGGGATCCATGGGATGGGATTGGGATGGGATGGGACCGGATCCATGGGATGGGATGGGATTGGGATTGGGATGGGAGGGCTTGGGATGGGACGGGATCCATGGGATGGGATTGGGATGGGATGGGATTGGGATGGGATGGGATCCATGGGATGGGATTGGGATGGGATGGGATCCATGGGATGGGATGGGATCCATGGGATGGGATGGGATTGGGATTGGGATGGGATGGGATGGGATCCATGGGATGGGAAGGGATTGGGATGGGAGGGGTTGGGATCCATGGGATGGGATGGGATGGGATTGGGATGGGACGGGATCCATGGGATGGGATTGGGATGGGATGGGATCCATGGGATGGGATGGGATCCATGGGATGGGATGGGATCCATGGGATGGGAGGGGTCGGGATCCATGGGATGGGTTGGGATGGGATTGGGATGGGACGGGATCCATGGGATGGGATTGGGATGGGATGGGATAGGATGGGATCCATGGGATGGGATGGGATTGGGATGGCATGGGATGGGATCCATGGGATGGGATTGGGATGGGATGGGATGGGATAGGATGGGATCCATGGGATGGGATGGGATTGGGATGGCATGAGATGGGATCCATGGGATGGGATGGGATGGGATCCATGGGATGGGATGGGATTGGGATTGGGATGGGAGGGCTTGGGATGGGATGGGATCCATGGGATGGGATTGGGATGGGATGGGATAGGATGGGATCCATGGGATGGGATGGGATTGGGATTGGGATGGGATCCAGGGGATGGGAAGGGATTGGGATGGGAGGGGTCGGGATCCATGGCATGGGATTGGGATTGGAATGGCATGGGATGGCATGGGATGGGATTGGGATGGGATCCATGGGATGGGATTGGGATGGGATGGGATTGGGATGGGATCCATGGGATGGGATGGGATTGGGATTGGGATGGGATCCATGGTATAGGATGGGACGGGATCCATGGGATGGGATGGGATTGGGATTGGGATTGGGATGGGAGGGCTTGGGATGGGTCGGGATCCATGGGATGGGATTGGGATGGGATGGGATAGGATGGGATCCATGGGATGGGATTGGGATGGGATGGGATCCATGGGATGGGATGCATGGGATGGGATGGGATCCATGGGATGGGATCCATGGGATGGGATCCATGGGATGGGATTAGGATTGGGATTGGGATTAGGATTAGGATTGGGATTGGGATTAGGATTGGGATTGGGATTAGGATTGGGATTGGGATTAGGATTAGGATTGGATTGGGATTAGGATTAGGAATGGGATTGGGATTAGGATTAGGATTAGGATTGGGATTGGGATTGGGATTAGGATTGGGATTAGGATTGGGATTGGGATTGGGATTGGGATTGGGATTAGGATTAGGATTGGGATTGGGATTAGGATTGGGATTGGGATTGGGATTGGGATTAGGATTAGGATTGGGATTAGGATTGGGATTGGGATTGGGATTAGGACTGGGATTGGGATTGGGATTTGGATTGGGATGAGATCGGTCAATGGGATGGGATCCATGGGATGGGATGGGATTTGGATGGGCTGGGACGGGCTGGGAAGCTCCTGACCTGTTGGAGATGGGAATTCTCCTGTCCCTCATGGCAAAGAGCAGCGTGGCCATGCAGTGAAGCGCCTCGGTCACCTCCAGCGCGCCCAGCTGCGAGCGGGGGCTCCGCAAACGCTCCAGGAGGAGCCGGATGTCGCCGACGCTGTCGGAGAACAGCACCATGACGGCGAGGGTGGCCCACATCTTCTCGGGCTGGGGTGGGGAAAGGACAAGGGTGTGAGGCTTTCGTTGGATTTTTCTGTTAAAGTCAGGATTAAACACTCAAGAGATGGATTTTGTGCTTGGATTGAAATGTTTGGTAATTCTCCTCTCTGGCACAGTCTCACAAGCGGTGAGTTCCGGCTAACGACGTGAAAAATGGATTTTATCTCTTTCTTTACGACGCTTTTTAAGGATAAACTGTCCAAAAATGGCCCCATCTCTCTCTCTGCAAAGCCTTTTAATGATAAACTCTCCAATTATGCAACGACACCTGAATTATTTTCACTTTTAAACAAGTAACCAACCAAAAACGCGGATTTTTCTGCCCAGTTCCAAAATCCCAGCCAGAGCCCTGGAGGAGAAGGAGGTGAAAAAGAAGAACTCAGCCTCTGCCCTAAATCCTCCACCTTGCTTTCTCTCCATTGCCGTGTTCCAAACCCTCCAGCTCTGAGTTCTGCACCCTGTGCTGTCACACACTCCTGTTGAACTCCGCAGCCACAATCCCAGCGCTGGGATTTCATTCTGGAGCCTTTTCCACGGCCTCAGGTCAACGCAGCGTTTGCTTGGGGGTCAGCACAGAAAATCCTGGGATTCTCAGGGTTCCAGCAGGAGGAGAAGAGAGGAAAAAGCTGGGAGATCCCAGGAGAGTGAAGAACCCGGCTTGGAGGTGGAAAAAATCCCATGAGGAATTTTATGCCAGCAATAGATGGAGGAATTATACAGGAGAAATGAAATTATCCATGTATTTATATCTATTATATCCATTATAAGATGTAATATATATATAATACATATTAATATATATAAAATGTATATCTGTTGTATACGTGTGTGTGTAAGTTCTACATGTAATTAAATGATACATATAATTAAGTGGTGGGAAATCCTGGCTTGGAGGTGGAAAAAAATTCCATGAGGAATTTTCTGTTTGTAATACATGGAGAAATTACACAGGAGAAATTAAATTATACATGTATTTATATATATTATATCCGTTATAAGGTGTATAATATATATATTATACATATTAATATATATAACACATATATCTGTTGAATACGTGTGTGTATAAGTTCTACATGTAATTAAATAACACATATAATTAAGTGGTGGGAAAAAATTCCATGAGGAATTTTATGCTAGCAATAGATGAAGGAATTATACAGGAGAAATGAAATTATACATGTATTTATATCTATTATATCAATTATAACGTGTATTATATATATAATACATATTAATCTATATTAAACATATATACCTGTTGTATATGTGTGTCTAAGTTCTACATGTAATTAAATGATACATATAATTAAGTGGTGGGAAATCCTGGCTTGGAGGTGGAAAAAAATTCCATGAGGAATTTTCTGCTTGTAATACATGGAGAAATTACACAGGAGAAATTAAATTATACATGTATTTATATCTATTATATCTATTATAAGGTGTATAACATATACATTATACATATTAATATATATTAAACATATATATCTGTTGTATACGTGTGTGTAATACATATAATTAAGTGGTGGGAAAAAATTCCATGAGGAATTTTCTGTTTGTAACACATGGAGAAATTACACAGGAGAAATTAAATTGTACATGCATTTATATATATTATACATACTAATATATATAAAATGTGTATCTGTTATATACATGCGTGTATAAATTATACATGCAATTAAATAGAATATATAATTAAGTGGTGGGAAAAAATTCCATGAGGAATTTTATGCTGGTAATAGATGAAGAAATTATACAGGAGAAATCAAATTCTACATATAATTATATAAAAAAGATATCTATTTTATATATATTATACATAACAGACACAACGTGTATAATTCATAATATATATTATATATATCTATCAATTATACTAATGCATAAAATATGTCTTTTATATGTATTTTACATATAAAATGTGTAAAATACATATAAAATGATATGTTTATAGATATCTAGATGTATTTATATTTTTAGATGTACTTTCATACATTTATATGTATTTTAATACATATTTATATATTTTATATGTATTATATGTATTTTCATATATCTACATGTATTTTTCATGTATTTTTATCTTTTACATGTACTACATGTATTTTTATATATATTTATATGTATTTTACATGTTTTATATGCATTTTATATATCGATATGCATTATTTTAGATATAATATTATGTGTTGATACTATATTACATTACATTTTATTACATGATATTATTATAAATTATATTTTATTGTATTGTATATATTATATTACATTATATTATTATATATTGTATTACATTGTATTGTATTATATTATATTACATTACATGATATTATTATATATTATATATATAATATAACATAATATAAAATATAATATACTATAATATACTATAATATAATATAATATTATATTATACTATATTGTATTATATTACATTATATTATGTTATATTATATTGTATTTTATAGCATTACATATTACATTACATTACATTATATTATATTATATTATATTATATTGTATTATATTACATGACGTTATATTATATTACATTATATTATATTACCTTACATTACGTTATATTACATAATATTATATTTTAATATAGGCATAGTATAATATATTTTAATATAGGCATAATTTAATATAAATTATGTATAATTTATGTATAAATTATACATAAAATTAAATTCTACCTACAATTCAGCTATTCATCCAAATCACACACGAGGAATTTTATCCTGGCAAATCCTAAATCAGCCCAAGTCATTTTTCCCGAGGAAGGCAGCCGAGGGAGGAATTTGGGAGCCAGGAGCGACCCCAAACCAGCAGAATTTTGGGATGGGACGAGCGCAGCCCACATTTGCCTCCGGTCCTGCTCCATCCACCCCGAATTTATGGGAACGGCAGGAAGGAAAACCTCAGATCTCCCCCCACCCCAAAACCCCCTCCCCACTTTTTGTGGGATTTAGGGAATCATTCCTGCAGCCAAAACAACTCCCTGCCCCCAAATCCAGGATCCACGCGGATCCACGCCACCAACGCGGGCGGAGCCGCGGGAACGCCGCAGGAATTCGGTGAGAAATGAACCAGAGATCAAAGCAAAACTCACCCCGGGCTTGCTCATCAGATCTGGGAATTTCTCCAGGACGCAGAACCGAGCCTTTGGGAAGAGGGGGTGACCTCCCAAATCTTGGAGAACCGCGTCGGGATCCACCCTGGGGTCCGTGGGCGTGCGCGACACCAACCTGTGCGGGAGGAATAAGGAGGGATTTTACTCTCCAAGGAAATCCTGGCTCCTCCAAAGCTCCCCCAGGGCGGCTGCAGGAGGTTTCATTCCATCCCTGCCGCGTTTTCCCTGGAATTTGAGCAGATGGAATAAGGATTTCCAGCTCATTCCTGTGCTTAGACAAGAATTCCCAGTTTTGCGGCACGGAGAATTCCCAGGTTTTTTGCACCACCCCCAGAGCAGCTGCAGGAGGTTTCATTCCATCCCTGCCGCGTTTTCCCAGGAATTTGAGCAGCTGGAATAAGGATTTCCAGCTCGTTCCTGTGCCAGGAGTCACTTAGAGAAGAAGTTTTGTGGCACACAGAATTCCCAGTTTCTTTGCACCACCCCCAGAGCAGCTGCAGCAGGTTTCATTCCATCCCTGCCGCAGTTTCCCGGGAATTTGAGCAGCTGGAATAAGGATTTCCAGCTCATTCCTGTGCTTAGACAAGAATTCCCAGTTTTGCGGCACGGAGAATTCCCAGTTTCTTTGCACCACCCCCAGAGCAGCTGCAGGAGGTTTCATTCCATCCCTGCCGTATTTTCCCTGGAATTTGAGCAGCTGGAATAAGGATTTCCAGCCCGTTCCTGTGTCAGGAGTCGCTTAGAGAAGAATTCCCAGTTTTGTGGCAAGGAGAATTCCCAGGTTTTTTTGCACCACCCCCAGAGCGAGGAGGTTTCATTCCATCCCTGCCGTATTTTCCCTGGAATTTGAGCAGCTGGAATAAGGATTTCCAGCTCGTTCCTGTGTCAGGAGCTGCTTAGAGAAGAATTCCCAGTTTTGTGGCAAGGAGAATTCCCAGGTTTTTTGCACCACCCCCAGAGCAGCTGCAGGAGGTTTCATTCCATCCCTGCCGCGTTTTCCCTGGAATTTGAGCAGCTGGAATAAGGATTTCCAGCTCGTTCCTGTGCTTAGACAAGAATTCCCAGTTTTGCGGCACGGAGAATTCCCAGGTTTTTTGCACCAACACCAAGATGGCTGGAGGAGGTTTCATTTCATCCCTGCCATGTTTTCCCAGGAATCTGAGCAGCTGGAATAAGGATTTCCAGCTCGTTTCTGTGCTTAGAGAAGAATTCCCAGTTTTGTGGCATGGAGAATTCCCAGGTTTTTTGCACCACCCCCAGAGCGAGGAGGTTTCATTTCATCCCTGCCGCGTTTTCCCTGGAATTTGAGCAGCTGGAATAAGGATTTCCAGCTCATTCCTGTGCTTAGACAAGAATTCCCAGTTTTGCGGCACGGAGAATTCCCAGGTTTTTTGCACCACCCCCAGAGCGAGGAGGTTTCATTCCATCCCTGCCATGTTTTCCCGGGAATTTGAGCAGCTGGAATAAGGATTTCCAGCCCATTCCTGTGCTTAGAGAAGAATTCCCAGTTTTGTGGCACGGAGAATTCCCAGGTTTTTGCACCACCCCCAGAGCAGCTGCAGCAGGTTTCATTCCATCTCTGCCGCGTTTTCCCGGGAATTTGAGCAGCTGGAATAAGGATTTCCAGCTCATTCCTGTGCTTAGACAAGAATTCCCAGTTTTGTGGCACACAGAATTCCCAGCTTCTTTGCACCACCCCCAGAGCAGCTGCAGCAGGTTTCATTTCATCCCTGCCGCGTTTTCCCGGGAATTTGAGCAGCTGGAATAAGGATTTCCAGCTCATTCCTGTGTCAGGAGACACTTAGAGAAGAATTCCCAGTTTTGCGGCACGGAGAATTCCCAGGTTTTTCGCACCACCCCCAGAGCGAGGAGGTTTCATTCCATCCCTGCCGCGTTTTCCCAGGAATTTGAGCAGCTGGAATAAGGATTTCCAGCCCGTTCCTGTGGCAGGAGTCGCTTAGACAAGAATTCCCAGTTTTGTGGCACGGAGGAGCTGGAATGAATTCCTGCATCCAGGTTTTAGCCTGGAAGTTCCTTCTGGTTGTCTCCAAGTCTCCTTCCATGGAATTCCATGCTCAGGGTGGGTGGAACTGGATGGATTTAAGGATCCTTCCAATCCAAACTATTCCAAGATTCCAGAAGCTGGATCCACCTCGCTCCAAAGCCCGATTCCACCACACAGAATTCCCCTCTGAATTACAGGGATCTGAGCAAAGCATTGTGGTCATCAAGGATTTGTCTCGGGATTTGTTGGGGATAAATCAGTGTAGATCCAGGAAATCTCCTTGGCAGGAATGGGGAAAAAAGGGACAAAATTCCTTGGGAATAAACTCCTGGGATCGAGGTCTCTCCAGCTCCTCATCAGGCAGGGCAGGGCAGGAATTCCAGCCCCTTGGCACCTTCCCAGATTTCATCCTCCAGCAGAGCATTCCCTGGAATGCTGGGATCAGCTTGGGGCTGGGGAACGGAGCTGGGAAGGGTTTGGAGAAGCTGAGGGAGGTGGGAAAGGGGCTCCTTCCATGGAATTCTGTGCCCAGGGTGGGAGGAACTGGATGGATTTAAGGATCCTTCCAATCCAAACCATTCCATGATTCCAGAAGCTGGATCCACCTCGCTCCAAACCCCGATTCCACCACACAGAATTCCCCTCTGAATTACAGGGATCTGAGCAAAGCATTGTGGTCATCAAGGATTTGTCTCGGGATTTGTTGGGGATAAATCAGTGCAGATCCAGGAAATCTCCTTGCCAGGAACGGGGGAAAAAAAAAGAGGCAAAATTCCTTGGGAATAAACTCCTGGGATCGAGGTCTCTCCAGCTCCTCATCAGGCAGGGCAGGGCAGGGCAGGAATTCCAGCCCCTTGGCACCTTCCCAGATTTCATCCTCCAGCAGAGCATTCCCTGGAATGCTGGGATCAGCTTGGGGCTGGGGAACGGAGCTGGGAAGGGGCTGGAGAAGCTGAGGGAGCTGGGAAGGGGCTGAGCCTGGAGAAAAGAGGGATCAGGAGGAGCTGGGAAGGGGCTGAGCCTGGAGAAAAGGGGGATCAGGAGCTGGGAAGGGGCTGAGCCTGGAGAAAAGGGGGATCAGGAGGAGATGGGAAGGGGCTGAGCCTGGAGAAAAGGGGGATCAGGAGGAGCTGGTGGCTCTGCACAAGTCCCTGACAGGAGGGGACAGCCGGGGGGGTCGGGCTCTGCTCCCAGGGAACGGGGACAGGAGCAGAGGGAACGGCCCCAGGGTGGATTTTAGGGAAAATTCCTCCATGGAAAAGGTTCTAAACCATTGGAATGAGCTGCACTGGGAGGTTTGGAGCCCCCGTCCCTGCAGGGATTTCAAATCCATGTGCACGTGGCACTTGGGGATGTGAGTGGCCTTTGTTGGACTCGATGTCCTTAAAGATCTTTTCCAGCCTGAACACGGTGAAGTTTTTGACTTTATCACCGATTATTTTCTATCAGAAGCAAACAGAACAGAACAGAGCTGCACGGATGAACAGAACTTTCAAATGAGTTGAAAATCCTCATTTGGGCCAGGGAACGGCCCCAGGGTGGATTTTGGGGGAAATTCCTTCCTGGAAAAGGTTTAAAATCATTGGAATGAGCTGCCCTGGGAGGTTTGGAGCCCCAATCCCTGCAGGGATTTCAGATCCATGTGCATTTGGCACTTGGGGACGTGGGGCAGCGCTGGGAACGGTCGGACTCCGTGTCTGAGGCCTTTCCCCAACCTGAACAATCCCACGATTCCGGAATGTTGCATCCAAACAGAGCAAGAAAAAGAAAAGGAAACTTTTGCACCTCTTCTTTAGTGGTTTTGACCCTATTAAAATCACTCCTCCCCCGTTTCCCTGCACATCTCCCGGCTGTTCAGAACCCGAACCCCACAATTCCCGGGAGAAATCCCAAAGCGAAGGCAAAATCCGAGGGTTTTGGACTCACCTGACCAAGCCCAGCACACATTCCTGCCGCTCCTTGGTGATGGAAAATTCCTGCAGGATCTGCTCGACCCTCTGCAGGGCCCTCTCCTCCCTCTTCAGGTAGCGGTGGTAGAGTTTTTTCCAAGGAATAAACTGGGATGGGAAGCACGGAGGGGGTTGGGATTGGGATTCCGAACTAAGATTCCGGGGGGGAAAGAGATGAGCCGGGGGATTCCCCGAACTTCTGGGGGTTCCAAGGAAAAAAAAAGGAGCTGGATGGGAAGGGGAGATGGGGAAGGGAAGGGGGGAAAAGGGGGGGAAAGGGGGGAAGGAGAAAAAGGGGGAATGGGAAAAGGAGGGAAGAGGGGAAAAAAGGGGGGAAAAGGGGGAAAAAGGGGAAAAAGGGGGAAAGAGGGGAAAGGGGGGAGAAAAAAGGGGAATGGGAAAAGGGGGGAAAGGAGAAAAAGGGGAAAAGGAGAAAAAGAGGAAAAGGAGAAAAAGGGGAAAAGGAAAAAAAAAGGGGGGAGAGGAGAAAAAGGGGGAAAAGGGGGAAAAAAGGGGAAAAAGGAGAAAAGGGGGAGAGAGGAGAAAAAGGGGGAAGAGGAGAAAAAGGGGGAATGGGGAAAAGGGAGGAAAGGAGAAAAAGGGGAAAAGGATTAAAAGGGGGAAGAGGAGAAAAAGGGGGAAAAAGGGGGAAAGGAGAAAAGGGGGAAAAGGAGAAAAAGGGGGGAAAGGAGAAAAGGGGAGGGAAGGAGAAAAAGGGGGGAAAAGGGGAAAAAGGGGGGAAAAGGGGAAAAAGGGGGAAAGGGGAAAAAAGGGGGAAAAGGGGGAAAAGGGGGGAAAAAGGGGGGAGAGGAGAAAAAGGGGGAAGAGGAGGGGGAAAGGAGAGGGAAATGGGGAAGGAAAAAAGGGAAGGAAAAAAGGGGGAGGGAAAAAAGGGAAGGGAAAAAGGAGAAGGGGGAAAAGGAGAGGGGGGTAAAATACTCAAAGCCTGCACAAAGGGCTGGATTTTTGGGAACGGTGAGCGACTGGAGCCTGCTCCCAAGCCACTTTTTTGTGGGATTCAGGGATCACCCCTGCAGCCTTGCTCCCAGATCAACCAAAATCCATCAAAACAGAGCTCCAGGGGTTTTCCTCTAAACCCATCTGGGTGCCAAGAGGCACCACAAACACACCCCTGGGGACACAGCAGGAATTCCCCGGCTAAAAATCCCAAAAAAACCCCGCAGGGAAAACAAGCGGAAACGGGGGATTTTGCTCCAGGAGACCCAAAAACTCGCGGATTTTGAGGAAGAACGACGGGATTTAAAGGAAGCAAGAGAGAGAGGCGGGAAGAGCAGGGGCTGATCCCGTGGGATAACCCCGGGAGCGTTCCTTACCAAGGGATCCTGGATTATCTCCCTCCAGCAGCGACACACCAGGCTCAGGCTCTGGTACAGATCCAGCACGGGCAGGAAGGCGAAAATATTCCGGAGGATTTCGGCGGGGAGATCGGCCAGAGATCCCTGGGGAACGTCCCAGTTCCGAGTGCCCAGGAGGCCGAAGTGGGAATCCGGGAGAGGTTCCACTTCCAGCTCCTCCATCTCCTGCTTGACCCCGCTCAGGCTGGGCATTTTCTCCTCAGGTTCCTCCCACGGATCCTGCTGGCGGCTGGGAATTCCTGAGGCGGCGGAGGGAAGAGGTCTTTTCCTGGAATGGGCCCTGGGAGCTGGCAGGGAACGCGGGAAAGGGGAGGGATTGCGGCTGGGGCTCCTGAGGGAATCCCCAGATCCAGGGGAAACGGGATCCATTGGATCTTCCTTGATCCCAGAGCGCTGAGCTCTGCTCCTGAAGGAATCCCCAGATCCAGGGAAAATGGGATCCATTGGATCTTCCTTGATCCCACATCTCTGAGTGCTCCTGAGGGAATCCCCAGATCCAGGGAAAATGGGATCCATTGGATCTTCCTTGATCCCAGAGTGCTGAGCTCTGCTCCTGAAGGAATCCCCAGATTCAGGGAAAATGGGATCCAGATCCAGGGGCTCTTCCTTGATCCCAGGGCTCTGAGCTCTGCTCCTGAGGGAATCCCCAGATCCAGGGAAAACGGAATCCAGGGGCTCTTCCTTGATCCCAGAGTGCTGAGCTCTGCTCCTGAAGGACTCCTGAGATCCAGGGAAAACGGGATCCATTGGATCTTCCTTGATCCCACATCTCTGAGTGCTCCTGAAGGAATCCCCAGATTCAGGGAAAATGGGATCCATTGGATCTTCCTTGATCCCAGAGTGCTGAGCTCTGCTCCTGAAGGAATCCCCAGATTCAGGGAAAATAGGATCCAGATCCAGGGGCTCTTCCTTGATCCCAGAGCGCTGAGCTCTGCTCCTGAAGGAATCCCCAGATCCAGGGAAAACGGGATCCATTGGATCTTCCTTGATCCCACATCTCTGAGTGCTCCTGAAGGAATCCCCAGATTCAGGGAAAATGGGATCCATTGGATCTTCCTTGATCCCAGAGCGCTGAGCTCTGCTCCTGAAGGACTCCTGAGATCCAGGGAAAACGGGATCCATTGGATCTTCCTTGATCCCAGAGTGCTGAGCTCTGCTCCTGAAGGAATCCCCAGATCCAGGGAAAACGGGATCCATTGGATCTTGTCTGATCCCACAGCTCTGAGCTCTGCTCCTGAAGAACTCCCCAAGGAAAATGGGATCCACTGGATCTTCCTTGATCTCACAGCTCTGAGCTCTGCCCCTGAAGGACTCCCCAGGGAAAACGGGATCCATTGGATCTTGTCTGATCCCAGAGTTCTGAGCTCTGCTCCTGAAGGACTCCCCAGGGAAAATGGGATCCATTGGATCTTCCTTGATCTCACAGCTCTGAGCTCTGCTCCTGAAGGACTCCCCAGGGAAAATGGGATCCATTGGATCTTCCTTGATCCCAGAGCGCTGAGCTCTGCTCCTGAAGGACTCCCCAGGGAAAATGGGATCCACTGGATCTTGTCTGATCCCAGAGTTCTGAGCTCTGCTCCTGAAGGACTCCTGAGATCCAGGGAAAACGGGATCCAGATCCACGGGATTTTCCCCGATCCCACAGTTCTCCATCCCAGCAGTTCCCACATCCGGACGTTCCTGGATCCCAAAGAATTCCAGAATGTTCCTCTGCCGGGCGGCTCCTGCACCAAGGGAAAAGTGGGAATGAATTCCATGGAAATCAGGGAACGGGCAAGAATTCGGGACGGGAATTTGGGGCTCAGCTCAGCCCAGGCAGGAATTCCTTCCCAAGATCCAAATTCCCCCTTTTCCAATCCCAGCCCATTCCCTGTGTCCTGTCCTTGTCCCCAGCCCCTCTGCAGCTCTCCTGGAGCCCCTTCAGGCCCTGGAATGTTCTGGAAGCTCTCCCTGGATCCTTCCCTTCTCCAGGAGAACATTCCCAGCTCTCCCAGCCCGGCTCCAGAGCCTGAGGTTGGATCCATCTCCTCTCCAAGAAATTGATGGATCCAGGGGCTTCACTTGGAATCTCAGGACACCATCAAGGGTCTCCCTTCCCTTCCCCTCTCTTTCCTCTCCCCATTTTCCAGAAAAATCCCTGGGGATGGATTCCGAGTGTCCCAAATCCCAGAATCCTGAAGCGGTTTGGGTGGGAAGGGAGCTCAGAGCTCATTCCAGGGATAATTCCATGATCCCAGGCTGCTCCAATCCTTCCTTGGACATTTCCAGGGATCCAGGGAATGATCCACAGCTGCTCTGGCAATCCCAGCCCAGGCAGGAATTCCTTCCCAAGATCCCAAATCTCCCCTTTTCCAATCCCAGCCCATTCCCTGTGTCCTGTCCTTGTCCCCAGCCCCTCTGCAGCTCTCCTGGAGCCCCTGGAATGTTCTGGAAGCTCTCCCTGGAACATTCCCAGCTCTCCAGCAGAGGAGCTCATCCCTGAGAACAATTCCACGGATTCCCCCCGACTCTCTCCTGCTGTTGTCCCCAGGTGAGCTCTCACTCGAGACGAGCACAATTCCCTTTTTTTTTTTTTTAATTTTTTAAATTTTTCCCGCTTTTCCCGCTGGAACGGGGTGAAATTTTAACCCCACGCCCACCCCAAAATCCTTTCTCCAAGGAAAACAAACCAAACCCCCTCCCGTCCCTACATGAACGTTCCGGAAGCTCTCCTGGAACGTTCTGGAAGCTCTCCCCGCACCCCTTCCCTCCTCCAGGAGAACATCCCCCGCTCTCCCAGAGCACAGAGGCTCCCGGAATTAATTCCCAGCAGCACCTCTGGGATGTCTCCGTGTCCCGTGGATGGGATGAAGGCCTCGGCTTCCTCCTCCTCCTCCTCCTCCTCCGGCCAGGCTCAGCGGCCGCCGCAGCGGCGCCGAGCCCTCGGCGCTCCGGGCCAGAGCTTCGCACTCGGGGGCCGTCAGGTGCCGCCGCTTGGAGCCCCTCATCCCTGCCCGCAGCGGAAAGAGGAATAAAATCCCGCAAAATCGGGGGTTTTCCCACCGTTTCCCCCCCCCTTCAGGAATTTTGAGAGGCCTCGGCGTTTTCCTGCGGGAAAAGCGAATGATCACGCGGCTCCTCCGCTCCGTGTCGTGGCGTATCGATCAGTGATTAATAATTGTGTCGATGTTTTGATAGCACGGTGGATGTAGTCCCGTGGTGGAAATGTTTCATTTTTTACTTTAATTCTGATTTTATAACCATTTTATTTGCTATTAAACTTTCCGAATTTTCAAATGAGTGACTGGCGTTTTTCACACTCATAATATATGAAATGTATAAATATTTAACAGGCTATTTATTGCTTTTGATATTTAATGCTCTGTTATCAGAGCTCTGTAACTTTGTTTTTATTCTCTCGTATTTTCCTAACCCTAATCGTTCCATTTTTTAACTCTAATTCGAATTTTATAACCATTTTATTTGCTTTCCGAATTTTCAAATGAGTGACTGGCGTTTTTCACACTCATCATATATGAGACGTGTGAATATTTAACAGATTATTTATTGCTTTTGATATTTAATCCTCTGTTATCAGGGTCCTTTTTCAGAGCTTTTTGCCCAGAAAGGCACCCAGACTTCTGTAACTTTGTTTTTATTGTCTCGTATTTTCCTAACCCTAACCGTTCCATTTTTTAACTCTAATTAGAATTTTATAACCATTTTATTTACTATTAAACTTTCCGAATTTTCAAACGAGTGACTGGCGTTTTTCACACTCATCCTGTATAAAATGTATAAATATTTAACAGGTTATTTATTGCTTTTAAGAGTTAATCCTCTGTTATCAGAGCTCTGTAACTTTGTTTTTATTGTCTCGTATTTTCCCGACCCTAATTGTTCCATTTTTTAACTCTAATTCGAATTTTATAACCATTTTATTTGCTATTAAACTTTCCAGATTTTCAAACGAGTGATTGGCGTTTTTCACACTCATCATGTATGAAATGTGTGAATATTTAACATATTTAACATGTGTGAATATAAATAATATTTACTGCTTTTAAGAGTTAATTCTCTGTTATCGGGGTCCTTTTTCAGAGCTTTTTTGCTTTTATTGTCTCGTATTTTCCCAACCCTAACCGTTCCATTTTTTATTTTAATTAGAATTTTATAACCATTTTATTGCTATTAAACTTTCCAGATTTTCAAACGAGTGACTGGCGTTTTTCACACTCATCATGTATAAAATGTATAAATATTTAACAGGTTATTTATTGCTTTTAAGAGTTAATCCTCTGTTATCAGAGCTCTGTAACTTTGTTTTTATTCTCTCGTATTTTCCTAACCCTAACTGCTCCATTTTTTACTTTAATTAGAATTTTATAACCATTTTATTTGCTTTCCAGATTTTCAAACGAGCGATTGGTGTTTTTCACACTCATCATGTATGAAATGTGTGAATATTTAACAGGTTATTTATTGCTTTTGATATTTAATCCTCTGTTATCAGGATCCTTTTTCGGAGCTTTTTGCCCAGAAAGGCACCCAGACCTCTGTAACTTTGTTTTCATTCTCTCGTATTTTCCCAACCCTAACCGTTCCATTTTTTACTTTAATTAGAATTTTATAACCATTTTATTTGCTATTAAACTTTCCGAATTTTCAAACGAGTGACTGGCGTTTTTCACACTCATCCTGTATAAAATGTATAAATATTTAACAGGTTATTTATTGCTTTTGATATTTAATCCTCTGTTATCGGGGTCCTTTTTCAGAGCTTTTTGCCCAGAAAGGCACCCAGACCTCTGTAACTATGTTTTTATTGTCTTGTATTTTCCTAACCCTAATTGTTCCATTTTTTAACTCTAATTCGAATTTTATAACCATTTTATTTGCTATTAAACTTTCCAGATTTTCAAACGAGTGACTGGCGTTTTTCACACTCATCATGTAGGAAATGTGTGAATATTTAACAGATTATTTACTGCTTTTGATATTTAATCCTCTGTTATCAGGGTCCTTTTTCAGAGCTTTTTGCCCAGAAAGGCACCCACACCTCTGTAACTTTGTTTTTATTGTCTCGTATTGTCCCAACCCTAACCGCTCCATTTTTTAACTCTAATTCGAATTTTATAACCATTTTATTGCTATTAAACTTTCCGAATTTTCAAACGAGTGACTGGCGTTTTTCACACTCATAATATATGAAATGTATAAATATTTAACAGGTTATTTATTCCTTTTAAGATTTAATCCTCTGTTATCAGAGCTCTGTAACTTTGTTTTTATTGTCTTGTATTTTCCCAACCCTAACCGTTCCATTTTTTACTTTAATTAGAATTTTATAACCATTTTATTTGCTTTCCGAATTTTCAAACGAGTGACTGGCGTTTTTCACACTCTGCAAAGTTGGTTTTTTCTTACGGTTTTTTTTCTGGAGTGACAGACGAGAGCAGATTTTGGGTTGGGGGTCTTGGGCTGGAATTCCCAGAGAAGCTGCGGCTGTCCCTGAATCCCTGGATTTGTCCCTGGCACGGTGAAAAGCGTCCCACGAAAGGAGCTCAAAATGGAAAAAATCTTTAAATGCCCTTCCCCACCCGATTGCGAACCTGGAATTCTATTTACAAATATCGATTCCAGCACGAGGCTGTGGAACGACAGGAGAAGCAAAAATTAAAAACCCACCTCCAGAATCCTGGCAGGTTTTCCAGCTTTTTCTCCAAACACATCCAAGCTGGGATCATCCATGAAGGGGAGGAAATTTCATTAAACCCGATAAAAGAATCAAACCTTACTTTGGAAAAGGCACGAACTCCTCTCTTCCGGGCAGGAAAAAAAAACAAAAAAACCCAAAACAACCGCAAAATACAACTTTTCCCCTCCAAAAAATGCTCGGGAAAATCCTCCCAAACCAGCAGGAAAAGCTGTCTCGGGATGAGCTCCTCCCTGCCAGGATGGGCGCTTTCACTTTTGCTTCCTTTCATTTATTTCTTCCTCTTTTTAACCCCTTCGCAGCAGCCACAAAGCAAAATAAAATAAATTTTTTTAAAAAAAAGCAAAAAGCTTCACTTTCCTCGCAGGGCAGGATCCAAAGATCGGCCCGGTTATTCCTTGGGATAATATTTGGATTGGATGATTTTAGAGGGTTTTTTTGGTTTGGTTTTGATTTTTTTTTCCCCCAACCCGAATGATTTTACGGATGCGTCGCTTCCTCTTTTTTTAGCGGAGTTAAAACCACTCCGCTCCCCCGAGGGAAGCTGTTTTTCTAAACATCCCGATTTCCTCAAAATATTGAAAATTAGGCAAATAAAAGGGAAAAAAAACCCAAAAAACCCCCTCCACAACCAAAGACAATCCCGTGGTTTTTAGGCATGGCTGGATTTGACGATCTTAACGATCTTTTCCAACCGAAACCGTTCCAGGATTCCGCTTTAAAAAATGGAATTTCCCGCTCATTTCTCTGCATTATTCCTATTTCCCCCCGCCGTTTTCCCAAGATTTCCCAGGGCCACGGGGAATTCCAGCCAGGAGACGACATTCCAGCCGAGAAGCTCCGGAGGGAAGAGAAATATTTGGGAGAAAGTTGAAGGTGCTCCCGGTTTTCCCTCAGAACGTCTCTTCCAAAACCCTTTTCCCACATGGATGCGCCGAGCTCGTCCTCAGGGTCCCCTCATCCCCTGTGCCGATTCCCTCAATTCCAAAGATTCCCTCGTTCCCAAGGGGAAATTCCCTTTTAACCCCTTTTCAGCAAAGAATTGCCCCGTTCCGTTCGCTCTCCCATCCTGTTAACAAAGCTCCCTTCGTTCCCAACCCCTTAATTCCGAGGATTCCCCCATTCCCAAGGGTCCCCTCACGCCAAAGCAGCCGCCATTCCCACGGCTCCCCTCACGCCAAAGGAGACCCCACTCCCAAGCTCCCCTCAACGCCAAACGCCTCTTGAACATCGACCCCCAAGGGTCCCCTCAGTGCCAATCCCTCAATTCCAAGGATTCCCTCGTTCCCAAGGGTCTCCACATTCCCAAAGAAACCCAATTTCCACGGAAATCCATCCCGACCCCCCCCCCCCCCGCTCCCCAGAAATGGTCGCGCCCTTCCCCCCCCCCCCAACTCTCACCCGCTCCCGGCGTCCACGGCCCCGTGCTCTCCGTCGGCCCCGCCTCCTCCCCGCTGACCAATCAGAAACCGGCGTCTTCCCGGGCGTTGTCCAATGGGGAAGCACTTCCGGGTTGGGCGGGGTTTATTTACCTCGCCCCGTGTAGTGACGTCGCGCCGCTCGCGTGTGACGTCACGAGCGCTCCGCGGCGCGCGGGTGGGTTGGAAAAACCGGGAATTTTTCCCCTGGGAATCTCGCGGTGTCCGGGATGAGCTGGGGAGGGAATATTGGGGTGAGGATGGGGGATTCTTGGCTTGTGGGAGCGGCCCCTTCCCGGGAACCCCGAAGGAAACGGGAATTTCTGGGTTTTTTTCCGGAGGAAAATGGGAATTTCTGGGTTTTTTCCTGAGGAAAATGGGAATTTCTGGGTTTTTTCCTGAGGAAAATGGGAATTTCTGGGTTTTTTTTCCTGAGGGAAAAGGGAAATTCCCGTTCGTTTGGGAGGGAAAAGGGAATTGCTGCTTTTCCTGGAGGAGGGGTTGGTGTCTGGCTGTCCGCAGGGAAAAGGGGATTATTCCTTTTCCGGAGGAAAAAGGGAATTTCATGTTTTCCTGAGGGAAAAGGAAAAATTCGGGATTTCCAGCTGCTTCCTGGCTTGCCTAAAAGAGAAACAGGAATTTTCGAGTTTCCCCGGGGGGAATGGGAATTTTTGTGTTACCGGAGGGAGAAGCTGGTTTCTAATTTCCCTGAAATTCCCGTTTTTCCTAAGAGAGAAACCCATTCCTGATTTTCCTTTTGAAAAAACAAAATTCTGATGGAATGGCTAATTCCTTGTTTTCCTGAGGAAAAAGAAATTGCCCATTTTTTTTTTTTTTCCTGAGGAAAAAGGGAATTTCAGGATTTGATGAGGGAGACTCTGGTTTCTGTTTTTTCTGAGGAAAAAAAAAAAGGAATTTCTTTTTGCTTAAAGGAGAAGCTGCTTTCCTGTTTTCCAGAGGGAAACCTGAATTTCTGCTCTTCCAGAGCGAACATTCTCTTCTTTTTCAATGGGAAAAAAAAAAAAAAATCTTCTGGTTTTCCTGAAAGGGAATTTCTGTTTTTCTTAAGGAGAATGAAATCCTCTTTTCCGGAGGGAGACACCAGATCCTCGTTTTCCCAAGGAAAATTGGAATTTCTGCTTTTACTGAGATGGAGGCCTGCTTCCCGAATTTCAGAGGGAGAGGAAAATTTCCTGGTTTTCCTGAAGGAGAGGCCAGATCTTGGTTTTCTGAAGGGAATTTTTTAATTATCCTGAGGCAGAAGGAAATTCCTGCTCATCCTGAGGGAGAGGCAGGTTCGTGGATTTCCTGAGGGAAAATCTCTCATTTTTCTGGATGTAGACACCAGGCTCTGCTTCTTCTGAGGGAAAACCTCTCTCCTGCTTATCCCAAACCCCCAAACGAACCAGGATACCCCACCAAATCCCGATTTTTTTGGCCTCTTTCCCTCAGGCCTGGTTCCATGATGGAGCAGGAGAGGCTGTGACTGGTCCAGGAGGGGAACCTGGATCTGCTGTGGATTTCCTGAGGGAAAAAATCCCATTTTTCTGGATGTAGACACCAGGCTCTGCCACTCCTGAGGGAAAACCTCTCTCCTGTTTATCCCAAACCCCCAAACCAACCACGATACCCCACAAAATCCCGATTTTTTTGGCCTCTTTCCCCTCAGGCCTGGTTCCATAATGGAGCGGCAGAAGCCATGACTGGGCAACGGGGGAAGCCTGGATGTGCTGTGCATTTCCTGAGGGAAAAATTCCCATTTTTCTGGATGTAGACACCAGGCTCTGCTTCTCCTGAGGGAAAACCTTTTTCCCAAACCCCCAAACCAACCATGATACCCCACCAAATCCCATTTTTCGGCCTCTTTCCCCTCAGGCCTGGCTCCATGGCGGAGCAGGAGAGGCCGTGACTGGTCCAGGGGGGAAATGTGGATGTGCTGTGGATTTCCTGAGGGAAAAATTCCCATTTTTCTGGATGTAGACACCAGGCTCTGCTACTCCTGAGGGAAAACCTCATTCCTACTTATCCCAACCCTGCAGACCAACCACGATACCCCACCAAATCCCATTTTTCGGCCTCTTTCCCCTCAGGCCCGGCTCCATGGCGGAGCAGCAGAGGCGGCGGCGGCTGCTGAGGCTGGTCCAGGAGGGGAACCTGGATGTGCTGTGGATTTCCTGAGGGAAAAATTCCCATTTTTCTGGATGTAGACACCAGGCTCTGCTTCTCCTGAGGGAAAACCTCATTCCTGCTTATCCCAAACCCCCAAACCAACCACGATACCCCGCCAAATCCCCATTTTTCTGCCTCTTTCCCTCAGGCCTGGTTCCATGATAGAGCAGGAGAGGCCATGACTGGTCCAGGGGGGAAATGTGGATGTGCTGTGCATTTCTTGAGGGAAAAATTCCCATTTTTCTGGATGTAGACACCAGGCTCTGCCACTCCTGAGGGAAAACCTCATTCCTACTTATCCCAAACCCCCAAACCAACCAGGATACCCCACAAAATCCCATTTTTTTGGGCGTCTTTCCCCTCAGTCCCAGTTCCATAATGGAGCAGGAGAGGCTGTGACTGGTCCAGGAGGGGAACCTGGATGTGCTGTGCATTTCCTGAGGGAAAAATTCCCATTTTTCTGGATGTAGACACCAGGCTCTGCCACTCCTGAGGGAAAACCTCATTTCTGCTTATCCCAAACCCCCAAACCAACCAGGATACCCCACCAAATCCCATTTTTCGGCCTCTTTCCCCTCAGGCCCAGCTCCATGGTGAAGTAGAAGAGGCCATGGCTGATCCAGGGGGGAAACCTGGAGGTGCTGTGGGAGATGTGGATTTCCTGAGGGAAAAATTCCCATTTTTCTGGATGTAGACACCAGGCTCTGCTACTCCTGAGGGAAAACCTTTTTCCCAAACCCCCAAATCAACCAGGATACCCCACCAAATCCCGATTTTTTTGGCCTCTTTCCCCTCAGGCCCGGCTCCATGGTGGTGTAGAAGAGGCCGTGGCTGATCCAGGGGGGAAACCTGGATGTGCTGTGGGAGTTGTGGATTTCCTGAGGGAAAAATTCCCATTTTTCTGGATGTAGACACCAAGCTCTGCCACTCCTGAGGGAAAACCTCTCTCCTGTTTATCCCAAACCCCCAAACCAACCAGGATACCCCACCAAATCCCGATTTTTTTGGCCTCTTTCCCCTCAGGCCTGGTTCCATAATGGAGCGGGAGAGGCCGTGACTGGGCAACGGGGGAAACCTGGATGTGCTGTGCATTTCCTGAGGGAAAAATTCCCATTTTTCTGGATGTAGACACCAAGCTCTGCCACTCCTGAGGGAAAACCTTATTCCTACTTATCCCAACCCTGCAGACCAACCAGGATACCCCACCAAATCCCATTTTTCGGCCTCTTTCCCCTCAGGCCCGGCTCCATGGCGGAGCAGCAGAGGCAGAGGCGGCTGCTGAGGCTGGTCCAGGAGGGGAACCTGGATGCGCTGCGGGCCGAGCTGAGGCCGGATGAGCTCCCGGAGGCTCGCAGCTGGCGCTGGGGCCGTCTGGGCGATTCCCTGCTGCACCACGCGGCTCGGGCGGGGCACGGGCACCTGCTGGAATTCCTCGTCCGGGAGGTCGGGATGGACACGGAGGCGGCCAACGGGGACTACAAGAGACCCATCCATGAGGCTGCTTCCATGGGCCACCAGGAGTGCGTGGCGTTCCTCCTGGAGAGAGGGGCGAGCGTGAACTGCTTGAAAAAGGCTGACTGGTAGGCGCCGGCGTTCGGGGTTGGGTGGGGAAGGTGGCTGCTGGAGGAGGTGTTTGGGATCGTGGAATGGATGGGAAGGAGTTTAAGGATCATCCGGTGTCACCGATTTCCTCTGTCCCAGGCTGCTCCAAGCCTGGCCTTGGGACATTCCAGGGATTCTCTGCAGCCCAGGCAGGAATTCCTTCCCAAGATCCCATCCCAATCTCCCCTTTTCCAATCCCCATCCATTCCCTGTGTCCTGTCCCTTGTCCCCAGCCCCTCTGCAGCTCTCTTGGAACGTTCTGGAAGCTCTCCCTGGATCCTTCCCTTCTCCAGGAGAACATTCCCAGCTCTCCCAGCCCGGCTCCAGAGCCTGAGGTTGGATCCATCTCCTCTCCAAGAAATTGATGGACTGAGGGGCTTCCCTTGGAATCTCAGGACACCATCAAGGGTCTCCCTTCCCTTCCCCTCTCTTTCCTCTCCCCATTTTCCAGAAAAATCCCTGGGGATGGATTCCGAGTGTCCCAAATCCCAGAATCCTGAAGCGGTTTGGGTGGGAAGGGAGCTCAGAGCTCATTCCAGGGATAATTCCACGATCCCAGGCTGCTCCAAGCCCCAATGTCCAATGTGGCCTTGGACATTCCAGGGATCCAGGGAATGATCCACAGCTGCTCTGGCCATTGCAACCCAGGCAGGAATTCCTTCCCAAGATCCCAAACCTCCCCTTTTCCAATCCCAGTCCATTCCCTGTGTCCTGTCCTTGTCCCCAGCCCCTCTGCAGCTCTCCTGGAGCCCCTTCAGGCCCTGGAATGTTCTGGAAGCTCTCCCTGGATCCTTTTCCTCTCCAGGAGAGCATTCCCATCTCTCCCAGCCCAGCTCCAGCGCAGAGAGGCTCCAGCCCTTGGAGGAGCTCCGTGGATTCCTCTGGATTTGCTCCAGCTCCATATTTTGGGATCCCAGAGCTGGATTCCATACGGGATCACCTGAGTGGAGCAGAGGGGCAGAATCCCCTTCCCCCGCTGCCCACACTGTGGATCCAGCTGGATTTTTAGGAGAAATCCCAGCCCTATCCCAGCTTTCCCCGCCCCCATTTCTCCTAAAGGTTATAAATTACTGCTCCACTCTTCCCTCGGGGGGGGAATTTCTGCAAACAGAAAACAAGGATTCTCCCCAGCTCCCAGACGACAGCCTGGGAATGTCCTTTGGAGCTGAACTGCCAACAAATCCGAGGGCAGCGTTCCAGAGCTGGGAACTGAGGCTGTGCCAGCCTGGAGCCGAGGCCGAGGTTCCCTGAGCCCGGGCAGAGGTTCCCTGAGCGGCGGCGCCCTTCCGCCCGTGGATTCAAACCAGGGAGCTCCCTAAGGCGCAGCCAGACCTTTGGGAAAAGCTGTACAAATTGCTTCCTCCTGCTGCTGAGGACTCCAGGACGGTGTGGATGGATGTAGACGAGAGATCTCTGAAGTTGGGTTTTAGAAGATGAGGTTTATTGTAAAGGATGTGGGGGCCTTGCTCTGAGCTGCCAGGCTGCAGCTCGTGGCAGGGCCTAGGAAAGTGGGGGAAGGGAGAAGTAGGGAGAGGAAATTCCAAGAGAGGAAAATCCTCGGGGAAGGGTGCAAGCGAAGAGAGCGTCCAGCCCCCCTGAGTTCCCTTATCAGGGGTCCCCAAGGTGGGCTGGAGCAGGGCTTGTGCCAATGGGGTCACAGATACCTTCAGGGGAGGGTTACAGGTGTGGGATGAACCATTGGGGGTGAGACAGAACATTCCATCTGACCTCTGGGTCTGGCTGCAGGTGACCTTCAGCTGGTCACATCGCTGTTTTCCCAGACATCCAGTATCTAATACATCTCAAACATCAAAACTTGCTCTCAATTCTATCTCACATACAGGTTTCTCATTCTCAGACTATAGGCAATCATATTTATAGGGTTTTTTGGCTTCTTCCCCCCCACAAAAAGCCTTAAAAAACACAGCACGCTCCCAGGGACTGCATGGAAAAGGAGCTGGAGTATTCCCAGCCTGGAAAGCTCCTGGATCCTCTGGAATCCAGCTGGGACATCGCGTTTCTCCTCCCGGGTTATTTTATTTCCCCCCGCGTCTCCTTCCAGGACTCCCCTGATGATGGCTTGCACCAGGAAGAACCTGGAAGTGATCCGAACGCTGGTGGAGCACGGAGCCAACCCTTTGCTGAGGAATAAGGACGGCTGGAATTGCTTCCACGTTGCCAGCAGGGAAGGACACCCCGAGGTGCTCCGGTACCTCCTGGATGTGTCCCCGAGCTGCTGGGACACGGAGAGCAGCACGGGGAGAACCCCTCTGCACACGGCAGGTACGGCAGGGAGGCTGGGAGAGGGGGAAAGGGATCGGCTTTTGGAGGAGGGGAGAAGGGAGGGGTGGATCCACACTGGGGTCTTCCACTGGTTTTGGGATCCTTGGATCAGGTTCATCTCCCCCTGGCACAGATGGATCTCTTGATATGGGATGTGGAAATGATTTTCCTTCCTGTGTGTAAAGCTGGGATCCATTGGTTTTGGGATCCTTGGGTCGGGTTCATCTCCCCCTGGCAGAGATGGATCTCTTGATATGAGATACGGAAATGATTTTCCTTCCTGTGTGTAAAGCTGGGATCCATTGGTTTTGGGATCCTTGGATCATCTCTCCCTGGCACAGATGGATCCGAGCTCCCTGGATATGGGATGTGGAAATGATTTTCCTTCCTGGTGCGTAAAGCTGGGATCCATTGGTTTTGGGATCCTTGGATCATCTCTCCCTGGCACAGATGGATCTCTTGATATGGGATGTGGAAATGATTTTCCTTCCTGTGTGTAAAGCTGGGATCCATCCTGGGATTTTTCCCCTGGTTTTGGGATCCTTGGGTCGGGTTCATCTCTCCCTGGCACAGATGGATCTCTTGATATGAGATATGGAAATGATTTTCCTTCCTGTGTGTAAAGCTGGGATCCACACTGGGGTCTTCCATTGGTTTTGGGATCCTTGGATCCAGTACATCTCCCCCTGGCACAGATGGATCTGAGCTCCCTGGATATGGGATCTGGAAATGATTTTCCTTCCTGTGTGTAAAGCTGGGATCCTTGCATTGGGTTCATCTCTCCCTGGCACAGATGGATTTGAGTTTCCTTTGATATGGGATATGGAAGTGATTTTCCTTCCTGTGTGATTTTCCTTCCTGTGGGATCCACCCTGGGATCTTTCCCCTGGTTTTGGGATCCTTGGATCAGGTTCATCTCCCCCTGACACAGATGGATCCAAGCTACCTTCACATGGAATATGGAAATTATTTTCCTTTCTGTGTGTAAAGCTGGGATCCATCCTGGGATCCATTGGTTTTGGGATCCTTGGATCATCTCTCCCTGGCACAGATGGATCTGAGTTCCCTGGATATGGGATCTGGAAATGATTTTCCTTCCTGTGTGTAAAGCTGGGATCCACACTGGGATCTTCCATTGGTTTTTGGATCCTTGGATCAGGTTCATCTCCCCCTGGCACAGATGGATCCGAGCTCCCTGGATATGGAAAAATGATTTTCCTTCCTGTGTGTAGAGCTGGGATCCATCCTGGGATCTTCCATTGGTTTTGGGATCCTTGGATCATCTCTCCCTGGCACAGATGGATCTGAGCTCCCTGGATATGGGATGGAAATGATTTTCCTTCCTGGTGCGTAAAGCTGGGATCCATTGGTTTTGGGATCCTTGGATCATCTCTCCCTGGCACAGATGGATCTCTTGATATGGGATGTGGAAATGATTTTCCTTCCTGTGTGTAAAGCTGGGATCCATCCTGGGATTTTTCCCCTGGTTTTGGGATCCTTGGATCAGGTTCATCTCTCCCTGGCACAGATGGATCTCTTGATATGAGATATGGAAATGATTTTCCTTCCTGTGTGTAAAGCTGGGATCCACACTGGGGTCTTCCATTGGTTTTGGGATCCTTGGATCCAGTACATCTCCCCCTGGCACAGATGGATCCGAGCTCCCTGGATATGGGATATGGAAATGATTTTCCTTCCTGTGTGTAAAGCTGGGATCCATCCTGGGATCTTCCACTGGTTTTGGGATCCTTGGTTCCAGTTCATCTCTCCCTGGCAGAGCTGGATCCCTGGATATGGGATGGAAATGATTTTCCTTCCTGTGTGTAAAGCTGGGATCCACTGGTTTTGGGATCCTTGGATCATCTCCCCCTGACACAGATGGATCTCTTGATATGAGATATGGAAATGATTTTCCTTCCTGTGTGTAAAGCTGGGATCCATCCTGGGATTTTTCCCCTGGTTTTGGGATCCTTGGATCAGGTTCATCTCCCCTGGCAGAGATGGATCTCTTGATATGAGATGTGGAAATGATTTTCCTTCCTGGTGTGTAAAGCTGGGATCCACACTGGGATCTTTCCCCTGGTTTTGGGATCCTTGGATCCAGTACATCTCCCCCTGGCACAGATGGATCTGAGCTCCCTGGATACGGGATCTGGAAATGATTTTCCTTTCTGTGTGTAAAGCTGGGATCCATTGGTTTTGGGATCCTTGGATCATCTCCCCCTGGCACAGATGGATCCCTTGATATGAGATATGGAAATGATTTTCCTTCCTGCTCTTGGAAAAGCTCCCCAGCTCCAAGCACATCCTGGCATTTGCAATTCCTGGAAGCAGCAGATCCTTTTGGGATCTGCCTGGGGGTGGATTTCTTTATCGCCACCTCAGGGAGGTTCGGGTTGGATATTGGGAAAATTCCTTCGTGGAAAAGGGTGTGAAGCATTGGAATGGGCTGCCCTGGCAGTGGTGGAGTCCCCATTCCTGGAGGGATTTAAAATCCATGTGGATTTGGCAGTGCTGGGAATGCTTGGGCTCTGGGAGCACTTTTCCAACCAAAATGCCTCCGTGATCCCAGTAATAAACTCCAAATTTCGGAGTCCCCTTGCTCTCATCCCACGCTGAGAATTCCTGCTGGGAATACACAGGAGCTGTTGGAGCCCACCATGCCCAATTCCCTTTCCCTGCCTTTTTCCTTGCTTTTAAGGGATATTTTCAGGGAACAGGCAGGTGTAGGAATCCCAGCCCTCGTTTTTCCAGCCCTTTCGGCTCATCAGCGGTGACAATTCCAGCCCTTGGGCACCACTGACTCCTTGTGCTTGACCTGGGAAGGAAAAAAACAGGGAATGAGTTGTTTGTGGGATCCCTGAAGTGGCTGATCCCATTTTTTTTTTGATGTTCTCCCCATCCTTGCCCGATTCCAGGTGTTGTTCCCGTGGAGCTGGCGGCTCCTCTCCCAGCAGGACGTGGATTTTGGGTTGGGATCAGGTTGAGCTCCGGGATTTGGGATTATCCTGCGGGAAAAGGGGGAATTTTGACCTTGAACCAAAGTCTTCTCCCTGCCTTGGGATGTGGGAATACAACTGGGAATCCAGCACTTGGATTCTGCTTCCTAGAGCTGTCTCCAGCTGTGTTTTCTTTCCAGTCCACAATTTGGGTGGATTTCCGGAATCTCCTCACCCAGCCACACCCTGGAGCAGCAGCTGGGAGTGGAGGAACCTGGGAATTGGGAAGGGCTGGAAGAAATTTAGGGAATTCTGATTTAACCCCCCCCCAGCGCAATTTGATCCCAAACCGCTGCTCCCTATCCCCACACTTATCCCAGGGGATATTCCCGGCTCCTGAGGCAGGGGCAGGGCTGAGGGGCTGGAGCTGCCAGGGGAAATCCCGTCGGGACAAACTGCCTTTTCCATGGATTTCCATGGATTTCCATGGATTTCCATGGATTTCCATGGGTTTCCATGGATTTCCATCCCAGGCCTGTGAGTGGGAGCACATTAACTCATGACCAGGCCCAGCTGCCTTCCTGGATTGATGCAGGATCCTTTTCTCCCTCCAATTACTTTTTATCTCAATAAAATATCTCGATATCCTTCAGCTTTGTTGCTTTTCCTATCCCGAGGGAAGAGAGGGAATTGGAGGAAGTGGAACCCCGAGTCTCTGCTCCTGAGAAAAGATGGAATTGAGTTCCCTGGAGGGATTTTTCTTCCCGTGGCTCGGGTTTTCCGTCAGCTCAGGTGAAGAAGTGGCAGGGAGCAGGAGCAAAGAGCCGAAATCTGGGAATTCCTCCCTGGAATTCCAGCTGAAGGTTGTTCCTGGCAGTACTCATTTCCCAGGAACCCTTTTTCCATCGCCTGATGGAGCAGCTCCAGCTTTGGTTTGATATTATTTTTTTTTTTTCCTCTCTCGAATATATTAAATTTATTTTGCAAAATGTCCAGGAGGAGGGAAGAAAAAAAAAAAACAAAAAAAACCCGAAATGCTTAAAAAAATTCCAGAAAAAACCTGGAACGTTTCAGCGCCTCAGGTCCAAATCCTTCCCCTCTGTTGCTGTTTTCCCCCTGAGAAGGGTGAGGGTGATGAGGTGGGAACGGCTGAGGAGGGCTGGGAATGTTATCCAGCGTTTCCCCACTCCCTGCTTTGTGTCCCTCCTGCTTCTCCCACGTCCCGGTTCGGGAACGAAGGGATCCTTGGGAGAATCCCTCTTTGTTCCAGCAGAATTCCGTGGCAGACGGAGCCGGGCACTGCCCCTTCCCCACCTTGCCCTGCTTCACCTCCCTTTTCCCTTGGGATCAGAGGATGGGATTAAACCCCCTTGAATCCCGAGCCTTTCCCTCATCCCCCAAAGATCAGGAGTGCCTCGCTGTAGGGACGCGCTGCGACAAACCCACAAATAATCCGCGTTTTTCCTGCTTTTTCCCGTCTTTTCCCAGCGATGCACGGCCGTTCCCAGGCGGTGGAGCTGCTCCTGGAGCGGTAAGCGGGCTCCTTCCAGCTTTTCCTCCCCCACCTCCCATTCCCTGCCAGCACGCCAGAGGATGCTTGTGCTCTCCCTGCCCTCCATCCCGAGGTTTTTTCTTCTCCTGCTCCGGGTTTTTCCCGGCTGGGAAAGAGCCGAGGATTCCCTTGGGATGGGCTCCCTCTTGGTTCTGACACAAATCCCAGTTTATGGAACTCGGCCCTGGCTTTGTTTTCCCTGCTGATTCATTCCCGGTGCCTCCGATGTGACAGTGGCCAAAGGGATTCCTGCCGGCTTTCCCTAGGCTGGGATCAGCTTTTTTCCCTAGGCTGGGATCAGCTTTTTTCCCTAGGCTGGGATCAGCTTTTTTCCCTAGGCTGGGATCAGCTTTTTCCCTAGGCTGGGATCAGCTTTTTCCGTAGGATTTTGGGATCAGCTTTTTCCCTAGGCTGGGATCAGCTTTTTTCCCTAGGCTGGGATCAGCTTTTTTCCCTAGGCTTGGGATCAGCTTTTTTCCCTAGGCTGGGATCAGCTTTTTCCCTAGGCTCAGGAGCAGCTTTTTCCCTAGGCTGGGATCGGCTTTTTTCCCTAGGCTGGGATCAGCTTTTTCCCTAGGCTGGGATCAGCTTTTTCCCTAGGCTGGGATCAGCTTTTTTCCCTAGGCTGGGATCAGCTTTTTCCCTAGGCTGGGATCAGCTTTTTCCCTAGGCTGGGATCAGCTTTTTCCCAAAGCTGGGATCAGCTTTCCCTAGGCCTGGGAGCAGGCTTTTCCCTAGGCTCAGGATCTGCTTTTCCCTAGGCTCAGGAGCAGGCTTTTTCCTAGGCTGGGATCAGCTTTTTCCCTAGGCTGGGATCAGCTTTTTCCCTAGGATTTTGGGATCAGCTTTTTCCCTAGGCTGGGATCAGCTTTTTCCCTAGGCTGGGATCGGCTTTTTTCCCTAGGCTGGGATCAGCTTTTCCCTAGGCTGGGATCAGCTTTTTCCCTAGGTTTGGGATCAGCTTTTTTCCCTAGGCTGGGCTTATCCTTGCATTTCTGGCTTCTGGGAAATTGCTGGGAAGTGGCTTTAAAGCAGCTCTGCTCCTTTTATTTTTCTTCCCTGCTCCCTTTTTTTCCTCCCTGCTCCCTTTTTTCCCCCCCTGCTCCCTTCCTAAATTCCCTTCCCGGAGCTGCAGCAGCTTTCCCTGGGAATCTCAGCTCATCCCAACCTGTCCGTGCTTGGCCCAGCATGACGAGCTCTGTGATCTTAAGCCAGGCTTTAGCTCGGCTTTCCCTCATTTCGCTGCAGTTTAACCTGAGTGAGATTGGCTTTCCTTCATCGCTCCGTGAGGATCTGGTTATTCCCCGCTTCCAGCGCACGCCTTGTCCTTGCTGGAAAAAGGGAATCTCGAATGACCCAAACCAGCTGAACCAGCTCTCCGATCCCAAAAAAACCCCCCACAAATCATTCCCCAAGCCCTAAAACCCCCGGACAGGTTTCTGCATGGCCTGCGGATGAGCTTTACCCATCCCACTTCCAGCCCCAGCTGCTTCCACGCGGATTTTGGAGCTCTGTCCCGGATTTGTTTTTTTCCCCTCCTCTGGCTCCCAGGTGCGGGTACGGAGCCGACGGCAGGGACAGCTGTGGGGTGACGCCCTTCATGGACGCCCTGCAGAACGGCCACGTCGGCATCGCCCGGCTGCTCCTGCACAAACACAGGGTGGGGTGCCGGGAATTCCTCGAAATTCCTCGAGTTGCGAGCTCCCGAATTGCAGAGGAAGGGGTTGGGTGAATAAAGGCAGATTCCTCCTGGGGCAGGAATGGTGGGAATGGTTTGGGTTGGAAGGGCCTTAAAAACCATCTCATCCCACCCCATCCACCTTCCCCTTATCCCAGGGTGCTCCAAGCCCTTTGGACACTTCCAGGGATCCGGGGACAGCCACAGCTTTGGTGGGATGGTGACACCAGGCAGGGGACAGGACATTCCCAGCGCTCCAGGAGCGGCTGTGTCCGAGCCAAAAGCTGCTCTTGGAATGGCAGGGCTCAGCACGGAGCCTCCAGTGCCTGTGGATAACGTGGAAATGTCCATCCAGAGCTCCTGGCACCTCCTGCTCCTGTGCTGTCTCCCGAAAATTCCCTCATTTCCCGCAGGGAATGCCCCTTAGAGCCAATTATGCGCAGCGGGGACCAGACCGCTGCAATAATTGATTGATTGATTGATTGATAGCTGGATGATCCCAACCTGATTCTCCACAGGGGTTTTGGGAAGTTTGTCGTGCGTTTAACCTCCCATTCCAGGCACTGAGGGCGGCAGGGGTGGGAAACCTCGTGGTTCTGGGAAAGCTCGTGGGTTTGGGAATCCCGTGGGTTTGGGAGACCCCGTGGCTTTTGGGAAACCTCGTGGCATTGGGAAACCTCGTGGGTTTGGGAAAGCTCGTGTTTCTGGGAAACCTTGTGGTTCTGGGAAAGCTCGTGGCGTTGGGAAACCCTGTGGGTTTGGAAGACCCCGTGGCTTTTGGGAAACCTCGTGGCATTGCGAAGCCTCGTGGGTTTGGGAAACCTCGTGGTTCTGGGAAACCCCATGGGTTTGGGAAAGCTCGTGGGTTTGGGAAAGCTCGTGGGTTTGGGAAACATCATGGCTTTGGGAAACCTCGTGGTTCTGGGAAACCTCGTGGTTCTGGGAAACCTCGTGGTTCTGGGAAGCTTCGTGGTTCTGGGAAACCTCGTGGCGTTGGGAACCCCATGCTTTTGGGAAACCTCGTGGGTTTTGGAATCCCGTGGCTTTGGGAAATCCTGTGGCTTTGGGAAACCTTGTGGCTTTTGGGAAATCCCGTGGGTTTGGGAACCCCGTGGGTTTGGGAAACCTCGTGGCGTTGGGAAACCTCATGGCGTTGGAAACCTCATGGCTTTGGGAAACCCCGTGGTTTTGGGAAACCTCGTAGCGTTGGGATCCCGCTCCCGTTGGGACGAGCGCGCTCCGTGTTATTCCCGCGCCCTTCCTTCCTTGCAGGCCTGTCCCACGGCTGTGGATGCCCTGGGTGCCCAGGCCCTGCACAGGGCGGCTGTGACGGCCCAGGATGGATCCATCCGCTTCCTGGTGTCCGAGCTGGGCGTGGATGTCAACGCCAGAGCCACGGCCCTGCAGCTGCCCGCCCTGCACTACGCCGCCAAGGTTTGTCCCTGCTCCCGAATTCCCTGGGGAAAAATCCTCTGCCGAGCTCCTGAATTGGCTCTTTGGCACCGTGCGGGGTTTTTTTTGAGTTCCTGGCCAATCCTCTGCCGCTGTCCCCTCTGCTCCTGGCCGCTCCCATTCCCTCTTTTCCAAAAAGCAGGGTCGGGGGGGAATTCTCTGGTGAGATCCCAGCCCTGGGAACAACATCAGGAGGTCCTGGAGAGTCCAGAGGAGAGCTCAGGGCTGGAGCCGGGCTGGGAAAGCTGGGAATGTTCTCCTGGAGAAGGGAAGGCTCCAGGGAGAGCTTCCAGAACATTCCAGGGCCTGAAGGGGCTCCAGGAGAGCTGCAGAGGGGCTGGGGACAAGGCCTGGAGGGACAGGACACAGGGAATGGCTCCCAGTGCCAGAGGGCAGCGCTGGATGGGATCTTGGGAATCAGGAATTCCTGCCTGGGCTGGAATTGCCAGAGCAGCTGTGGATCATTCCCTGGATCCCTGCAATGTCCAAGGAAGGATTGGAGCAGCCTGGGATCATGGAATTATCCCTGGAATGAGCTCTGAGCTCCCTTCCCACCCAAACCGCTTCAGGATTCTGGGATTTGGGGCACTCGGAATCCACCCCCAGGGATTTTTCTGGAAAATGGGGAGAGGAAAGAGAGGGGAAGGGAAGGGAAGGGAGACCCTTGATGGTGTCCTGAGATTCCAAGTGAAGCCCCTGGATCCATCAATTTCTTGGGGAGGAGATGGATCCAACCTCAGGCTCTGGAGCCGGGCTGGGAGAGCTGGGAATGTTCTCCTGGAGAAGGGAAGGATCCGGGGAGAGCTTCCAGAACATTCCAGGAGAGCTGCAGAGGGGCTGGGGACAAGGCCTGGAGGGACAGGACACAGGGAATGGCTCCCAGTGCCAGAGGGCAGCGCTGGGTGGGATCTTGGGAAGCAATTCCTGCCTGGGTTGGATTTCTCAGAGAATCTCTGGATCCCTGGAATGTCCAAGGCCAGCTTGGAGCAGCCTGGGACAGCAGTGGGAGGTGTCCCTGGTGGCACTGGAGGGGCTTTGGGGTCCTTCCCACCCCAGGAATTCCGTGTTTGTGCCCAGCTGCCTGCAGAGGAGGGACAGGAGATGTGGGAAAGGAGAGCTGGGAAGGCCAGGGCAGCTCCCGGGATTTTATCTTTGTCCTTCACACCGGAATTGTTTTGAATTCCAGAACCATCAGAGCTTTCTCCTCCTCCTCCCAGCCCGTGTGGGGAGCAGAGCTGTGGGTGTTGAAACATTCCCTGGGAATGCAGAGCAGATCCCAAAACTTCCCTGATGACCAGGATCCCTCCTGGCATCCAGCTGGCAGCACAGCAGCGTCCCTGCTCAGATCCAGGGATGTTAAACCCGGGATTTCACCAACCCCCTGAGCCTGGCAGTGGGAATTAAAGCTCATCCCAGAGCCCTGCTCCTACAAAACCATTCCCTGGGAATGCAGAGCAGATCCCAAAACTTCCCTGCTGACCAGGATCCCTCCTGGCATCCAGCTGGCAGCATGGGAACGTCCCTGCTCAGATCCAGGGATGTTAAAAACCGGGATTTCACCAACCCCCTGAGCCTGGCAGTGGGAATTAAAGCTCATCCCAGAGCCCTGCTCCTACAAAACCATTCCCTGGGAATGCAGAGCAGATCCCAAAACTTCCCTGATGATCAGGATCCCTCCTGGCATCCAGCTGGCAGCACAGCAGCGTCCCTGCTCAGATCCAGGGATGTTAAACCCGGGATTTCACCAACCCCCTGAGCCTGGCAGTGGGAATTAAAGCTCATCCCAGAGCCCTGCTCCTACAAAACCATTCCCTGGGAATGCAGAGCAGATCCCAAAACTTCCCTGATGATCAGGATCCCTCCTGGCATCCAGCTGGCAGCACGGGAACGTCCCTGCTCAGATCCAGGGATGTTAAACCCAGGATTTCACCAACCCCCTGAGCCTGGCAGTGGGAATTAAAGCTCATCCCAGAGCCCTGCTCCTACAAAACCATTCCCTGGGAATGCAGAGCAGATCCCAAAACTTCCCTGCTGACCGGGATCCCTCCTGGCATCCAGCTGGCAGCACGGGAATGTCCCCTGCTCAGATCCAGGGATGTTAAACCCGGGATTTCACCAACCCCCTGAGCCTGGCAGTGGGAATTAAAGCTTGTCCCAGAGCCCTGCTCCTACAAAACCATTCCTTGGGGATGCAGAGCAGATCCCAAAACCTCTCTGCTGACCAGGATCCCTCCTGGCATCCAGCTGGCAGCACAGCAGCGTCCCCTGCTCAGATCCAGGGATGTTAAACCCGGGATTTCACCAACCCTGAGCCTGGCAGTGGGAATTAAAGCTCATCCTAGAGCCCTGCTTCCTACAAAACCATTCCCTGGGAATGCAGAGCAGATCCCAAAACTTCCCTGCTGACCAGGATCCCTCCTGGCATCCAGCTGGCAGCACGGGAACGTCCCTGCTCAGATCCAGGGATGTTAAACCCGGGATTTCACCAACCCCCTGAGCCTGGCAGTGGGAATTAAAGCTCGTCCCAGAGCCCTGCTCCTACAAAACCATTCCCTGGGAATGCAGAGCAGATCCCAAAACCTCTCTGCTGACCAGGATCCCTCCTGGCATCCAGCTGGCAGCACAGCAGCGTCCCTGCTCAGATCCAGGGATGTTAAACCCGGGATTTCACCAACCCTGAGCCTGGCAGTGGGAATTAAAGCTCATCCTAGAGCCCTGCTCCTACAAAACCATTTCCTGGGAATTCTGGCTCCATCCAGCCGTGCCCTTTGCCCCCACAAAGGATCCCTTTCTCCCGTTTTCCAGCCTCCTGCTCCCAGAAAACGCGTCCAAAGCCCTTCCGGTTGCCGAGGGTACGTTGAACAGCCAGGCTCCGGGGGGAATATCGTGTGCCTTGGAGAAAATCCCAGCTCCTGGCTGATTTGGGAGCGATCGGGTGGGATCCTCTTCCCTTCCCGGCCTCGGTGTCGCTTGGTATTTCCCGGCACCGTTCCTTTGCCCGCTGGGGTTGTGGTTTTAGCTCCTTCTTTTCTTACTCTTTCACATTTATGAACACACAAAATTCAATTTTTTATTTTTTTTTAAATTGGATTCGCTGCCAGCTCCAGCAGTTCCCTGGCTCGCTGTCTTTGCCCATGGAATTGGGTTTGCAGGGAGCCTGGGCAGCAGGGAAGATGCTGTGGAATCCTGTGGGAATGGGGGAAAAAGAGTGGGTGAGGTGGGAGGGGGCATAAAAATAAGAATTTTTCCATTCCCAGGCCTCAGGACAAAGAGCTAATTCATGGCACTGAGGGTGCAATTCCAAAAATCGGGCGTGTTATTTAGGGAGAGAGGATTTATTTCTGGAGAAGCCAGTGCGGGGAGGAGGGAGCTGGGAGTTGTGCCGGGTTTGTTTCCCTGTGGAATTTGAAATCGGCTCCTGGCGGAGGAAGGAGGGACAGCGCTGAGGATCCTGGGTCTGCTCCAGGGCATCGCAAATCCTGGAGGAATTCCTTGGGAAGTGCCAGTGCCTGAGGGAGGCCAGATGAGCAACAGATCAGCAGCAGGTTCTGCTCCTTGAGCTGGAATAACCCTGGAAAACCAAATCTCCAGATCCTCTGGGAATTGGAGGGATTAGAAACTCAAAGTTGGAGAGAGCTTCCAGAACATTCCAGGGCCTGAAGGGGCTCCAGGAGAGCTGCAGAGGGGCTGGGGACAAGGCCTGGAGGGACAGGACACAGGGAATGGACTGGGATTGGAAGAGGGGAGATTGGGGTGGGATCTTGGGAAGGAATTCCTGCCTGGGCTGGAATTGCCAGAGCAGCTGTGGATCATTCCCTGGATCCCTGGATGTGTCCAAGGAAGGATTGGAGCAGCCTGGGATCATGGAATTATCCCTGGAATGAGCTCTGAGCTCCCTTCCCACCCAAACCACTTCAGGATTCTGGGATTTGGGACACTCAGAATCCATCCCGAGGGATTTCTCTGGAAAATGGGGAGAGGAAAGAGAGGGGGAGGGAAGGGAGACCCTTGATGGTGTCCTGAGATTCCAAGGGAAGCCCCTGGATCCATCAATTTCTTGGAGAGGAGATGGATCCAACCTCAGGCTCTGGAGCCGGGCTGGGAGAGCTGGGAATGTTCTCCTGGAGAAGTGAAGGATCCAGGGAGCGCTTCCAGAACATTCCAGGAGAGCTGCAGAGGGGCTGGGGACAAGGCCTGGAGGGACGGGACACAGGGAATGGGCTGGGGTTGGAAAAGGGGAGATTGGGATGGGATCTTGGGAAGGAATTCCTGCCTGGGAATGAAATTCCCGGAGAAGCTGGAGCTGCCCCTGGATCCCTGGAATGTCCAAGGCCAGGCTGGAGCACCCTGGGATAGGGAAGGTGGCTCTGCCCACGGCAGGGGTTGGAATTTGATGATATTTAAGGATTTTTTTTCCCACCTCAACCATTCTGGGATTTTAGGAAGGAGCCTGGTGGCACCTTCCCGGCCGATTCCCATGGGATAACAGCAGCTGGAGCAATTCCTGCCTCATGGATCTGATCCCCCCAGCCCCAGGCAGCTGTCCTTGCTTTCCATCTGCTCCAAGATCTTCGGAGCTCGTGGTAGCCCCAGACCTGAGCACATCTGTGCGGTTCCAGGTCAGGGATGGATCCAAGCTGATCCCAAATCCCGCGTTCTGCAGGAAGGACACGGACACACCATCCTCACCCTGCTGTCCCTCGGTGCTGATTGTCCAAGCCAAGGATGCGAAAGGCCGCTCTGGTGAGAATTCCAAGCTTTTTTTCCCCCCCGAGCTTTACGTGACACCCAGAGCTTCCCCGGGCGCGTCCCAAGCTCAGCGGGCAGGGAAATCCGTGGATACATTTGCTCTGGGAGCAACGTGACGGATCACCCCGGGATTTTTTTTGGGGGGGGGGGAATTTTGCATTCCCTGGCTTTCGATTTGCTGCAGTTCCTGCTGGGGATTTCCCCAGAGACCCACATTGGGAATTTCCTGCTTATTTTTCCCCCCGGGGGAGCTGGGACGCCGCCTCCTCCCCGCTCAAATTTGGCTGGAACGATCCCGTTTGGGAGCAGGGTTGGATGGACAAACACAAGGATTGAGCTCTCCCAGCCTCAGTTCCCTTAACAAACAGCCTGGAAATGGCTGATGAGCAAATAATACCAGGGAGCTGGCACGGAATGGGAGTTGCTATAGCGATGCCGGAGAGCGGCATTCCCAGCGGGAAAAGCTCAGGCAGCTCTTGCATCAGCATCTCCCAAAAAAAATTTAAAAAAAGGAGAAAAAAAAAAGGGAAAAAAAAAAAAGGAGAAATGGATTCAGCCGTTGCCAAAACTGGCGAATCCCCTAAAGCCGGGGTTTGTTAAAGCTGGGTTTATCGGTGCCGTCGCTCCCTCGGTGATTCCATCCCAGCTTTGCTGAGCTCATCCAGCCCTGGCATGGGTTTTCCTTGGCTGCCTTCGGGGCACTGCGTCCTTGGGAAGCCTCTCATCCACGTCGGGGTTCTCCAGAGGGGTCGGGATGCCCTCGTTTGGATTAGGTGGAGGGGGGTTTTTAATAGGGGCTGGGAATTCACAGAGAAGCCGCGGCTGCCCCTGGATCTCTGGAAGTTTCCAAAGCCACTTGGGCGCTGGGACTCGGGACAGATCCCTGCCCGCGGCGGGAGCCTGAAACTCCGCCAGCTCTACACCCCAAACTCAATTCCATCCTCACCCGATGTAGAAATTGCTTCTCTGCTGAGGACTCCAGGACGGTGTGGATGGATGTAGAAGAGAGATCTCTGAGGCTGGGTTTTAGAAGATGAGGTTTATTGTAAAGGATGTGAGGCCTTGCTCTGAGCTGCCAGGCTGCAGCTCGTGGCAAGGCCTAGGAAAGTGGGGGAAGGGAGAGGTTGGGAGAGGAAATTCCAAGAGAGGAAAGTCCTCGGGGAAGGATGCAAGCAAAGAGGGCAAAGAGCAAAGAGCCACTTTCGCAGCCCCCTGATAAGGGGTCTCGAGGTGGGCTGGAACAGGACTTTGGGGGTCACAGATACCTGATACTTCAGGGCAGGGTTACAGGTGTGGGATGAACCATTGGGGGTGAGACAGAACATTCCATTTGACCTCTGGGTCTGGCTGCAGGTGACCTTCAGCTGGCCACATCGCTGTTTTCCCAGACATCCAGTAGCCGGGACATCTCAAACATCAAAACTTGCTTTCAATTCTATCTCACTTACAGGTTTCACATTCTCAGTCATATTTATAGGGCTTTCTGGCTTCATCCCCCCCCGACAACCCGACTCCACACACCGGGAAAACTCCTCCTTTCTCCACCCTCCGCCTCCTTTACTCCCCCGCCAATCCCGTTTCCGCGCGGAGCGGGAAACGATCCGAGGCCGGGGAGTGACGCGGGGTCGTGTTCCTCCAGCCCTGCACGCGGCCGGCGCCGGGCAGAGCGCCGAGGCCGCTGCCGTCCTGCTCCGCTCCGGCCTCCGGGACGCTCCGGATACCTCGGGAACGCTGGCGCGGGAGCTGGCCAGGAACCCCGACGTCATCCGGGTTTTCCGGGGCAGCGCGTGAGCGAGAGGAACGCGCCGCTGCGTTGGGTACGTTGGTTCGTCCCTTGCCGGGTGGAGGGGAGCAGCTGAGTGAAGGCGTCGGGGATTTTTCGACCCCGAAATCCAGCGGAGGAGCCGAGCTTGGCGCTCGGGAAGGTGGATTTGGGAGAGGCGTTTTACTGGAGGTGATTAATGGAGGTCTGGGCTCTTCCCTGGGAAGGTGGGGAGGTGCTGGCGCAGCTTTCCCAAAAAAAGTTGCGGCTTCGCCATCCCTGGGAACGCCCACAGCCGAGTTGGGATGGTGGAAGGTGTTTGGAATTAATCTTTAGGTCCTTTCCCACCCAAAGCATTCCGTGTTCTTGTCACGTTCCTGTCCCGATCCCTCGTTACAAATTTATTTTCTTCTTTCACCTCCACATTCCAGGCCTGAGCTTCCCCCTTCTCCCTGAAACGGAACCATCCGAGCAAAGTGCCGCTTCCAGGGATCCTCACGGCTTTTCCTGGAGAAGATCCACCTGGATCCAGTGGTTTTCCAGCTCTTCGTGGACCTGCTCTCCTTAAATTTAATTTATTCCGACCTCTTTGGGTGGGACGGAGACTCTGGAAGCTGCGTCAACCTTTAAAATCCTTTTTGTAGCCCGAATCTGATCCCAAAACCTGCAGGAATCCCTAGTGGGACCTCAAGCTTGTGAGGACGTCGGGGTTCTTTGGATCAGACCCGCAGGAAGGAGGCGTTTTATTCCAGGCTGGAACGCTGGGCAATTCCCGGCGCTGCTGAACTTGAAATCCCAAAACTCCGCCCCTGGAACGCGCGGCGAGGTGAGAGCAGCTGCAGCTGGAATGAGGAATTCCACAGAAAAGCGATGTGGCCTTGTCCCTTTCTCATGCCAGGATTTAAACACGGCTGGAATCCTGCTTTTTTTGGTGGAAGTTAAAAATCGGTGGATTAAGTTGTGCCGTGCCTGAGCTGCGCTGCCCGCGGCGGGCTTTGAGTGGGGAATTCCCACCCTGCCGTTCCCGGAGCGGGAATTTTGGTTTCGTTCCTCTAAAAACCCCTGGATCCTTCCATAAATCCAGCTCTGGCCTCCTCCCCGCAGCAGGAAACTTCATTCCCGCTTTTTTATCGTTTTTAAACGAGCCACGGAATTAGCTGTGTCCTCCCCATATCCCTGCTGGGGAGCCCGGGACGAAGCAGCGGGGACGTTTCCAAAAATCCACGGAAATCCGTCCAAACCGCCTTCAAGGGCAGCGTGCTTTATTGGGAGGATCGGAAAAGCAAAATTCACCCAGGGAAAAGCTCTTCCCAGTTTTGGGTTTGTTTTTTTTTTTCCAGCTGCGGGGATTTAGGGCACCTTTGGGAATGAACCCCACGGCATTCCCGTGGGAATGGCTCTGCAGGGAGCACGGCCCGGGAGGCACGAGGCTTTTGGAATTTGTTGTTCCTTCACTGGGGCAGAAATTCCAGGTCTGGCAGCCACAGGGGATCCTGGAGTCATGGAATGGGGTGGGTGGGAAGGGACCTCAAGGATCGTCCATGGGCAGGGACACCTCCCACTGTCCCAGGGAGCTCCAGCCTTTCCTTGGACATTCCAGGGATTCTCTGGGAATTGCAGCCCAGGCAGGAATTCCTTCCCAAGATCCCACCCCAATCTCCCCTTTTCCAATCCCAATCCATTCCCTGTGTCCTGTCCCTCCAGGCCTTGTCCCCAGCCCCTCTGCAGCTCTCCTGGAGCTCCTTCAGGCCCTGGAATGTTCTGGAAGCTCTCCCTGGATCCTTCTCCTCTTCAGGAGAACATTCCCAGCTCCTCCAGCCGGCGGCAGAGCTGGATCCAGCCCTGGAACAGCTCCGTGGATTCCTCTGGATTTGCTCCAGGAGCTCCAGGTCCTTCCTTCCTTCCTGGAATCATTCCTTCCTTCCTGGAATCCCTCATTCCTTCCTTCCTGGAATCTTTTTTTCTTTCCTTCCTTCCTTCCGGGAATCCTTTCTTTCTTTCCTTCCTGGAATCTTTCTTTCCTTCCTGGAATTCCTCCTTCCTTCCAGGAATCTTTCCTTTCTTCCTTCCAGGAATCCTTTCTTTCCTTCCTTCCTGGAATCTTTTTTTCTTTCCTTCCTTCCTTCCGGGAATCCTTTCTTTCTTTACTTCCTGGAATCCTTTCCTTCCTTCCTGGAATATTTCTTTCCTTCCTTCCTGACATCCCTTTATTCCTTCCTTCCTGGAATCTTTCCTTCCTTCCTGGAATCCTTTCTTTCCTTCCTTCCTGAAATCCCTTCATTCCTTCCTTCCTGGAATACTCCCTTTCCTTCCTTCCTGGAGTCTTTTCTTCCTTCCTGGAATCCTTCCTTCCTGGAATCCTTTCTTTCTCCCTTCCTGAAATCCCTTCATTCCTTCCCTCCTGGAATCCTTTCCTTCCTTCCTGGAATCTTTCCTTCCTTCCTGAAATCCCTTCATTCCTTCCTTCCTGAAATCCTTTATTTCCTTCCTTCCTGGAATCCTTCATTCCTTCCTTCCTGGAATCTTTCTTTCCTTCCTGGAATCCCTCCTTCCTTCCTGGAATACTCCCTTTCCTTCCTTCCTGGAGTCCTTTATTCCTTCCTTCCTGGAATCATTTCTTTCTCCCTTTCTGGTATCTTTCTTTCCTTCCTGGAATCCTGTGTTCCTTCCTTCCTGGAATCTTTCCTTCCTTCCTGAAATCCCTTCATTCCTTCCTTCCTGGAATCTTTCCTTCCTTCCTGAAATCCCTTCATTCCTTCCTTCCTGGAATCCTTCCTTCCCTTCTTCCTGGAATCCCTTCATTCCTTCTTTCCTGGAATCCCCCCTCATTCCTTCCTGGAATCCTGTACCTGACACTTGGCCGCCGGCCCCGGCTGATCCCCGTCGATCACCCTCCACCTTCCCTCCTCCCCAAAAATCCAAACCACTTCCCAAGAAGGGCTTTGCTCCCATCCCAGCCACCGCCGGCGGGATTTTTTTTTGGGGGGGTGGTGGGAGCTTCTCCATCATTCCCAACGCTTCCAGAGGGATATCCAGAGCCCTGGGATCAAATTAAAGATGATTCTCATCCGTGGGGCGTTATCCCAAGCCTCAGCTGGGAAATCCCTGCTTCCCACCAGGAAGAGGTGATGAGGGTTTAAAAAAAAAAGGAAAAGCTCGAATCTTCTGGAAAACCTCGGGATTTTCCCGACGAGGACGAGGGGAAAAGTTCGTGTTTTGGGGTGGAAAGGGGGGGGGGAATGTTGGGAAGAAGGAAAAGTGAAGTTTGGGAAGCAGGACTGCGGCCTAATTACGGGGGTTTGTTGTGGGATAATTAGCAAATTCCCCGTCAGACGAGGTCCGTGGGGTGCCTGGGATGGGACGGAAAAGCACCGGATGTGGAGGGATTGGGAGGGGTCCGATTAAACCCCCCCCAAATTGAGGAACCCCTTAATTTAAGGACCCCACTAAACTGACGAGCCCCCCTAATTTAAGGATCCTCCCTAATTTAAGAACCCCCTTTAAATTAAGGATTCCCCAAGTCGGAGACTACCGCCAAAACCAGAGCCCCCCCCTTCAATCAGACCCACCCAGAAGACCCCCCAAATCACAAAACCTCCCCAAATAGAGGATCCTCCCCTAAATTGAGGAAAAAAACCCAAATTCAGGACCCCACAAATGGAGGATCCCCCCAAACCGATGAATACCCTAAACAGAGGAACCCCCCAAAAATGGGGACCCCCCCCCAAAACCGAGGTCAGTCCCCAAATAAAGAACCCCCCATAAACTGAGCGCCCCCTCCAAGTGGAGGAAAATCCCTAAGCCGAGGAATCCCCCAAACTGAGGATCCATAAAAACTGAGGACCACCCCTAATTAAAGGGCTCCCCTAAATTGAGACGCCCCCCCCAATAAAGGACCCTCCAAATTAAGAACCCCCCCAAACTGAGGCCTCCCCAAACCGAACCTCCCCCCAAGTAAATGATTAAATGAGCCCCCCCACATTTCGGAACCCCCATAAATTAAGGAGCACCCCCAAATTTCGGACCCCCCCCCCCAATTATAAATGATCCCCCCGGCGCGCCCTGAGCCCGTAGGGGCGGCCGTGGAACTGCGCATGCGCGCCGCGCCCCCCACCACGGTGGCAGCGCCGCTGGCGCGCGCAGCCCTCCCGCCCCTTGATTGACGGCCCCGCCAGCCAATGGCGTGGCGGCTCGGGCTGTGATTGGCAGCGGCGTGGGCGGGGCGCGGGCGGCTCGGCCCCGCCCCTCCCGGCGCGGTCCCCTCACGGCGGCGGCTCCATTTTCTCGCGCTCCCGCGGCCCCCGCGTAGCGCCCGGTTCGCCTCAGCCCCGGCCGAGAGACGCCAGCCCGAGACACCGCGCGCCGCCATGAATGAGGAGTACGACGTGATCGTGCTGGGCACCGGCCTCACGGTGAGGAGCGGCAGCCGCCGCCCGTTCGCGCCTCGGGCCTGCTGCGGGCGGCCGCCGCCCTGCCCTGCCCCGCCCCGCCGCCCCCCTTCCGCCATCCCCCGGCTCCTGCGGCTGACCCCCTTGCCTTTCTCTCACCCACCCCGGCGCCGCTGTCCTTTTGCCCGTTTATCGCCTGATCCTCTCCCCCAGCCTGGGTTTGAGACCCCCCCTCCCCGACCCCCGCCTCGGGCATTCGGGTCTTTATCCCTTCCCCCAGGGTGTGCGCTGCCCTCCCCGGTTTCTCACCTGATTATCACCCCACTCGCCCCATTCAGGTCGTTTTCCTCAGCTGTCACCTGTCCGTCGTAGCCCCCCCGCCTCTGTCTGGGTGCTTCCCCCTGTTCCCATCCCCGATATTACGTGGGTCTGATGTGTCCGACCCCCTTGGGCACCCCTGGGTGCTTTCCCCCGTCGTGAACTATCACAGCACCCCCCCGGCTTCAGTCCCACCCCCACCCTGGATCTTTTCCCATTCATCTCCAGCCCAGCCCGGGATCCTCCCCCTGCTCTCCTCAGCGTTATCCCGGGGGTCTGGTGTGTGTGACCCCCTCTGGGTCATTTCCCCATCGTTAATTCTCCCAGCGCCCCCAGCTCCCATCCCATCCCCACCCTGCAGCCTTCTCCCCGTCCCTAACTGGACCCACCGGGTGGGGTTTTTTCCCTTTTTTTTTAATATGATTTATATCTATTTCACAACAGCTCCTCGTGTTTGGGTACACCCCCCTTATCCCTTATCCCCGCCGTTCCCAGGAAATGCGGCTCTTTTGCGGAGGGAGGGCGTGGGGAGGCTCGGACAATAAAACGCCAGCGGGCATTTGCTGCCTTTTATTTATTTTTTTTAAATCATTACCTTGGTTTGTTTGTTTGGTTTTTTTTTCCTCTCCCCTTCGCTCATCTCCTCCCCCGGCTCCCCCCTACCCCGTAGCACAAACCCGGCGTGGCTGCGGGTCCGTGCAGGGTGGAGGCAGCCGCGGTTATCCCCCCCCTCTCCATCCCCATTCCCGCTCCGCCTTTGCAGCCTTCGGCTCCATCCAGCCCTGACTGCAGCAGGAGGGGGATGGGAGCCTGGCGAGCCTGTCAAATCTCCCTTATTCCCCCCCCTCCTCCTCCAAAAAAAACCCCAAAACACCGCCAAAAAAAAAAACCCTTTCCTGCGATGTGGCTGCATCCCGGCGATCCCTAAGGAAAGCTGACAGCTGATGGGGGTGCGGCGGAGGGAGGGGGATGAGCCGCGGTGGGGCTTTGTCCTATTGTGGAGGATGCAGCCCTCGCCTCAGGCAGCCCTGGGGGTGGAAAAACACGGCGGTGCCGCTTGCCCGGGAGGCTTGAGGGACGATTTCTCCCGGTCCCTGCATCCCTGGAGGCCGGGAGATGCCGAGGGAAGGCGGGTTGCAGTTTACGAACGCGAGGCATTGTTTGGAGAAAGGGGGGGGAAAGAAAATCCAACATGGTGGAGAGAGGTTTTTTCCTCCTTGTGCCGCGGCTTTTCCCGCTTTTGTTCCCCCCTGTTAACGGGGAAAGGTGGCTGGACAAAGGGATTCTCTTTGGGGTGAGCCCGGCTTTCCCCGGGGTTGGTGATTAAATTGAAATCCACGCGTTTCCTCCTGTGGTTTGGGCGCTGTGAGTGACGGGGCTGTGTTATCATCCATCCCCCTCTTTGGGGTTTGGGATGGAGGGTAACAAACCTGGAACCGGAGCTGTGTTATCCATCCCCCTCTTTGGGGTTTGGGATGGAGGGTAACAAACCTGGAACCGGAGCTGGGTTATCATCCATCCCCCTCTTTGGGGTTTGGGATGGAGGGTAACAAACCTGGAACCGGAGCTGGGTTATCATCCATCCCCCTCTTTGGGGTTTGGGATGGAGGGTAACAAACCTGGAACCGGAGCTGGGTTATCATCCATCCCCCTCTTTGGGGTTTGGGATGGAGGGTAACAAACCCGGAACCGGAGCTGTGTTATCCATCCCCCTCTTTGGGGTTTGGGATGGAGGGTAACAAACCTGGAACCGGAGCTGTGTTATCATCCATCCCCCTCTTTGGGGTTTGGGATGGAGGGTAACAAACCTGGAACCGGAGCTGGGTTATCATCCATCCCCCTCTTTGGGGTTTGGGATGGAGGGTAACAAACCCGGAACCGGAGCTGTGTTATCCATCCCCCTCTTTGGGGTTTGGGATGGGGGGTAACAAACCTGGAACCGGAGCTGTGTTATCATCTATCCCCCTCTTTGGGGTTTGGGATGGAGGGTAACAAACCTGGAACCGGGGCTGTGTTATCATCCATCCCCCTCTTTGGGGTTTGGGATGGAGGGTAACAAACCCGGAACCGGAGCTGTGTTATCCATCCCCCTCTTTGGGGTTTGGGATGGGGGGTAACAAACCTGGAACCGGAGCTGTGTTATCATCTATCCCCCTCTTTGGGGTTTGGGATGGAGGGTAACAAACCTGGAACCGGGGCTGTGTTATCATCCATCCCCCTCTTTGGGGTTTGGGATGGAGGGTAACAAACCTGGAACCGGGGCTGTGTTATCATCCATCCCCCTCTTTGGGGTTTGGGATGGAGGGTAACAAACCTGGAACGCCTGCTGTAAGGGACACCCAACTTTCCCCGCTGCTTTCATTCCTTTCAAGGCTCTTCCTTTGAGGTGGGGGAATGGCTTAGGAGGAAAAAGCTTCTTCCCTTTGATAGGGAAAGCTGGAGTCTGGCCTGAAGCCTGCCCCTGGCTCAGCAAAGCAGGGAAAGGGACTTTTGGGGAGGAGAAATATAATGAGCTTCTGGTGAAGGGGCCTCCAATAGATCCGAGCTCCATTAAAATGTTAATTTATGCTTTAGTGTGAGCGGGGTATCAGGTTGGTGAACGCTCGGGGGGCTTAATCTCAAACTGACAAATGCCAGTGTAAATTTGACAAAAGGCCTCTTGTGAAATCACGTTTTAAGACAAGCTCCTGCTAATGAGCAGCAGTGGAGTTAGAAGGAATAAATTAGGGCCGGATTTCAAGGTGTGCCGACCGAACTCCAGAGCCTGGGAATATCCAGGAGCTCGTATTTTGCTGGCTTTCCCTCTGAAATACCAATTAGGGTGGACTTCACCTCCTCTTGGTGGAAAAGAGTGGAAACCAGAGGTGCAGCCATCCCGGATCCCTGGATCGGCCTGGGCTGAAGGACTCTCCTGCACTCGCATGGAGCTTGAAGGTTGCTCCTCCAGCTGTGGAACCGGTGCTGGCTCAGTCCGGCTTCCTGAGGAAAAGGAACTGGAAACGCGTCCGGCTGTTCCTGTCCTTTTCCAGAGGAGCTGCCTGGTGATGTTTGCAACCAGCCTTTCCTTCAAGCTGCCCCTGGGTTCTGCCCCCGTTGGAGCTCCGAGGTTGTGTCTGTGCCGCTGATCTGGAGGGGGTTTTTTATTCTTTTTCCAAAGGGGAAGTTGGGTTGTTGGTTTGAGGAGGGAGAACGAGTCGTTGGGGGCTTTGTAAGAGAGCACAAACACATCCATTGTGGTCATTCTGGCTGGGTCTGTGGGGCCAGCGAATTCCTCCGGCGCGGATCTGGAGGCGCAGCGTGAATATTTCAGGTGTTAATCTCTTCCCTCACCCAGTAATGAAGGACTAAAGGCAGCTTTAGGACTGGGATTACTGGCGCTCAAACTATTTCAGCTTTTCCCTTCTGTGTGCTGATCAGAGACCCCCATCGCAGTGCCAGCTCGCAGAGATGTGTCTTAGCCCTGTGGGGAAAAACAATCCTGAATTGCTGCTGGAATCCTCAGAGCAGCTGGGACGAGCTCCGTGGCTCCTCCTGCACGGATCCGTGTGCAGTGCCAGGCCCTGCTGGAGGGCTGGTGGATCTTCCAGCTGCTGGTAGATCCTCCTGCTGGGAATGGCTTCTCCAGGTCGCTGGAGCTTTAGTAGCTTTAAGGTCCTTGTCTTAGGCTTTCTGTGTGGGGCAGATTAGGGATCATCTTCCCGCAGACCTGCTGCACAAACTCGTTTTTAATCTGGTGCGGTGCTCACATAGCGGAGAGCTCCTCGTGCTTGTGTGTTCACGCCTCTCTTTCCAGTTCATTGCTCTCTGGGTTGTTTTGGGGCGAGATGTTGTGCTGCCAGGCTCTGTGCTCCTACAAAGTCACTTCCCCTGAATTTTGGGGGTAACGAAACCCTCCGGTTCGGTTCCTGCTGAGGTTTCACTCTCTGCAGGCTGAACTAAGCTCCTTACCTGCCAGCTGCCTCCCGGCCTTCAGAAAGCTCTTCAAATCCGCGGCAGAGATACAGATTCACTTTCTGCAGGAGCAGAGGAGCCGTCCTCGGGGCTCCGGGGTTTATTTACCCCCACAGGCCCGGGGCTGGTTGCCTCGAGCGCCTCAGGGTGTCACCGGTGTCCTTTGGCTGAGCAGAGCGGTGCCGGCTGGGATTGCCCGTGTCGCCCGCTCCAGCTGACCCAGCCTGGGTTGCACCGAGAGTTCCTTCCCAACCCCAGCCACGCTGTCGCTCTCTGTGCGGCCGCTGCCTTTCGAAGAAGGAGCCTGGCGCTGCCGCAGCCCGTTGCCCGGGCCGAAGGGATTTTTCCCCATCCTCCCCTCGGCGCCGTTACAGGAGCGGCGCTGGCTCCGGTTTCTGAGCGTCTCCGAGCTGCCGCCCTACTTGGAGAAAATCCCACGGGAACCTCCTCGCTTCCCGCTGCTCCTCAAGGCCTCTGCGTGCACCAGCTCTGGTCATGACCTGCCCTCCAGGGAAGAGCCGAGGGTCTTAACCAAGCGCGGAAACGCCGACACCTCCAACTCACTCCTCCTTATTTCCGTGGATTTGCTCTGGCTGCGCTCTCAGCCCGTTCCCAGTGCTGCTTTCTCCCCGTTCCCTGCCCGTTTGGATGGCTGAGCGTCGCTGCAGGCGACACCGGCGGCGCCTGGGCTCGCTCCGTGGTTCATTCAGCGGCACAGCGAGCTCCTGGGAGCCTGGTAACCCGAGCTGGCTCAGGCGTGACTGCAATTTGCATGAGGATTCTGCTGGATCTGGACACGCCGGAGCTCTCCCTGCTGCGTCCTGCTGCTGCTCTCGGCGGCTGCTCCCCCGTTCCTCTTCGGCGATGGCGGCGTTTCTAAAACAGCAAAAAAACCCCAACGACAACAGCACAGATTTGAACTCCCGACGCTTCCTCTTTTCGCTTTGCGCTCCAAACTCTCCGCGGCCCTGCCCTTATCAGCGCCTTTTTTTCGCTCTCTTCCCCTGCCCCACGCGAGCGTCACGCGTCGAACCGTTCCTGGTCCAGAGGAAGTGCTGAGCCGATAAATCCATTGTGCGGCCCTGCTGCAGAGGGAAGCGGCGGCGCAGCAGCTCCGCCTCGGTCCCGTCCCCGCTGCGGTTTGGTGGGGCTGGAAGAGCAGCGAGGAGCTGCCTGAGCCTCTCGTGTCCTCTGCTGGTGCCCAGACCCGCCCCGAGGGACGCTGGTGGTTTGGGACGCACGCTCCCTCCTCTGGAGGTTAGGTGAAGTCAGCTGAGCATCCAGCCCGAGGGATGCAGCCCGTGCGGCTTTGGCTGGAGCTCCGTCCCTCCTTTCCGTGCTGGCTGAGTTGTGAAATCCCGCTTGGCTTCCTGCTGGCTCAGCTCCAGCGCCGACCTTTACAGCGCTGTGCCGCCGCCTGGCAGAGCAGGGTTCTGGGAGCTCTTCCAGGCTGGAGCAAGGAGTCCAGCCACGGAGCTTCCGTGGATTTGACTGGTTGGTGCTGCTGCCCTGGGCGTGACGGCCCTGCCCTGGGTGTGGTTAGACGTGAACGCTTTTACTCCCACGGTTACTCGGCGTTGTAGGCCTCGAGTAGCGACTTCACGCGGGGTTCGGTGCAGCTGCGTCTGCTGGGAGGATCTCTGCTTGCTCCAGCCTGTGGGAGTGCAAGGAGGAACCTTGTAGGATCCTTGGAAGGATGGATGGCGGAGAGCTTTTGTGGGAAGCGCCGTGGCTCGCTGCTTCGCCGCTGGAAATCCTCCGTGACTTCAGGGATTGAATTCCCTGCTGCGCACGAGGCAGCTCCGGCTTTGCTCCTCGGGTCCTTGGCTGGAGTTTGGTGCCATCCTGGCCAGCGGTGCCCTGCTGTCCCAGCAGAGGAGGATTTCCCGCTGCCCCCTGGAAGCACCAGCACAGCAAATCCTCAACCCCCAAGAGCCGCCCTGCCTGGGGAAGTTGATTTTACACCGAGGATCGCCTGGGGTCTGTTGGAGTCCAGGGCGTTCCTTTGGTTGCCCTGGAGGGTCAGGGACCTGGGCAGGGGGGTCTGGAACCCCGGCCCAGAGCCCAGAGCTCAGAGAGACACTGGATTTGATTTCAGTCCATGGGAGAGGCTTCTTGCACTGCAGGAAGCATTGCAGGCCACAAGAGTGTGAAAAATAGGAGTTTAGTATATCACAGGGTGAAAAAACAGTGGGTTTGGGATTTTGGGCATTGAAGTGAATGGGGCAAGATGGAGAATTTAAAGTGTTGTCACTTTCTTCTTCCTTCTTGTTCCCTCACTCCATTTCTGCAGTGAGGTTGGCACAAAGTAGTCAGTGAGGATTGGGTCAGAGTAAAGATGACCTTGTTAGTAATAGTGATAGACATTGGTAATAAATAGTAAATAAAGAATACGTAACAATTAGTATAAAAGATAAGGACAGCCCAGAGACAGGAGGAGTCACCAGATGTCCGAGCCGCAGCAAACATCTTTTGGACACTGAGAAAATTGTAAGATAAGAACTAATAAACGAAACACGCAACCTTGGACACTCCGTCTTTTCCTCCATTTAGCACAGAGCTTTGCAGAGGGCCAGGACTCTAAAAGCACCTGAATGCCGGGGAATTTAAACAACTGAAAAGAACAGAATCTGATAAATCCCAAACCTCTGCTCCCTTCATCCCAAATCTGATAAATCCCAAACCTCTGCTCCTTTCATCCCAAATCTGATAAATCCCACTTTTGGACACTGAGAAACTTGTAAGATAAGAACTAACAAACGAAGCGCGCAACCTTGGAGACTCCGTCTTTTCCCGCGTTTGGCGCAGAGCTTTGCAGAGGGCCGGGACTCTAAAAGCACCTGAATGCCGGGGAATTTAAACTCCTGAAAAGGAGCCCCCGACAGGGGTCGGGATTTACACAAACAATTCCCAGCGGGAATTTTCCTGACTGACACCTGCCTGGGTCAGCGCCGAGCTGGAGATGAACCCGCGCTCCCCGGGAGGAGGAAGCGACACAGGAGGAGAGTCCTGGCTGAGCTGCTTGTGGAATAAACGGGAACCATCTCCTGGAGCCTCAGATCCCTGCGGGATGAGGGATCCCGTCGGATGCGCGGCGCTGGCAGCAGCTGGGTGGGGGTTTAGGAGCCGGAATTCTGCTGCTGGAGCGAGCTGGATCAGTCAGGCCTCCAAGATAAGCTGTGCTGAGCAGGCAAATGTTGCAGTTTGTGTAAAGCTCTGGGGCCGGGGAGTGCCAGCGCCGGGGCAGAGCCGTGTTTTGTTGGGGATTTGGTTGTGCGAGGCCTGAGCCGGTTCTGTGCGCGGGGGCAGAGCGGAGGATAAAGCGCCCAAATTCATTTCGTTTGTTCTTCATGCTGCTCTCTGAGAGGAGCTGTTGGTTATCCTGAGTGTGCCACTGTGGCAGGTATTAGTAATGGAGCTTCTGAGGCGACTGACTGAAGCCCAGGTGAGATTTCACGCTCCTGCTGCCTCTCTGCGTGTAGAAATGCTTCCTCTTGCTGCTGAGGACTCCGGGACAGTGTTGATAAATGCAGATGAGAGATCTCTGAAGTTGGGTTTTAGAAGATGAGGTTTATTGTAAAGGATGTGAGGCCTTGCTCTGAGCTGCCAGGCTGCAGCTCGTGACAAGGCCTAGGGAGGTGGGGGAAGGGAGAGGTAGGGAGAGGAAATTCCAAGCGAAGAGAGCGTCCAGCCCCCCTGAGACCCCTTATCAGGGGTCCCCAAGGTGGGCTGGAGCAGGGCTTGTGCCAGTGGGGTCACAGATACCTTCAGGGGAGGGGTACAGGTGTGGGATGAACCATTGGGGGGTGAGACAGAACATTCCATCTGACCTCTGGGTCTGGCTGCAGGTGACCTTCAGCTGGTCACATCACTGTTTTCCCAGACATCCAGTATCTAATACATCTTAAACATCAAAACTTGCTTTCAATTCTATCTCACCTACAGGTTTCACATTCTCAGACTATAGGCAATCATATTTATAGGGTTTTTTGGCTTCCTCCTCCCCAACCTCCCCTTAAACTGACAACCTCAGAGGGCAGATTCTCCCGTGGCTCAAATGCACGGGATTCCCCCCAAAATTCCTCTGCTGGGTGGTGCTCGTGTAGCTCCAACCCCTCTCTTGGGAATTTCTGACGAGGTTCATCTGCCTCCAGGAGGTGCCTGAATCCTGGAATGAGGCAACCGCCGCGCTTGTTTGCCTGGACACGGGAAAAACGGGAAGCGGGAGGCTCCAGTGCAGCTGACCCGTCCCTCGCATCCTTTCCTCCCTGCAGGAATGCATCCTCTCCGGGATCATGTCAGTGAACGGGAAGAAGGTCCTGCACATGGATCGGAACTCTTACTACGGAGGGGAAAGCGCGTCCATCACGCCCCTGGAAGATGTAAGTGCGGGCAGAGCCCCGTCCTCGTGTGCTTCCCGGGGAGGAAAGGGGATTTGTTCCCTCATGGCTTCGGGTTTATGAGGGAGGAAGTTTTTATGGCACTTCCTCAGCGGGTGGAGGTGGGGAAAACACCGGGGTGGGGCCTTGGGGTTTGGTGGAGTGTGATTGTTTCATGGAATTCCCGGCTGGAATCCGAGCGTTCCAGAGCTCTTACCGGCTGGGTGTTAAAACCCTTCGGCTAAGAAACGTCGCGTCGAACGGTTCCATCAGGATCGTAAATTCCCAAATCCTCGATTTGGGAACAATTCGCTGGATGCGTTTGTGCCTGTTCCAAACTCAAACGGGAGCTAGAGCCGCAGCCAGAAGCCGGCTCTGAGGGGCCTGTGTTCAGCCTGGAGCTGTGGGCGTGGGAAGTGTGTCCACGTGTGGGAGGAGCGACACCCAGACAGATTTCCTGGCCTACAACAAGTGCTGTGTTCTCTCTCCAAAGCTCTACAAAAGGTTTAACCTCCCCGGAGCTCCGCCGGAATCTATGGGGAGGGGAAGAGACTGGAACGTGGACCTCATTCCCAAATTCCTTATGGCTAACGGTGAGTGATCCTTGGGCTGGAATAGCACAGGCGCTGCCAATCCCTTCCAATCCTTGGATCTGCGTGTTCCAGCAGTGGAAACCCCTGTCAGTGAAGGGATCAGCAGGCCAGGGCCAGCTCCCTGTGCCTAAATCCAGCTGCTGGAATCTCATCCTGGAGCAACAGGGATTGTGCTGTGCCTGCTGTGGGGAGAACTGGGAGATTCCACCCTGAAACCCCTGTCAGTGAAGGGATCAGCAGGGCAGGGCCAGCTCCCTGTGCCTAAATCCAGCTCCTGGCAGCGCAGGGCCAGCTCCCTGTGCCTAAATCCAGCTCCTGGCAGTGCAGGGCCAGCTCCCTGTGCCTAAATCCAGCTCCTGGCAGCACAGGGCCAGCTCCCTGTGCCTAAATCCAGCTCCTGGCAGTGCAGAGCCAGCTCCCTGTGCCTAAATCCAGCTCCTGGCTGCTGGAATCTCATCCTGGAGCAGCAGGGATTGTGCAGTGCCTGCCTCCGGGAGAACAGTGATCCCACCCTGAAACCCCTGTCAGTGAAGGGATCAGCAGGGCAGGGCCAGCTCCTTGTGCCTAAATCCAGCTCCTGGCTGCTGGAATCTCATCCTAGAGCAGCAGGAAGTAGGCAGTGCCTGCCTCAGGGCTGCTGTGGAGAGAACTAGGAGATCCCAGCCTGAAACCGCTGTCAGTGAAGGGATCAGCAGTGCAGGGCCAGCTCCCCGTGCCTAAATCCAGCTCCTGGCAGTGCAGGGCCAGCTCCCTGTGCCTAAATCCAGCTCCTGGCAGCGCAGGGCCAGCTCCCTGTGCCTAAATCCAGCTCCTGGCAGCGCAGAGCCAGCTCCCTGTGCCTAAATCCAGCTCCTGGCAGCGCAGGGCCAGCTCCCTGTGCCTAAATCCAGCTGCTTGGAAGCTGGAATCTCATCCTGGAGCAGCAGGGATTGCACAGTGCCTGCATCAGGGCTGCTGTGGGGAGAACTGGGAGATCCCAGCCTGAAACCCCTGTCAGTGAAGGGATCAGCAGTGCAGGGCCAGTTCCCTGTGCCTAAATCCAGCTCCTGGCAGCGCAGGGCCAGCTCCCTGTGCCTAAATCCAGCTCCTGGCAGTGCAGGGCCAGTTCCCTGTGCCTAAATCCAGCTCCTGGCAGCGCAGGGCCAGCTCCCTGTGCCTAAATCCAGCTGCTGGCAGTGCAGGGCCAGCTCCCTGTGCCTAAATCCAGCTCCTGGCAGTGCAGGGCCAGCTCCCTGTGCCTAAATCCAGCTCCTGGCAGCGCAGGGCCAGCTCCCTGTGCCTAAATCCAGCTCCTGGCAGCGCAGGGCCAGCTCCCTGTGCCTAAATCCAGCTCCTGGCAGCGCAGGGCCAGCTCCCTGTGCCTAAATCCAGCTGCCAAGCAGCGCAGGGCCAGCTCCCTGTGCCTAAATCCAGCTCCTGGCAGCGCAGGGCCAGCTCCTTGTGCCTAAATCCAGCTCCTGGCAGTGCAGGGCCAGCTCCCTGTGCCTAAATCCAGCTCCTGGCTGCTGGAATCTCATCCTGGAGCAGCAGGGATTGCACAGTGCCTGCCTCAGGGCTGCTGTGGGGAGAGTGGAGCGATCCCAGCCCGTCTTCATCCTGCTGCGGGTGGGGAGGGGTTTGCAGTGTTGGGAGAGCTGCCCTGGCAGCTGCAGTGTCCGTGTTTGCTGTTCCCCGTGCAGGTCAGCTGGTGAAGATGCTGCTCTACACAGAAGTCACTCGTTACTTGGACTTCAAGGTGATCGAGGGCAGCTTCGTCTACAAGGGGGGGAAGATCTACAAAGTTCCTTCCACCGAGGCAGAAGCTTTGGCCTCCAGTGAGTAGCTGCACCTCCTCTGTTCCCTCTGAATCCCCTGAACCCAGGCAAACCCATCCATCCCTTGGGACGTTCTCCGTGCTCCTCACGTGTCAAGGAGCCTCCTCGGGGTTCTCCTGCCCCTCTTTGACTTCAAACACCGCCAGCCTTGCTCCGGTGAGATTCTGCCGGGAGCCTGGCGGTGTTCTCCTCCCCTCCAGAGGTTCCCTTTGGGCCTCGTGCTCCCAGCCCCGCCGTAAACATTTGACCTCGTGGCCCCTCGTTGGAGCTCCGCGCGCGACAAACGTCGCGGGCAGGTCGCAGCGACCGATTCCGACGTGCGGGATCAAACCGCGGCCGCCGCCCGCTTAAATTTCGCTCCTCTGATGAAGCTAATTAACGTGCCTGGGAGCTCCAGGCACGGGCTGCGTCCAGCAGCACCTCGGGGATATCGGGTGAGGTGACTCCTTGCAGTTCGAGGCGCGGATCTGGAGCGCTGAGCTCTCCTCGTGGGCCTGCAGCAGGTCCGGCCTTGTTCCTGCAGTTCGTGGAGAACTCGAATGAGGGAACGGTGCCTTGTCCGGTGTTTGGGGTGTGAGGGACAGGACACGGGGAGCGGCCTTAGGCTGAGGCTGGGTGGGATCTTGGGAAGGAATTCCTGCCTGGGATGCAATTCCCAGAGGAGCTGGGGCTCCCTGGAATGTCCAAGGCCAGGCTGGAGCAGCCTGGGACAGTGGGAGGTGTCCCTGCCCATAGGGGTGGCACTGAGGACCTTTGAGGTCCTTTCCATTCCCCAGCCCAAACCATTCCTCGTTTGGACACTCGGTGGTTCTTAACCCACTGCTGATCATGGAAAAGCCACAGAAGGTCTGGTGGGTTCTGCCAAAACTCTGCTTCTGCTGAATCCTCACAAAACGCTGGCCCTGCTGAACTCTCACCAACCCCAGTTCTGAATTCTCACCAACCCCAATTCTGAATTCTCACAAACCCCAATTCTGCTGAATTCTTACAACCCCCAGTTCTGAATTCTCATTAACCTCAGTTCTGAATTCTCACAAACCCCTGGTTTTAGTGAATTCTCACAAACCCCAATTCTGCTGAATTCTCACAAACCCCAGTTGTTCTGAATTCTCACAAACCCCTGGTTCTAGTGAATTCTCACAAACCTCAATTCTGCTGAATTCTCATGAGCCCCATTCTGAATTCTCACAGACCCCATTTCTGAACTCTCACAAACCCCAGTTGTTCTGAATTCTCACAAACCTCAATTCTGAATTCTCATTAACCTCAGTTCTGAATTCTCACAGAACCCTGGTTCTAGTGAATTCTCACAAACCCCAATTCTGCTGAATTCTCTCAAACCCCAGTTCTGAATTCTCACAAAAACCCAGTTCTGAATTCTCATTAACCTCAGTTCGGAACTCTCACAAACCCCTGGTTCTAGTGAATTCTCACCAACCCCAATTCTGCTGAATTCTCACAAACTCCATTCTGAATTCTCACAAAAACCCAGTTCTGAATTCTCACAAACCCCAGTTGTTCTGAATTCTCACAATCCCCAATTCTGAATTCTCATTCCCAGTTCTGAATTCTCAGAGAATCCCTGGTTCTAATGAATTCTCACAGACCCCAATCCTGAATTCTCACAAACCCCTGGTTCTAGTGAATTCTCACAAACCCAAATCCTGAATTTTCACAAGCACCAGTTCTGAATTCTCACAAACTCCATTCTGAATTCTCACAAAAACCCAATTCTGAATTCTCACAAACCCCAGTTGTTCTGAATTCTCACAAAAACCCAGTACTAAATTCTCACAAACCCCAATTCTGCTGAATTCTCTCAAACTCCAACTCCGAATTCTCACCAACCTCAATTCTGAATTCTCACAGAACCCCTGGTTCTAATGAATTCTCACAAATCCCAATTCTGCTGAATTCTCACAAACCCCAGTTCTGAATTCTCATTAACCTCAGTTCTGAATTCTCACAGAACCCTGGTTCTAATGAATTCTCACAAACCCCAACTCTGAATTCTCACAAACCCCAATTCTGAATTCTCATTAACCTCAGTTCTGAATTCTCACAGAACCCCTGGTTCCAGTGAATTCTCACAAACCCCAATTCTGAATTTTCACAAAAACCCAGTTCTGAATTCTCACAAACCCCAGTTCTGCTGAATTCTCACCAACCCCAGTTCTGAATTCTCACAAACCCCAATTCTGAATTCTCACAAAAACCCAATTCTGCTGAATCCTCAGAAACCCCAGTTCTGAATTCTCACAAAAACCCAATTCTAAAGTCTCACAAACCCCAATTCTGCTGAATTCTCACAACCCCCAATTCTGAATTCTCATTCCCAGTTCTGAATTCTCAGAAAATCCCTGGTTCTAATGAATTCTCACAGACCCCAATCCTGAATTCTCACAAACCCCTGGTTCTAGTGAATTCTCACAAACCCCAGTTCTGAATTCTCATTAACCTCAGTTCTGAATTCTCACAGAACCACTGGTTCTAGTGAATTCTCACAAACCCAAATTCTGAATTTTCACAAAAACCCAGTTCTGAATTCTCACAAACCCCAGTTCTGCTGAATTCTCTCAAACCCCAGTTCTGAGTTTTCACAGACCCCAATTCTGCTGAATTCTCACCAACCCCAGTTCTGAATTCTCACAAACCCCTGGTTCTAGTGAATTCTCACAGACCCCAATCCTGAATTTTCACAAACCCCAATTCTGCTGAATTCTCACAAACCCCAATCCTGTATTCTCACAAACCCCAACTCTGAATTCTCACAGACCCCATTTCTGAACTCTCACAAACCCCAGTTGTTCTGAATTCTCACAAACCCCAACTCTGAATTCTCATTCCCAGTTCTGAACTCTCTCAGACCCCAGTTCTGAACTCTCAGCACCCCCAGCTGTTGTGACCCCTCACCAACCCCTGCTGCCTTCTCCCCGAACCCCGCTCTCAGGTTTAATGGGTTTGTTCGAGAAGCGCCGCTTCAGGAAGTTCCTGGTGTACGTGGCCAACTTCGACGAGAACGACGCGCGCACCTTCGAGGGCGTGGATCCCAAGAAAACCACCATGAGGGACGTGTACAAGAAGTTCGACCTGGGCCAAGACGTCATCGACTTCACCGGCCACGCCCTCGCTCTCTACAGGACTGATGAGTGAGTGGGACCGTCCCAGATCCCAGCTTTTTTTTGGGGGGGTTTCGGATGGGATTGAGCGCTCGTTGGAAATCCCCCCGAGTCAAAACTTGCGCTCCTAAAAAAGGGAACTCCCGCGGAATCGCTGGGAGGGTGGGGAGGGGAACTTCCCGTTCCGGTGGCTGGAAGTTCTGCTCCTCTGGGGAAACGTCCCAAAAACGGTGTGACCGTCCTTCCCAGCTACCTAGACCAACCCTGCCAAGAAACCATCAACAGGATCAAGCTGTACAGCGAGTCGCTGGCTCGGTACGGGAAGAGCCCCTACCTGTACCCCCTCTACGGCCTCGGAGAGCTGCCCCAGGGGTTTGCGAGGTGAGCACTTGGCTTCCCTCCCCTGGCGCCTGCAGCGTGCTGGGCTCTGCTCCTTGAGGGTTCTCGGCCTTCCTTCGCTCCGCGCTTCACCTCAGAGATGCGGCGCGTTCCTCTCTGGCCTTGGGGCGGAGGATTCCGATTCCGAGGCGGGGTCTGTCCAGGTGGAGCGTTCCCGGGGGGGGGGGCCGGAGGGGCTCTTGGGGTGCAGCCCTGGAGGTGCTGAGGGGATTTTTGCCGTTGCAGGCTCAGCGCCATCTATGGAGGCACCTACATGCTCAACAAGCCCATCGAGGAGATCGTCATCGAGAACGGCAAAGTGGTCGGCGTCAAGTCTGAGGGGGAGGTACGGACCCTTCCGCCTTCCCTGCTCCCCGTTCCTCAGAACTTTTGGGTTTGATCCCAGCAAATGGAGAGAAAACCCCACTTTAAGCTCAAAGGCCAAAGGCGCTGTGCTGGGGATGTTACTCCCGCTCCACAGTGGTCGGAGTCCTTCCCGCCCAGACCCTTCCGAACGTTCCCTGCGGTTTGGGAAGCCCCACGCTCCGTGGGCTGGCAGGGGTAACTCGGGACGGCATGGCAGGGGTCACTCAACTTGGGATGGCATGGCAGGGTTCACTCGGGATGGCACGGCAGGGGTAACTCACCTCGGGATGGCATGGCAGGGATAGCTCAACTCGGGATGGCATGGCAGGGATAACTCAACTCGGGATGGCATGGCAGGGATAGCTCGGGATGGCATGGCAGGGATAACTCAACTCAGGGTGGCATGGCAGGGATAGCTCGGGATGGCATGGCAGGGATAGCTCGGGATGGCATGGCAGGGATAACTCAACTCAGAATGGCATGGCAGGGATAGCTCGGGATGGCATGGCAGGGATAGCTCGGGATGGCATGGCAGGGATAACTCAACTCAGGATGGCATGGCAGGGGTCACTGAACTCGGGATGGCACGGCAGGGATAGCTCGGGATGGCATGGCAGGGGTCACTCGGGACGGCATGGCAGGGATAACTCAACTTGGGATGGCATGGCAGGGATAACTCGGGATGGCATGGCATGGATAGCTCGGGATGGCACGGCAGGTGTAACTCAACTCGGGACGGCATGGCAGGGATAACTCACTCGGGATGGCATGGCAGGGGTCACTCGGGATGGCATGGCAGGGGTAACTCAACTCGGGATGGCATGGCAGGGATAGCTCGCGATGGCACGGCAGGGATAGCTTGCGATGGCACGGCACGGCAGGGATAACTGGGATGGCATGGCAGGCATAGCTCACCTCGGGATGGCATGGCAGGGATAACTCACCTCGGGATGGCATGGCAGGGGTCACTGAACTCGGGATGGCACGGCAGGGATAGCTCGGGATGGCATGGCAGGGATCACTTGGGATAGCATGGCAGGGATAACTCGGGATGGCACGGCAGGGATCACTCGGGATGGCATGGCAGGGATAACTGGGATGGCATGGCAGGGATAGCTCAGGATGGCATGGCAGGGATAGCTCGTGATGGCACGGCACGGCAGGGATAACTGGGATGGCATGGCAGGGATCACTCGGGATGGCATGGCAGGGATCACTGAACTCGCGATGGCACGGCAGTGATCACTCCCGATGGCACGGCAGGGATAGCTCAACTCAGGATGGCATGGCAGGTGTCACTCGGGACGGCATGGCAGGGATAACTCACTCGGGATGGCACGGCAGGGATAGCTCGGGATGGCATGGCAGGGGTAACTCAACTCGGGATGGCACGGCAGGGGTAACTCACCTCAGGATGGCATGGCAGGGATAGCTCGGGATGGCACGGCAGGGATCACTGAACTCGGGATGGCACGGCAGTGATCACTCCCGATGGCACGGCAGCTGTTCCTCGTGCCGGAGCCCTTGGCACTCCCACCTCTCTGACAGCTGGCACCTGCCCTTCCTGCAGCCTCTCCTGGCTGGAGAAACCCGGGAACGCTGCGGGTGCTGGTGGCTCCGGGCGCTCCTGCCCGCAGCGGGCGCTGCCGGGACGCCGCAGCCCCTTGGGGTGGGAATGACCCGTGCCGGCTGCCCGCAGAGGCGACACTGCTCGCCGCAGACCAGGACCTGCGCGGCCTGGAGGCTTCACGTGGATCAAACATCCAATTATTGCGGGGAAAACGATTTTTCCGCACTCCCGCTCAGGTGGCTCGCTGCAAACAGCTCATCTGCGACCCCAGCTACGTGTCGGACCGCGTCAGCAAGGTGGGCCAGGTGATCCGCGTCATCTGCATCCTCAGCCACCCCATCAAGAACACCAACGACGCCAACTCCTGCCAGATCATCATTCCACAGAACCAGGTCAACCGCAAATCAGGTGGGAGCTCTTCCCCGGGCGGGGGGCCGGGGCCGCTCCCCCGTCCTCTGCGGGCGGGGAACGCGCCGTTCTCGGCTCGGGGCGCTCGGGGGAGGAGGTTTTGCTCGGAAAAACCTCCCGAGGAACCCGCAGCTGGAGGCGGCCCGGCCTGGGAGAGCAGCGCCAGGAATCGTGCGGGATGGCGGCGGCGGGAGCTGGGGGATCTCCGCGTCCGGGCCGCTCGGGCCGCGGGTGGGCGCGCGCGGGGCGAGGGTGGGACGCGGTTGTTCCACGTGTCACGGCAGCCGGAGGAGGCACGGGGGGCTTGGGGTGGGGCTGAGGGGGGGTTTGGGGTGAGGCTGAGGAGGTTTGGGATGAGGCTGAGGAGGTTTTGGGATGAGGCCGGAGAAGGTTTTTGGGACAAGGCTGAGGGTGTTTTGGGATGAGGCTGAAGAGGTTTTGGATGAGTCTGAGGAGGTTTGGGATGAGGCTGGAGAAGGTTTAGGGATGAGGTTGAGAAGGTTTTGGGGTGAGGCTGAGGTGGTTTTTGGGGTGAGGTTGAGAAGGTTTCGAGATCAGGCTGAGGTTGTTTTTGGGGTGGGGCAGAGGTGGTTTTTGGGACAAGGCTGAGGGTGTTTTGGGATGAGGCTGAAGAGGTTTGGGATGAGGCTGGAGAAGGTTTAAGGATAAGGCTGGAGACGGTTTTTGGGGTGAGGTTGAGAAGGTTTTGAGATCAGGCTGAGGTGGTTTTTGGGACAAGGCTGAGGGTGTTTTGGGATGAGGCTGAGGAGATTTTGGATGAGTCTGAGGAGGTTTTGGATGAGTCTGGAGAAGGTTTTTGGGGTGAGGTTGAGAAGGTTTTGGGGTGAGGCTGAGGTGGTTTTTGGGATGAGTCTGAGGAGGTTTTGGGGTGAGGCTGGAGACGGTTTTTGGGGTGAGGTTGAGAATGTTTTGAGATGAGGCTGAGGGTGTTTTTGGGGTGAGGCTGAGGTGGGTTTTGGGACAAGGCTGTGAGGGTGTTTTGGGATGAGGCTGAGGAGGTTTTGGGATGAAGCTGAGGTTTTTTGGGATGAAGCTGAGGATGTTTTGGATGAAGCTGAGGATGTTTTGGGATGAGACTGGAGAAGGTTTTTGATGAAGCTGAGGCTGGAGACAGTTTTTTCCATGAAGCTGAGGCTGTTTGAGATGAGGCTGGAGAAGGTTTTTGGATGAAGCTGAGAATGTTTTGGGATGAGGCTGGAGAAGGTTTTGGGATGAGGCTGGAGCTGTTAAGGATGAGGCTGGAGAAGTTTTTGGATGAAGCTGAGGCTGTTTTTGATGAAGCTGAGTATGTTTTGGGATGAGACTGGAGAAGGTTTTGGGTGAAGCTGAGGCTGTTCAGGATGAGGCCGGAGAAGGTTTTGGGATGAAGCTGGAGCTGTTTGGGATGAGGCTGGAGAAGGTTTTTTCATGAAGCTCAGGATGTTTGGGATGAGGCTGAGGCTGTTTAGGATGAGGCTGGAGAAGGTTTTGGGATGAAGCTGGAGCTGTTTGGGATGAGGCCGGAGAAGGTTTTGGGGTGAGGCTGGAGCTGTTCAGGATGAGGCTGGAGAAGGTTTTTTCATGAAGCTCAGGATGTTTGGGATGAGGCTGGAGAAGGTTTTGGGATGAGGCTGGAGCTGTTTGGGATGAGGCCGGAGAAGGTTTTGGGTGAAGCTGAGGCTGTTCAGGATGAGGCCGGAGAAGGTTTTGGGATGAAGCTGGAGCTGTTCGGGATGAGGCCGGAGAAGGTTTTGGGATGAAGCTGGAGCTGTTCAGGATGAGGCCGGAGAAGGTTTTGGGATGAGGCTGGAGCTGTTGAGGCTGGAGAAGGTTTTGGGATGAAGCTGGAGCTGTTCAGGATGAGGCCGGAGAAGGTTTTGGGATGAAGCTGGAGCTGTTCAGGATGAGGCCGGAGAAGGTTTTGGGATGAGGCTGGAGCTGTTTGGGATGAGGCTGGAGCAGGTTTTGGGATGAGGCTGGAGCTGTTCAGGATGAGGCTGGAGAAGGTTTTGGGATGAGGCTGGAGCTGTTCAGGATGAGGCTGGAGAAGGTTTTGGGATGAAGCTGGAGCTGTTCAGGATGAGGCCGGAGAAGGTTTTGGGATGAAGCTGGAGCTGTTCAGGATGAGGCTGGAGAAGGTTTTGGGATGAAGCTGGAGCTGTTCAGGATGAGGCTGGAGAAGGTTTTGGGATGAGGCTGGAGCTGTTTGGGATGAGGCTGGAGCAGGTTTTGGGATGAGGCTGGAGCTGTTTAGGATGAGGCCGGAGAAGGTTTTGGGTGAAGCTGAGGCTGTTCAGGATGAGGCCAGAGAAGGTTTTGGGATGAAGCTGGAGCTGTTCAGGATGAGGCCAGAGAAGGTTTTGGGATGAAGCTGGAGCTGTTCAGGATGAGGCCGGAGAAGCTCCAGGCCTGCAGCTGTGCCGTGTCCCCGCAGACATCTACGTGTGCATGATCTCCTCGGCTCACAACGTGGCGGCGCAGGGCAAGTACATCGCCATCGCCAGCACCACCGTGGAGACGGCCGACCCCGAGAAGGAGATCAAGCCGGCCTTGGACCTGCTGGAGCCCATCGAGCAGAAGTGAGTCCCGGCCTCCCCCGTCCCCCCCTCGGCCCGGAGCCGACCGCTCCCGCTCCTTCCCTCTTTCCCCCCGCCAGGTTCGTGAGCATCAGCGACCTGTTTGCGCCCACCGACCCGGGCACGGAGAGCCAGGTGAGTGAGGGGCTGAGGCGCGCCGGGAGCGGGGCCCGGGCCGCGCCTCTCGCGGGCTCCAACGCCGCCTCTGCTTCCAGATCTTCATCTCGCGCACCTACGACGCCACCACCCACTTCGAGACGACGTGCGACGACATCAAGGACATTTACAAGAGGATGATGGGCTCGGAGTTCGACTTCGAGGAGATGAAGCGCAAGAAGAACGACATCTACGGCGAGGAGGAGCAGCAGTAACGAGAGAGCCTCTCGTTAAGGAGGAGTGGAACCCGGCTGATAACGAGCGCGTTAAGGAACTTCAGGAACAATTCGGTATTGTAAGGCCTGCTTCTGTAATCCCATCTCGGAGAGATCGAAGAGTACTGCACTGGTAATGTTCCCTTTTTTTGGATATCATGTGTTAATTATTTCATTCTAGTAGGGCTGCTGTCCAGAATCTGGCGAATCCCCCGTTCCTGACTAACCTCGTAAAGCGAAAGGCAGACTGAACTTAATTATTGTTATTATTATTATTATTATAATTATTATTTCCGCGGCCATTAGACGTGGGTGCAGATTCGAAATAACTCATTGACAGCTGTGTCTTACCTTGTCTTTTTTAATCATTCGTAAAAAAAAAACCACATCCTTCGCGATCCTCTGCTTTCTCGGTGAGCTCGTGACGCTGGTGTCGTGGAGGGAAGTAGAGAATCCGAGCGCTCCCGTCGTTGTGGACAGCACCCCTAAAAGTCTCTCCCGTCGATCTTAACTCTGTGGCAAAGTTGTATCATGGACGAAAGCCCCGCACCCATTGTAGCAGCAAATGTCGGCTTCGTTCTGGGCACAGAACCTTAACCTCCACTTAAAAGCTTCTAAACCCGGTTCACGTCGGTTGGGACGCAGCTGTGCCTCAGGCTCCTTTTGTGT